>JAGPOW010001327.1:44442712-44456171 GCA_030014935.1 Caiman crocodilus | reverse complement strand
CGTCAGCCAGTTCCTGACCCACTCAACCGTGTAGGGGTCAATGCCACAGCTCCCCATCTTTTTGACAAGGATGGGGTGAGAGACCGTGTCAAATGCCTTGAACAGCGACCAATTCTGGTCCTGCTGGTTGTTTACTGGGTGACTGAGCAAATCAGTAAATCTCACTGTGCTTTAGTTTCCCCACTATAAAATTGGAATAAGAAAACTTCTCTCCTGAACAAGAGACATAGAAAATATCGATCTGTTGTGAGAGGCTCATTAGTAAGTATCCTATAAATGTCTATAGAATGATGTGCTTGGATCTATTCACTTACTGACTCTGTTAAGCTAACATGAGTAAAATGCAGTAAAAATGTACCTATTGAAGAAAACAGGTCTGAGTCAGAAAGCACAAAAGGCTGAGTAGGAAGGCAACATTTCCGCTCTGATTTTTCCAACCATAACTTACTTTTGACCCCTTTTTCTTCCAGTACACTACTGACTCAACAGCAACTATTCATAAACAGTAAAAAGCTACCATGTAATTTTGTGAGAGTTTCTATTAATAGAGAAATCCAGGGCTGGACTAGGATTGATAAAATGCTGCAAGTCAGGTTTGAAGTGCTCTAGCAAAGCTCTCTGGGGAATTTTGAATAGTTCCTGTCCCTACAGTTCCTGATTAGTACAATTGTTTCAAGCCTCTGCTTTTTATCAGAGGCAAACTGCTTCATCAATTCAATAAATAAATAAATAAAAAGGAACAACAACTGAAGACAGAAGGAAAAGTGACAACAGATGTGCACCCAAGATGAGGTCCTGTATAATGACAGGTAGAAAGAACTTGATAGGCAAAAAACAGAATTTATTAGCATGCATTCTACTCTTCGTAAAGTAGCTGTGACAATAGCAGCATACAATCCTGTTAAATCTCACTTATATCTGCATTAAATGTGCTCAGCAAATAGGTACAAGGATTTAGGGGGTTTTTTCTAGCTACCAGCTCCATGAACTCAGCCTAGCATCTGAGAATGAAATCGAGTTATTTTTCCTCACTTCACATCAGCAGTGATAAAAGATTTTGCAGTTGAAATTATGCCTTCAATAACACCCATCCATTTTCATTGTCTCCTGATTTTGTACACAGTGGCACTTCTGCAACCTCTCTGATTCCTATGGACCTGCACAGATGTATTAGGCTGGAGCTTAGTAAGCAATCAGGTAGACTGAAGATGTCAAGGAAACGACACACCAGCTGCTGTGCCAGCTTGCAAAGATACCTTTGGTAAGTGCCCTGAACACTTATTACTGTCTTCACCTCCAATACACTGCATTGTACGTGCCTCTTCAAAAGTACACCCTTCTGCACACATTGGCAGCAGTCATTTGATAGGAGGATGACAGTCTTCCAATAAATAGGGAAGTCATCAGTGAGTCCAGAGAGAACTGAAGAGGCCAATCTGAGATCTGTGTGCTCAGCTGCAGACATGGCATACAGTTGTTCCTTCCAGGAAGGAGTGAATCCTGGTGATGTCAGGTTGCAGAGCTTTCCCTTTGTCACTCTCGCCTTTCCACCTCCATAGTGAGGTGGATTTGCTCACAATGCTTCATCATTTTGCCTTGACATACTTTATGGTTCCACTGGGGACAATTCAGTGCTCAGGTCTCCCAGGTATTGATGTGAATATCATATTTCTTCAGACTAGTTTTCAAGGTATCCTTGAATCTCTTCTTTTGCCCATTTCCCAAGTAGCAACCATTAGCAATTTAGGGGTACAGGACCTACTTCAGAAGCCCATTGTCAGGCATCCTTATAATATGTCCTGGCCAACAGAACTGGTACCATATAAACCTGGCTTTGATTCTGGTGATGTTTGCTTTGGCCAGAATACTGCCACTCATCTTCTGTCCTTCCAGGTGATATGGAGAATTTTCTGAAGACATGGCTGATGGTAACACTCCAAGGCTTTCAAGTTTTTCTGATATGCTGCCCAGGTTTCACACCAATACAACAGGGTGGGAATAACAACAGCTTGGTAGATGACAAGTTTGGTTTGGGTCCTGAAGTCATGATCACTGAAGACACGATTTCAAAGACGTCTGAAGGCAGCACCAGCAGATTTTACTTGGTGTTGAATATCGTCTTCTACATTTACTTTTTCCCCTGAAGCAGATATAATGCAGCTGGGCTAAGCTTACCTTTGGCAGTGGTTATTGTCATGCACCTACATCTGCACTGAAGTGACTGTATTGCATTTTGGAGGATCATGCACATGATGTTGACACGATGCTCTTCCCTCTGGTGCTGCCTGATACAGTCTCAGGTGTAGGAGACATGCTCTTGTTATGGTTTTTCAAGTAACTGTATCTGACTCTGAACATGGATGGGAAACTGATCTGAGGTATAAGGGGGTGTCACTTTTATGTGGTAACTAGTTAGAGGAGATTTCAAAGTGGAAAGGAGAATGGAACAATGAGACAGGAGACAGATGTCAAGAAGTGCCCTGGCCTTGTTTATTCTCCCATTGAGACAATGGTAATACTATTGTACTAACTTATGTACATTCTCATGGGAGACCTGAGTCCAAATGTCACTGCATGACTCAGACAACATGGCTTCCCAGATCCCCAGTTAACTGCACCACTTGTTTTCTCACGGCCTCAATGTTAAATCATTTAATAAAAGAAAAATACCACTGGACACTGAAACAATAACCATGCAGCAAGGTACCCACCAAGCATTCCAGGTGGAAATTAACTCTGCTCCATCCAAACAGCTCACCTAAAACATAGCATAGCCAAAAATATAAGTAATAAAATAGGCTTATAGATGTTGACCAAGTTATTTTAGTGCCAAATACAGTAGAACACGGTGTACTCAGCAGCCATTACTGCACTGGGCACTGGCCAAATTGCTCTGTTCTAATGACCTTTGGTCACAAAAACATGCCTGCTATGTGCAAAGTAAATAAATAAATAAATAAAGAGTTTGCAATGGTTAGTTGATCAAAGCCATTGTTTGTCACTGTGTCCTAAGCAAAAGGTAATGTTACAACCTACGAACCGCATAGATTTGTTTGTGTGAGGTCTGATGGGAACTGATAACTCACCAGCCCAAATAGCTGAGGAGGAAGAAATGGGTGAATATTAGCATATTTAAAAATATTTTTTAATTTATTTTTTTTTTTTACAAGGAGTATAATAGTACATTGTACTATTATTTCTTAGTCAACACTGAAGAAGAAAGACCTGTATACTAAACAAAAGGATGAACAGAATGAAATGACACCCCAGACCTATAAGATGCCCATTGTTCCAACAGGTTTCTCTTAGCACTCAGATTACTAGTTCATGTCAAACTGGAACAGACTAAAGAGTTTAAGATTATCAGCATACAAACAAGTTATCACAAGATAAGCTAAGGGGTGAGCTTTCAGTATGTCAGCTGTCAGTGGTAATGGCTGATGTGCCTACACTTATTCCATAATAAATAGGAGGTAGATAATCCCTCATCAATAGAGACACTGAGATAGTTATCCTACTTTAATAGCCAAAATCATCATCCTTCAAGTATTTAAAAAACTGCTGCTTTTATCCTCTTTCACTGATTAGTGCTATTATTGCCTGATATCTGTGGTAAAAACTGACTGGCTCAGAGTTACTCGTGCCTTATACTTTGAAAAGAAATATTTCATGAGTAAATATTAATGTTTTCTTTTTGGGTCATCAAATTACCCTCTTCAGCCATAAGCTAAACTTCCTGAACCTCTAGTTTTGAGAGCATTTATGTGTAGAAGTTTATATTGTGAAGCTACAGGTTTTTGTTTTGTAATATAAGAAGAGCAAAGAACAGAGAAAAAGAAGAGAACAGTAAACAGAAAGCCAGAAAGGTGTAGCAGTGCGTTGGGGTGGGGAGGTGGAGAAAGAGAGACCACTCTGATTTGGTATATGTAGAAACTGTTACTGGTTGACTGTTGGAAATGTTGCCTCCATAGGAAACAATTTAGGGATGAAAAACCAACTGGTGAGATAAAGTGTTTGAGGCCCAAGTAAGCTACACACACTGCCAAGGCCAATGACCTATCAGATTCACTCACACAAATAAAATTTAGACAATGAAAAAGAAGAAAACACGTGGAAGGAAGGTATCTAGGAATGCAACATCAAAGTCAAATCAAAGGTCCACCCAAGCCTAATGACCCATTGGGAGCATGTGGTTAAGGCACATCACCTTCTGTAGCCAATAGCATACAAGAGAGCAATTTAGTAATCATCATATCTGACTGCCTTTGACTTCCCAGCCTGAATGACCAGCTAACCATTTACAGCTCAGACTACCCCAGGTGGCCTTTGGCATGAGTCCAGGGCAAGGTTTGAGCTCATGCGCCTAGAAACAGGTTGAGACACCTTAATTGCTCTATCACTATGTCTCAAAGGAATTAACATACTTTTTGGGCACATCTACATATGGTGACATAGCTTGTCACTACAGTGATGTAGCATCAGTAGGCATGAACTGTGACGCTGACACTACCGAGCAGTAGCAGTGAGCTACCACACAGTAACTCATTGCTCCTGCTCAGTAGAATTGGAGATGACCCACGTGCCACCAGAACTATGCAGTAACAACTAAGTAGTTGGGGGCACATGTAGATGCGCATTTTATACACAATTCCTTCTTTCTCCCCAACAACACTTACCTCCAGTTAACTAAGACCCCCTCTTCCCCTCCCCCAATACCACTCCTCCCCTGCACACGCACATACAGTCTAACACACTCCAATTGGAGCCTCAAGAGACAGTAGAATAGGAAATGGACAGGATAAAAGAACAAGCCTGTCCAGTGATGCTATTTCCATGTAGAAAGCTAAGATATTCCACACCACAATGGAATTAGAGCAGGAGGATAAAGGGAATTTAGACTTGAAGCAAATGAAAGCCAGAACTGGAAATTACACCATGTGCATTAGCTCTGTCCAGTGACCTGCCTGTAAAAAGGGTAACATGTTGGTGCAACTACATTATGCACGTGACAGGTTCTCTCCTGTACTTTAAGACTATACTTGTTATGACCAGGTTGTGAAACTGTTCTTACCAAAGCTAGTGTTACAATAAGGGATTGGAACTAAATCCATGTCCAAGAACCTCATGCCAAAAATGATGTAGGACATTGAATATAGCAAGGTGAAAAACTGAGCTGAAAAATAAGCTTTCTTCTTTCTAACATAGTTTTGGCCTGAAGCAAATAACGTTCACAGCATGTAGGGATGCTCAAAAGGCAAGACACTGGCAAAAACAGGTAATGCAATTCACTAACGAGAAAAGGAAAAACCCAGTGGTTGGAACCTGATATTAGAAAAATTGGAAGGCAATCAGCCATCAGAACTGAGAAAGGCTGTTAGCTGTGTTAGTCTGAAATCAGGCAAAAGGCAGGACAGGATGGCATCTTTCAGATTAACTGGTTTAGCAAGGCATGAATTTTTGTAAGTGACAGGCTACTTCATCAGATACTAAATCATCAGATTACACTGAGAAACAGTTAATTCATCAGCTTGTAGAATCTTTAAAATCAAGTTATTTTTTCTGGTCAGCTTTTTTTAAATAACAAGGCAGACTAATGCTTGCACTACAATATTCTTGGGAGAAAGTGTTGTGGTCTCTGTTCTATGAGTCAGACTAGGTGATAACAATGATCCCTTACATCTTTAAATGTGTTGGAATACAGGAATAAGAAATAAAAGAGCGGGGGAATTAAAAAGAGGATCACGAAAAACTGTGTTACATAGTAGTCTGTTGACACATGGAGTTTGCCACCATAGGGGGTTATGTGAAGCAGTAATAATGGGACTTGAAATAGTTAAAATAGCTGCAAGAACAAAAGCTTCTGACACTTACAGTATAATCCCAAAACCATAGCTACTCAAGTCAACAAAGCCAGACTCAGACCTTACTCTGACCTGCTACAATTCCATCTCTGTGACAAGGCCAACAGAATCCCTCTGGTTATCTCTGACAGTCCCCAGCTTGAATGCCTTGGACACATCATTAATAATCATCAGCCCCTCCTGGAAAATGGTAACCATTTCAAGGTAACCTTTGGGGATAAGCCTATCCTAGCTCACAGCCAGCCTCCCAATCTTAAATGATGTCTCTTGAGCAACCAACTACGTAAGTCCAATTCTCACCAAGCCACCAGGCCTTGTTGCAGACCTAGGTGACCACCTGTGCCTCCTCATTGACACTGACCACTTCATAACTGGATCAAAGTACATGCAATAGAACATCTGGGCTTCATTTCACCACCTCCTTTACCAATTTCATATAGTCACTGCCTGAATAAAGTGCCCCTCAACCATCTACATTGGCCAGATGGGGCAATCCCTACATAAAAGAATGAATGGACACAAATTTGATATCGATTCCAGAAATGCACAGAAGCCCACGGCGGAACACTAAGATCCCTGGACATTCCATCGTGGACCTGAGAGTAGCTGTTCTTAAACAAAAAAAACTTTAAAATCCAATTTGAATGCAAAGTTGTAGACCAAGAAATCACCCACCAACATGATCCTAGCAGAGACTGTGGGTTCTTATCCTATTGTCTTGATTAGTTTTTAATTCCAGCTGTTTATTTCTCAGAGCGTAAACTGCCTTGTCCTTCTCCTTCATATTTAAATTTTACTCTATTTATATACCCTTTCTTTCTGAAAGTCCATTCATAGCATCTGAGAAAGTAGCCCTTAACTTACAAATGCTCATGCTTCTCTGAACCAATTAGACTCTAAGGCTAGGTACAGAGATTCAAAAAGCCTGAGACAGAATCAATCTAAATGATACAGCTTTCTGTAAGCAGAACAGTTTAGCTCGGTAGTAAACAGAACACACCTTCACCTTTGGGGCGAGGGTAAATCTTAGACTAGGGTCTGCCATTTTAAACCCATCTGTATGTGCCAAACTTCTGGTCTGTTATGGGTACAGACACATTTTGTGTGCCAAACTCATATTCTGTTACAGGTATAAACCAGTTTCTGACCACTTGTGTAATCTCTATATCTGGCCCAACGTTCTGCCCTATCCTACCTTCTGCAAGAACAAGGAAAGAGATAACATACCTTTTACTGCAGGTATTAGGTTAATGGTCTGTGGGAGAAGAGAAGCCCACTCTAGTCCTCACAATTTATACATAGTCAAGTACATTCTGGAGTCAGGGGAAACAGGATACAAAGCACTTTTTAAAGAAGGTTGCCAGATGAGATTAAACAAGAGTTATATTCTCATATGGCATTGCCTATGATTATAAATCATTGTGCTCACATCTGCCAGTTAGTATGATAAATCCATTCCTCAGGGTCTTCAAACCCTCTC
Source organism: Caiman crocodilus (assembly GCA_030014935.1). Taxonomy (NCBI): domain Eukaryota; kingdom Metazoa; phylum Chordata; order Crocodylia; family Alligatoridae; genus Caiman; species Caiman crocodilus. The sequence goes on along the minus strand of JAGPOW010001327.1, from coordinate 44,448,830 downwards.
ACTTTGCCACATCTTTCATGCCATGTTTCACATTTAGGAAAACACTGGTTGGACAATGCTATACCTGGGAAAGGAAGACAAGGACTTAATTGACATTAGAAATGGAAATGATCTGTGGTATCACCTCATTCATTCCCACTGCATAACAGCTCACTGAGCAAGTTTACGAAGTCCTATGTCAAATAACTCTTCAATGGAGGCTTCCATTCCTTCCCCAAGAAGATGACACTGCCATCTAAAAAACGTCAATATTAAACAACAGGCATATGCGAAGTGACTAGTATTGGCTTTGGATTCAGATTCAGCCAATTCCGGGGACAGTGATTCAATTTGGTGATTTGAATCACTGTTCCAAATCTATTTGGCCAAATCTCTGAATCAGCCAGGCCCATCCCCTGCCCCTTTTCCCAGACTTGGCAATGGCTGTCCTGCCCACCCCAGCTCCCAGCACTGGAAAAAAATACCCTGACTCACTGGATGCTGCCAGCTGGGGGCAATCTGCACTGCATCCCACTGTCCCATGCTACATGGGGGGCTTTGCATTCCCGCTGTCCCTGCTGCCCCATGCCATGTGGAGTGCTCTGCACCAGGCCCCCAAAGCCCCAAGGCCACTGCAGAAGCGGTGAGTCCCAGTGTTTTTCTTGGGGTTTTTTTGCTTAAAGTGCCAGAGCTGGGGTGGATGGGGCAGCCATAGGGGTGCTGGGGGGGTGACTGGGGATTGGGGGGCTCATGGCAGAGTCCCCCATACACCATTGGGGCAGTGGGGGGAAGCGGGAATTGCTCCCTGTCCAGCAGCACCCAGTGAGTCGGGGATTTTTTTTAAAGCATTAAGAGCTGAGGCGGGGCAACCATAGGGCAGCTGGGGGGGGTTAGAAGGACTGGGGGAGCTGGCAGGGGATGGGGCCTGGCATGGGTCCCCTCTTGATCCCCTCCTCCCTTCTCCAGCCCCCCTCCCCTGCCCCTTACTTACTGGCATCAAGTCTGGGTCCAGCTCCAATCCAACCAAGATTCTCCTTTCATGGAGATCAGATTTACCCCTTTGATTTCATTTTTTGAAAAGAAGTATTTGAACATCTTCCTGAGTTCCTAGTCTGGAGGTCACATCTATCAGGGGCAGAGCCATCCCTGCAGGAGCGGGGTGAATCAGGGTGACCACCTCGGGCCCCGTGCTTTGGTGGGCCCTGTGAAATCGGGCAGAGTGGTCATGGCAACTTCACACTGCCGCCAGCTTCACATCTGGCCCCTACCCCCACAACGGCTGAATCTGCCGCCGGCTTCCTTGCATCCAGGGGCAGGGTCCTGCACAGGCTGATTTGTCCTGGGCCCCATACCCTCCTCAGATCATCTCTGATCAGGGGTGCTATGAACAGGTGTCAGAGGAATTAATATCTTCTCTTTCCAATACTACTAGTATTTTGATAGATACTAGACATTCGTACCGGTAGTATCTCTAGCACTGTAGAGAGATCTATGATTAGATCTATGTTAATGGATACAGGGTGCCAGTACAGGAAAGCATAAGAAATAATGAATTTTTTTTTCTAGATTTTCTTTCATGATGGCGGCACATTTCCTTGAAGCCTTGTATGTGGCCCATGCGGATGGACAGCGGGGGAAGTTTTGTTTATATTTAGACTTGTTCCAGCCATGAAATTAATAAAAGAATAAATAAAGATAGAAGTAGAAAGATTAGAGAGATTATAATTTAATACAGGCTACATTAATGGTTTATTTGCTTTTTGCTCTTGGAACTTGGCCCATCTCTCAATAAATAAAAAGACTTCATAGCAGCTGGATAGAACAAAGAGGATGTGATGACAGAGCCAAAAACACTCAAAGTAGAATAGTCTGGGACAGGTACTACGGTCAAGATCAAGGGGTCACTTCAGTGTCCCAAGTTATTTTTGTCTATCTACATAAATGGAAACTAACAGATCATCCAGAATGGAAGCCAGCCATGAGAAATCCCAGAGGGTTTTTTTTGGCATTATTTGTTGTACTATTACTATAGCGAAACTGAATTAACTTGCATTATGCAGGTGATTCACAGTGCAGACTCTTGGAAAGCACAGTTAGTAGGTAGCATCTAGTTCATCACAGAGATTAAGTTAGTTAGGCTCCTGTTCAGCAAAACAACTAAGCATATATTTAATTTTATTTGTGTGCTTAATTCCCATTGGCCTCCTTAGGTTTTATATAATATTAGATTTAAGATCATGTTTCGGATTTTCAGGATTAACTACACTTTTCATACCCCTGTGGTCGTCTTCAATTTATCCCAGTGATGTCTCAGGGCCAACACCTTTAATGGGTAGGGGACCCCATCCCTCACACTCTAGAGACAAAAGTTTAGGGCTGTAATCCTCTTGTGATCACCTAAGAAAATCTGACTTAAATTCACCATTTGTAGCTAGTCTCTCAGGGACAGAGTTAAACAGTGTTGGTGACCAGGAAGTTTTCACGAAGTACAGAACCATGTAGTAGTTTAGGATCAAAGCATGACAGAGCAAACATATTAAAAAAAGACCAGTAAAGAATCCAGACACATGCTATCCTGCCAGGTATCATCCTTCAACCGTAGAGGATTCACATAGGTACAGACATAAATTCATTAGTGTTTGTTTTGCTGTGTATTTCAGGGTGTGCCTCTGCCCCACCCCAGATCACAGTAGCTCTTTCCACCCTTCAGACTGTTCTTTTCCAGGCCTCTCGAATCAAAACAGATGAGTTAATGCAATTCCCCCTGTTGGGGATGTGGTGGGTGGGAGGCTTTCACACTTGTTTGCTTACCAGATCTGCAACAACTATCCCATCAGTGTTTCCAGGCATTCAGATACATATTAGGGCTGTGCAAAATTTCACAGGCCATTTCATTTTGACACTGTTTCAATTCATTTCAAGGTCCAAACAGCAAAATCAAAACAAAACAAAGGGCTGCAAAACAGCCTCAAAACAAAACAAGGCTAGTCGAAAGATTTCAACTATAGTGCTGGGGAAACGAACTCAGCACAGCTGGGTTGACTTCCTATCCTCAGCCCTAGATCATGCAGGGGGTAGGGAGTCAGCCCAGCTGAGTTGACTTCCCATCCCCCACACTAGGTCACATGATACAACATATATACTCCATGCCTAGGGATAGAAATTGTGCATAAACTGGTATAAGTGATCTGAAACTGATTCAGATCTGTAACACAATGGTGCAGTGCACATAAACCACTTTCAAAATGGCTAAAACCAATTTAACGTAAACTTGGATGCATTTAGTATCAAACTTAACTGATTTAGGTTAAATTGGTTTGTTGATCTTCTTTTTCAGATCCCCTCCAGATTCAAGTTAACTCGCAGACCCCCAGCATCCCAGGATGCTTTGCATCTCCCTTGCAAACCCCCCTCACAGGGTGGGCAGGCTGGCTTTAGGCCAAGCTGTCTGCACCAGTTGAGCAGGGAGGCATGCTCTAGTGTCCCCTGGCTTCTGGCCTGGGCCACCACAGGCATGTTGCTGCATTTCAAGAATCAGAAGTGAATGTCTGTTCACTTGCTTATTGGTTCAATCTATGCAGCTTAGACTAACCTGCAAATATTCAATCGATTCAGCCTCAGGCTTTTGATTGTCTGTACTTAGCCCATGTGTCCACAGCATGTAACATATCTCAGTATACAAGCTTCAGATGTTTTAATGCTTCCCAGGTCTCACGTTTGTCACAGCATACTTCAGTGTACTTCCCAAATAGGGATGCTTTCCCAATAGGGGAACGGAAGCACGAACTGACTTAGTACTACTGCCACTCAGCAGTGGTAACGGGCCTACCTGCAGCACCATGCAGAGGCGGCTTCCAGGTCAGGAGGTAGCTTGCATGTTTGAGGAAGCCACTTCTGGTTTGCAGTCTGGACATAGGGAGTGTTTTTTAATGTTTAGGGCAGTCCCAAGTCCTGATTCACTGCTGCGTTAGAGCAGCTTTATGTCAATGGAACTCCACAGTGAATCCAAGTTTTCTCCCCAGCTCTGCTGTGTACGACCTATGGGAGCTTTGACCCTTGGTCATAATGCTTAGCTTGTTCTTATTTGTAAAACACACTGTAATTCTCATCTGAAAGACTCAAAACTGTTGTTTTGAGCTTTTTGATGTATAAACCAGAGGAACTCGTGGGTTGCAAGTTGTTTCTTTGTTTAGTTTTGCCTTAAAGTCTGATGGGCACATTCAATAATTTAGACATTTAGATTTCATAACAACTAAGTTTATGAGATGCACAGTTTTCCCAGCGTTCTGTTTTATAGAAGTGCATTTGGGAAGATATGCAAAATTGAATCCTGGCTCTAGAACAAATCTCCATTTTGTTTTCAAAAAGCTTACTTTTTTTTTTTCTTTATAATATTCTCTTTTCCAAAATTCAGGAGGAAACCAGCACAAGTTCAGTTGCTGACTCTTCCTTAAATGCACTGGGGAAATTTCAAAAAAAACTCTCCAGCAGCAGCTTGCTTTCTTTTGTCAGACTAACTCCTGATTTGACCATATAACTAATTATTTAAATACTACAGTGAGGGTTTATGAAAATGTGCTATAAGTTAGAAATACATTACACCAGGACAGTGAACAATCCTATCCTGGAAGAACTGCAGTCATGTGTAGCATTTATATAGCACTGATTCATCTTCATAACCATGAGTAAATATCATCCCTAATTTTCCAGGGCTGCAGGGAGGGGTAGTTGAAGTGATTTACCTGTGATGGAGCTGGAAGTAGAACAGGCTGTGCTAGTGTGAGTCTGCAAAGGGAATGCTAAGACCTGACAGTTCCTTGGCTTCTGGGGAGACGCCTAATCTGTTCACAAGAGAGCAACAAAAGTCTGCTGCTTCTGTTCTCTCCCCAGCTAAGGAAAAGGACTCTGGTACTGCTTAGTACCAAAAGGGGTCAGCACATTCACCCTTGAGAGTCTCACCACCAGAAGGAAGACCAGATTACAAAGACTGTCCTTGAACCAGACAATTAAATCCATTTTGCTGTGAATTCAGGGCAGATGAGGCTTTTCTTTCTTCACATGTCCAATAACTATCACATGCTGGTGAGTTTCCAACAATAAGGTTTAATATTTCAAGTTGCAGGCTATGAAAGTCTAGGCCAGAAGATATACAAGTAAAGCTATGGTCCCCTGGGAAGGAGAGTTTGCCATCAGTCCCACTTCTGTGGGATCAGTGCTCCAATATGATTGCTTAACCTATCATATCCAGTTTGAAATCAACTAACTACCTAATTAGCTTCATTGTCAATAAATTTCAAGCAATTCCATGATGAGGACAGAGCTTTTGCCTCACTGTAATTGAGACAATATGACTGAACAATAGCTATTTCTATGTTATATCACTTTTGCTCCTGTACAGTCTCATGAATCCTACTACATTATCCTTCTTTCAGGCAGATTCTCAGTTTCTGGAAGGAAATTACTCTTGTGTTTTTTCCAAAGTTGGTGTTTGGAGTTCTGTGGAGGTCTCTTCATCATCTGTGCTGTGGAGTGAAAGCATGAAGAATTTGTGCAACAAAAAGTCATTTCACACTGAACCCAGGCCAGGGTTTGTATACATATGCTCACGTGCATGCAGACAGACAGACACCCTTTCTAATAATGCATACACTAGTCTACTTTCAGGGGATATCAGTTTGGGCAAGTGGTAAGAAAGGTGTGAAGCCAATTTTTCATTATTATTTTAAACTAAACAAAAAACTATCCAAACTGAGAGACTGTGCACACACCCCAGTACAGGCCACTAGAACTGTTTGAAACAGTTCAAATACGTAACATTACGAGCATCTCTCCTTGGTTATACCCAACATCATTCCATTTTTAAACCTCAGCATAGAGCAGTTCCCTCTCATCCTGAATGAGACAGAGAACACTTAGGAATCCAAATGGAAAAGACACACTTGCAGGGAAAAAAAAAAAAAAAAATAGTGAATTCAACATTTTGGATTTGTTAGGAAACCTTTGCAGACAAGTGTTGTTAGCTGTGTTAGTCTGAGATCAGTGAGATGTCAGGGTAGATCTGCACCTATATAGAGTAAATAGAGAGAGAGAGAGTAAATATATATATATATATATATATATATATATATATATATATATA
>JAGPOW010001327.1:44399582-44435493 GCA_030014935.1 Caiman crocodilus | reverse complement strand
CCAGCAGGTCATTTCCTAGGCAGTAGGTGTGCTGGACATTTTTCCTCCCTAGGTGCAGCACTTTGCATTTCTCCTTGTTGAATTGCATTCTGTTGTTTTTTGCCCACTTGTCCAACCTGTCCAGGTCTGCTTGCAGCTGTTCCCTGCCCTCCAGCGCGTCCACTTCTCCCCACAGTTTTGTGTCATCCACAGACTTGGACAGAGTACACTTCACTCCCTCATCCAAGTCGCTGATGAAGATATTGAAGAGTATCAGTCCAAAGACGGAGCCCTGCAGGACTCCACTGCCCACACCCTTTCAGGTCGATACCGACCCATCCACCAAGACTCTCTGGGTGCGACCCTCTAGCCAATTCGCCACCCACTGGACTGTGTAGTCATCCAAGTCACAGCCTCTTAACTTGTTCACCTTATGGGGTGAACATCCACCCCTCCTCTTGTGTCCAGGCGTTTCATAACCTGGTCATAAAAAGAAGCTAGATTAGTCAGGCATGATCTGCCTGCTACAAACCCTTTCTGGTTTCCCCTCAGCATAATTTGCCCTGCTGGGCTCTCACAAATGTGAGCCTTGATAAATTTTTTTCAAAGATTTTGCCAAGGACGGAGGTGAGACTGACTGGCCTATTAGTTGCCCGGGTCCTCCTTCCTCTCCTTCTTGAAAATGGGAAGGACACTGGCCCTTTTCCAGTCCTCCGGGACTTGGACTGTGCACCACGAGCGTTCAAATATTCCCGCCAGTGGCTATGCAATAACATCGGCCAGTGCCTTCAGTACCCTCAGGCCTGCGGACTTAAAGGCATCCAGTTCTTCCAGGTGACTCTGCACTGTCTCAGGGTCTACACATGGCAGTCTGGCACCTTGCTGCTGCCTCTCTACAATCCCAGTGAGAGACTTGCCTTGCCCCTCTCTTAGGAACACTGAGGCAATGAACTCGTTGAGGAGTTCAGCCTTGTCCCCCCCCCATCTGTCACCAATTGCTTCTGCCCATTTAGCAGGGGTCCTGTTCCACCCTGGGCCTTCCTTTTACTATGTATCTAAAAAACAATTTCTTGTTATCCTTTACTTGAGATGCCATCCTCAGCTCCATGGTAGCTTTGGCCCATCTAACTGCCTCCCTACAAGCATGAACAGAGGAGGTATACTCCTCTTTGGTAATCTCTCCCTGTTTCCACTTCTTACGTGCCCCCCTTTTAGCCCGTGAGCTGCCCTGGATTTCTCTAGTCAGCCAAAGAAGCCTCCTGGCCCCTTTCCCTCGCGTCAGGATCACATCCTTTTGTGCCCAAAAGGATCATTTCCTTAAGGTACAGCCACCCTTTTTGGGCTCCCATCACTTCAAAATTCCTACTCTGCAGTAGGTCCTTGACTAATCACCCGAGTTCATTGAAATCACCTTTCCTAAAGCGTGGAGGAACACATTTCCGTGATGATTCATTTCAACAAGTACCATGACCTCAGCAGCAGTGATAGGCAGATGCACCATTGCCCAGCTGCACAAGTGGCTTCAAAAGAGCAATGTAATCACTAGACTGGGGTATAATGCTGGAAGCATGTCAAACATGTGAAGGAATGCTATCAAAAAGCAATGGATTTGAACCCAGAGGTTTGGTAAAGCCTCATCTTCTTGCTCTGTGTTGTTAAGTGAAGTGCCTGCCAGTGCTCCATGCAATGAACCCACTAACACTCCTGGAGGACTTAATTAAACCTCCTCTTCCTCCCTGAAAAGTAATTTATTTGCTCTTCGAAAAAAATTAAGACGGCTTGCAATTAAAAAAAACAACCTTATAGGAAACAGCTAAAATTATTAAAATAAGAATATAAGGTACACAGAAACCTCCTAAACAATACCCCAACTTAATCTTGCTTGCTTAATGCCTGCTCAATAGGGCTGTGTGAAGCTTTGGTCCCTGATTCGATTCAGTGGAGATTTGGCCCAATTCAGTGGCCAAATCTTTGAATCCAAATAGAATCTGAGGACACTTGAATCTCTTCAGATCAAATCAGAACCCTCCAAATCAATTTGAAGAGATTCAGAAAGAGTCAGAGATTGGACATAGAGATAGTTTTAAATGTTTTTTCTATGTACCTCTAGGTAGCAGGGGCTTGCGAGTGCTGCAGTGCTAGGGTGCACGGCAGTGTCCCACAGAAGTGCAGTGGGCTGCCTAGCACGCTTGACAACAGACCCGGAACCAATTGTAGGGTGCTCCATGTGCCCCAGCATTGCAGTGTTCATGAGCTACACCTGCTACTGCAAGGTATGTAGAAAAAAAAACTTTTTAACCTGTGTCTATGTTTGAATTGCTGATCCTCCAAATCAGCATCAAATTCATCAGATTGGATTTGGCAAAATTGAATCAGGGACAATGATCCAAATCAACTAATCAAATCACTGTCCCCAATTCAGGCTGAATTGAAATCTGAATTGAATAGGGCGTACTTTGCATACCCCTACTGCTCAAAAAACAAGCAGGGGAGGTCCCACAGAGGTTCTAAAAGATGTCCAGGCTCAGGCTCTTGTAGGCCACAAGGGGAAGATAGTTTGAGAGCAGAGAAGCTACTACCAAGAACTACCTCATATATGTTTTCATGGAGCAGACTTTATGCACAGTCTTGTACAATGAAGCTTGCAGAAGGTTGCTCTCAGTTGACCTTCAAAATTATGATAGAAGAGAGGAGGTAGTCTCTTAACTATGCAGGCCCAAGGCAAGGTGTCACAGAAGAGTCCTAGGATACATGTGTAATTATGGTACCTCAAACTATGACAGAGCCAGAACATCATGTTTAATAAACTGTTCCTCTAGACATCCCTGGAGCTCTCTCTCAGGACCTGTTCAGCAGTGAAGCTATAAAGACACCCCAAAACTGAGGAGCCTGAAAAACAGGAAGTTTAGCCCAATAAGTGCAGCCTACCATCCTGATTATTGTTTTGAGGCAAATTCTGATGCAAAAGGGGAAGATATTTTCTAGTATGTGGCACTGGATATAAAAGGTAGAGAGCATTTTTGGCTTCCTCCGTATTCACTTGCCTTCATTTTAGGGAGGAGGTTATGTGGAAGGTTTAGGCCAGGGTTTGCTATACCTGCTGCTTCTGCCTTTGAGGTGTTCCATCTGCCTGCCCCGCCTCACTATGCCCCCATCCCCATCTTCCCAGCCTTGGAAGTGATGTGCTTGGCAGGATGAGGGCAAAAATTGTAAAAGCCAAAGCCAAGTGCTAAGTGCTAGGGTTATGCGAGGCTTTAGACCGTGCTTCAGATCCAGAGAAGCTTTGGACACTTCAGCATTCAAAGCAGCATGTCCAGATTGAAGCACTGGCTTTGTTAGGTTTTCTGAAGCAGTTCAGAGCTTCCAAACACTTTGGAAAAGCTTCAGAGATCTGGCCATAGGGTATAATGGCAGGAAGGGGGGGGGGAAATCAACGAAATATCTGTAACTGTTGTTTTTTGTCTGATTTGGATGAAAATTTGAAGGGGTGGTAGCAGGATTCATGCTCTCAGTAGAGGCTAAGTTTCAAGATCAGTGCAGGGGTTCAGGGGGAACTACACCCCAAATTCTTGAAAGAAAACATGTCACGTGTATGTGTTACACCACAGGAGTGTGAAAACTGCAGGGATGGTAGCCCCTGGTGAGGCCAAGTTTCAAGAAGATTGGTTCAGTGGGGGAGGAGGGGGCGGAACTGCACCTCAAGCTGCTGACAGGCAAAACTCATGACATAGATGACCCTGTGCATATTAAGGTGCAGCAGGATGAAAACTGCAGGGACAGTGGCCCCTACTGTGGCCATGAAGTCTGCCAGCTATTGAGGAAATGGGTGCAGGGGGGTTCTGGGGCCCTAGCTGCTGACAGACAAAATCTTGTGTCATGGGTGCTTGGGCAACCATGTCCGTCTTGGGACAGGGAAACTACTGCAGGCCCAGCTGCTAAGCTACTGAGTTACCAATCAATCTGGATTCACTCAGGGACCAGCTCAATACACAGTTGTTGCTAATTAATTGGTTACATTTAGCTAGCACTAAACACCTACAAAAACAGAGACTAAGGAGAAAAAAGAATCAATACAAACAATCAACTGCCCCAAGACAGAGACAGTCAGTTGCACAAGCACCCAAGGTCATGAGTTTTGTCTGTCAGCAGCTAGGGGTGCAGGGCCCCTGAATCCAGAAGCCCTGCACTGATCTCCTTGACAGCTGGCAGGCTCCATAGCCACAGCAGGGGCCACCATCCCTGCAGCTTTCACCCTGCTGTACCCTAACACACAGAGAATCACCCATGTCACGAGTTTTGCTCGTCTGCAGCTTGAACTGCAGTTTCCCCCAAACCTTCATCTCCTTGAAACTTGGCAGGCTTTGTAGCCTGAGCAGGGGCTATGACCCCTGCAGTTTTCACCCCACTGTGGTGTAATACATAGACATGGCATGAGTTTTGCTTTCAAGCATGTGGGGTACAGTTCTCCCCAAACTCCTGCACCGATTTCCTTGAAACTTGGCAGGTTTCACGCTCTCAGCAGAGGCTACCACTCTTGGATGTTTCATCCAAATCAGACAAAAAAATAACAACAACAACATTATAGATATTTCATTGCTTCTCCATTATACACTATGGCCGGATCCCCGAGGTGACTCTCAAGTTTCGAAGCTGCTTTGGCCAGATCAAAGTGGAACCTGGTCCAGAGCTCTGAATTAGATCCCTGGTATCCAAAGCAGCCAGATCAAATGTAAGAATCCAACCTGTCCAGGGATCACACAGGCCTACTAAGTGTCTTCTAGTATTGCCTTAGCAGCTTTAACTAAAATTGCATGATCATAGTCTCTCAGGAGTTATTACACAAGATTAAAGATTTTCTTTTTCCCTAATCCATTGTTATGACACCCATGAATACAATGTTTATGGATTACAGACTGAAAAGAAGGTTCAGAAAAATGATTTTGTGATTTGCCCTGTAGCTTATGTTAGTGGATGGCATCGTTATTGTTAATAGTCACCACAAGGCTGTAATGTCCTGGCTGGTCTGTTTTGTGGAAGCTGTCCCAGGGGACAGGAGGTTGCAGCTGATGTTTTTTGGCAAAGGTTCCTTTGAACATTCACAGTTCTGCAGAGATAAATCATAGAAACCTCTAGTGACTAAGACTGGTCCTTTTGCCCCCTGCCCCAGTGCCAGTTATATAGAGTCTGTTGGACAAGAAAAGTGGAAGGAAGCCGATTCAATGGTATCACTTAAAACGTAGTTATTTCAGCAGCTTTTCCAGGTCTTCCAAAAAAATTTCCCCCATTCATAGAAGAATTTGACATGAAGCAAGAATTCTTTGATTATTTAGGTTAGACAAATTTCAAATCATGCAAATTTTGTTAAACTACTCTTAGCAACTGGCAGGATCCCTCTATTCACTCATATATCATGCAGATCCTGGGCTTTAAATCCTCCTTCTCCTACTTGAAGGGAATGCCACAATCATCCTGTAGTGTTATCTTTCCTTGCCTTTTAGTGATCTCCAAAAATCTTCCATAACTTACGTCAACTAGGAGAGATAGAACCCTGGCTGGGCTGGTAGCAAGGGCCATTTAATCTGTCCTCAATATCTCTGTGCCACTGGCAGACAAATTGCTGTTCCTTGGCATTTACTAAGAATTTTTAAATTATTTAGAAGTAAAAAAAACAAACAAACAAAAATCATCACGTGCCCTGTTGTTGGCTTGATGAATTTTCTTCTACAACTTTTGAACTGCCAATGTCAAAAATGACAAAGAATGATATGCTAACAAGAACCAAGGTGGTAAACCATGACCTTGCAATGTAATGTGTACATACAGGAAGAATTATTGTCTTGCTTTCCAAAACTTAAAAAAAAAAAAAATTACTAAAAATACTCTTCTTTTCAAATATAAGCCTCTAAAGAGACTAGCTGTCCTGGTGAGGAGCCTGAGTACGTGGGTGCTGCAGCAGAAGGCTGAAAGAAAATGAAAGGGAAATACCATGGTGTTCAATATGCAGGGGAGTGACATGACATTCTAGAGAGTATGGAATGCAAAGGAGTTGGTGCAAAGAAACTTGGAGGAGATGCTGGTAAGAGGGAGAAGGTGCTTGTAGCAGGACACTAAGGTGCCTGCTACTTGGAGAACCGGAAAGCTCAGGTGCCAGTTGCTAGGATGACCAGAGGAAGCCAGTGTCCCACACCTGCTAGCGGTCAGCTGACCAGAAGGGGAGGGCCTGGCTCCCATTTAACACACCAGGACTGAGGCCAAGGAGGCAGTTCCCTCCTGGCTGCCAAAGGGGAAGGAGCTCTCCTAGAACAATCAAAGGGGAGAGGCCTGGCTGCAGGAACAGCTTCTGTCACTGTGGAGGGACGGAGTATTTCCTGGTAGGGTGAAGGTTGTTAAAGCCAGGCAGCTCAAGCCAAGGGGCTCACATTTTTGTTTACTGGTTAAGGCCCGTGGTTTGGGTGAGGCTGCTAGGGGTTGGAGGAGGCCTCATAGGGGACCCAGAGTAGAGTGGAGATCTGAGCGCTGGGAAGGGTGCAGCATTCAGGGTGCACTGACCCCAGCCCCGGGGGGGGGCAGCAAGAAGCCTCAGAGAGGGGGCATTGGCCAGAAGCCCCAGTGCAGGTATGGTGAGCCCTAGAAAAGGGGACAGCATTTTGAAGGAACCCCAGAGAAGGGGCAGCAAGAAAGCCCCCGAGAGGGGCGCAGACCCTGGCACCAGCAAGGCATGATCCAAGAAAAGCCGGGGAGCTCAGGTACACCTGTGGTGCAGCTTGGTGGTGGTAGTGGAAATTTTTTTGGCCTGGGAGGCTGTGGGTTCAGGGTTGTCTCCTGGTTTTGGGGATGCTGGGGGGCTGGCACCTAGGCCTCTGGGCCAGGCTACAGATTGGAGCAGAAGAAAGGGGCCATGGGCCTCAAGACAATAGAAAAGCTTAGAGCTTCGGAGTCAAACCCTGTTTAGTGGGTTTAGACGGAAAAGCCTAGCTAGAGAAAATCGGGTCAGTCTCACGTAGGGGAAAGGCCTCAACATACCCAATACAATAGGCAGCCTCCTGCTTGCCAGAACATCATCATAATTTCCATCAAGATGTGGCAGGAGAATATAGGGCAGGGCATAAGAACCCTAAAGGAAGATCCAAGGGTGCCCCACGCAAGGCGTGAAGTACTAGGAAGATAACGCTGGGAAGAGCAACCTGTTACAGTGCCTCTCCAAGTTCTGAATTGAGCATCAAGCATCTTCAAGCCCCTCTTGTTCCATTCCCTCCTTCATATTACTCTGATCTCCACATACTGCAGCAGTGGTTCCCTGGGACCTGGATAGTTCTGGCAACAGTGGAGGCCAGCTAAAGCTCTTACTCCACGTGTATACCATGCCACACTGAACATCCAAGAAGAGGCAGGAAAGGGAAGAAAAACAAGAAGGACACTGCAGGCATAGATATTGCACTCAGTATCTCTGCTGGCATTGTCTCCTGCCACTACATTTTTTTTTATTTTATTTTTTATTTTTTACAAGTGGCATTTTAGTTGTAATTTTCCTTTGTCCTTGGTTTCCTTTTGTTTTGTTTACACCTTACTCTGGCAACTCATTTATTTTCTGTTAGTGGTTGGCAAGCTTGACTCTACTCTTTAACTAGGGATTCTGATAAAGTTCTGTGCTTGTTGAACTACATACGTTTGTCCACTCAGGTTGTAAGAAAACAGGAAATTGCAGCAGTTCCAAAAGATTGTATTGAGCTAGAAAGAAACAGTAAGTGATCGGCACAAACCACTGAAATTGCACCCTATAATCTGAAACCAACAAGTGGAGAACATTACATTTATAGTCAACTTTAAGTAGCCAAAAAATACCCTGCCCAGATTACTGAACCCCTCCCTTTAGACATTTAAACAAATAAGTCCAACAGGCAATTCTAAGCATGGTATCAGATCAGGACAACATGTTGCAAGGCATCTGGCAACTTGCAAAATTCCATGTGCATTAGCAGGTGGGGTTACTCATTAAAATATAGTCCTATATGGCATAGTTATGTGCACATATCCTTAATTGTGCTCATCTCCCTCGACCCTTGGTCTGGACTGATTATGACCATGCATAGGGATACATAAAGGTTTGATGAGGGCACTGCATCTGTGGTATAGGGAGTTTACTGAAAAAATTTAACTTCTGTAGTATGAGAAATTCTAATATTATGATATTATTAGAGATTATACCACAATACCTAAGCTTTCTCCAGGGTGCCAAGCTCTGGGGGGTGGGGAAAAAAAATAAATTCAGATTTGGAAGTGTTAATATGGAAGGTTTACACCTGTGGTTATCAAACTTTTTAGACTTAAGGCACCCCTTGGAATATACCAGTTCTTAGCTTTCACTCTACTTTTTGCCTAGAGAAAATTATAGGTCAGTTTTTCGTGTGCGTGTGTGTGGTCGGTCGGTCTCTGGGCTTATCTAGTGAATCATGTTTGTAAACCCAACATTGTGTGGCACCCACAGCACCCTTTTTGAGAATCACTGGTATAAATATTTCTGATGGGATCCAATTGGTTCATTTTGTAACAAGAAAATGTTTTGCTGAAATTTTGACCTGGCCTAGTGGTATAGTAGTATGAATAATAGTAGTGTCTAGCTGTTACTTGGCTTTTTCTTCAATAGATCTTAAAGCTATTTATTGTTGGAAGCATTAAGTACAGGGTGTCCTCTGGCATTCTTTTCAATAAGCTGGAAGCTTATGAGAGGTATGTTTTGGGGGCATTATGAGATGTCAAATATAATTTCTTTCTCTCTCTGAGGAACTTGGTATTCATATTAGCAGTTTGCCTGCTAAAAAAATGAATGCCAAGTGTTTGACTCAGGTGCAGATATTGACATTCAGGAAGATGTTGACTCAGTGCAAATTATTCCATGGGTTCTTCTCTGGTCTCATGTGCAAAAAAAAATATTCAATAATATGCTGATACTTTTGCAAAAAAATAAAATGTTCAAGTTGGAAGCTCAGGCTGATTGCAGTGGCTATTTTGCTGGCTGAAAAACCATCATCATTCCTATCACTGGCTGTATAAAGTGACTCCATTGTGAAAGAATGAAGACCCACTTTGTTCCTACTTTGGTTAGATTATCAAGGCATGTTTACACATGCTTGGGGAGGTGGGGGGCACACGCTTTAATTAACGAGTGCTTTTAATTAAAAGTTCCCAAGCATCATGTGCATCAGCATCCCATATGCTGAAAAATGGTGGTGAGGTACTTTGAATTAAAGCTGCTGAATCTGTTTTCCCCAGCTCTAACCATTTTGTCACTTCCCAAGGCAAGGAATATATATTTCTCCTCCTATTCATGTTTTTGGGGGGCTTGCACTCTCATTGGTAGAATTATGTCTTGTTTGTTTTGGTGCACAGCTCCAGAACTTTTCCATGGCTTTCTCTCATCTAGGTCATTCACAGATTAATCACTTCTCAGCAAGATTGCCTACTACTAGCAACAGTGACCATTTCAAAATACCAATTGACAAGGAATGTTTGGGCTAGGTACAGACAATCAAAAAGCCTGAGGCTGAATCAATTCAGGTTTTGAAGTTTAGTCCAAGATGCACAGATTAAACTGAAACAGAAGTGTCAGACATTTATCTTTGATTCAGGAAATGCAGCCACATGCCTGCAGTGGCTCAGCCTAGAAAGCTGGGGTGGTGGGCAGGGCGGTCCTAGAGCACAGCTCTTTAGCTGTGTTCTCTTCCTGCCACACTTGAGGTTTCTGGGATTTGCAGTTCAGAATCACAGCTGCAGAACTCTGCAGGGCTGCTTATCACTTCCTCTTCCTGCTTCCAGGTGCCTCTGGGATTTGTAATCCACAACTGCAGCCAGCAATAAGTTTGAGTAGGGCAAGGGGTATTTAACTCCCTTCCCTGGCCCCAGACTCCAGCTGCAGCTTGCTGGGGGTGGGTGGGGGAGAGGGGGGAAAATACAGCCTTGTCCCCTCTGCACCTTTGTCATCCATCTCTCACTGCTCCCTGCTCTCTAGGACAGACAGCATAGCCTACTCAGGGCTGAAAAACATGCTGGGATGCTGTGGGACTGTGATTTAGCTTAAACCAGGAAGGGAACTGGAACAGAAGTTTTATAAACCAGTTTGAACCAAATCAGTTAAGTCTGATATTGCATCCAACCAGGTTTATCTTAAAACTAGTTTCAGCCATTTTGAAACTGGTTTATATTCACTGAACTTCTGTTCTGTTACAGGTTTAAACCCATTTCTGATCACTTTAACCGGTTTGTGTGTAACTTCTGTCCCTAACCATACAGATCATACTTGTTCTCAATGAACTCAGTGGAACTTTTACAGAGACTTGGTGGTTCAGTGGTAGAAGTTTTTCCTGCTGTGTCAGGCCTGGGTTTGATTCCAGGGCATTGCAGAAACCTGCTGAAATTAGTAGGTGACAGATTTAAAACTAGGAGAAATTACTTTCTTATACAATACATAGTATAATAACAATCCATTGCCACAACAGGTGATAGAGGAATGGCCAAGTTAAAAAAGGAACCAAATACATTCATGGATGATAGGCCTATTAATGGCTATTGAACAGAATGGTTGGAGAGGTTTCCTCTGGCATCTCTGAACCATGATGATGCATGCCAGGAAGGATGCTAAATAGGGGACCAATCACTCTAGATCAGTATTTTTCAACCTGTTGTCCATGGACCCCTGGGGGTCCACAGATGATGTCTACTAGGGTTTTGCAAAGCTTCAGGTACGGATTTGATTTGGAGGAGCTTCAGCCCGATTCAGCAGCAAAATCGGAATCAAATCAGGAGACCAGTATAAAGGTCTGAATCAATTCTGATAAGATTCAGAGAGCTTCAGAGATTCAGGCAGTCCCCACATACAACCACAGGTAACTGGACCCAGACTCCGTGCTGGTAAGTCGGGGGTAGGGCTGGAGGAGTGGAGGGGGGGACCATGGGAGGACCTCTGCCAGGCCCCATCCCCTGCCTGCTCCTCTAGCCCCCTTGACCCCTGCCTGCTCTCTCAGCCACATCAGTGGCTGTCACAAATGGCCCCACTGTCCTGGCACTTTAAAAAAGAAAAAAAGAAAAGCCCACACTCACCAGCTGCTGCACCAGCCATCAGGGCTTCTGGGGGCTTATGGCAGACCCCTCCCCCGCCCACACACACATACACAGTGTGGGGCAGTGAGGATCATTGCCCTTGCCCGCCATGCCTGGCAGGAGCCAGTGAGTGGGGCCTTTGTTTTTTTTAAAAGCACAGGGAGGTTGGGGCTGAGTGAGGCAGCCAGGGGATGGGGTCTTGTAACAGACTGCCCTCCCCAGCAGCATTTTTTTTTTCCTTTTGCTACCTGCAGCCTATGAGGAGGCACCCTTAAAATCCCTTAATGCGTCTCATATCCCACTGTTACTCACCTGCCACATCTTGATGGAAATATTATACAGGTGTTCTTACAAGTGGGAGACTACCTATTATATTTCTATGTTGGGGTTCTCAGCCACCATAGACCTTGCCCCCCTGTCTATCTAGCTAGGCCTAGCAGTCTAAACCCACCAAACAGGGTTTGACTCCAAGGCACTAGCTCCTTAATCTTGGGGCTCATGGCCCCTTGTTTGCCTCCAATATGGGGACTAGGCTCTCTGGCTTAGAGGCCTGTCCATTGGTCTTATAGCCAGAGGGCTGTAAGTTCCAGTCTGGACAGTAGTCCCCAACACCTACTGGTTCAAACCAAAAGTATGCAACTGTACATAGTGATGCACTAGGCCCCCTTGGCCTTTTATGACTGTGCCAAAGGCACTAATGAGACCTCCTCCTCCCATACAGCCTCCTCCACAAATCAGCAGTTCAATCAACAAAAATACACACACACACACAGAGTCAGTCAGTCAGTGGGTTCTAACCACAAAAAGTAGAAATTAAAGAAGGCAGCATGCCAGCTTACAATTTCTTTGTGGCTTTGGTGCTTCTGTGTCCCCACTGCATGTGACAACACTCCTCCCTGTGGCGCTGCTTCTACTTTTTTGAGAATCAACAGCAGTTCCCTTCTCTCAGCAGTCAGACCTCTCTATGGAACTCTCACACACAACCTCCTTCCCCTTTAGCCACTGCTGCCAAGCCCAGGGTTTTTATAGTTCTGGCCTGCCCCCTTCCTGTCACCTGACTAGCTGGCCCAGCTCAGCTTTTAACCCCTTCCCTGCCAGCAGGCTGTGCCCAGAAAGTTCTGGTCTTAAAGGAACCAACTTGCCTTCTAGTAACAGGGATAGGGTTCCCTGTTACAGGCCTGTTTGATTCAGAGGTTCAGCAGCAGCCAAATCTCTGAATCAGATTTGGCCAAATTAATTCAGGACAGTGATTTGAATCACTGAATCGAATCACTCTCCCCCGAATCAGCTGAATCCAAATCTGAAGTGAAAACTAGCCACTTTGCACAGT
The DNA here is from genome assembly GCA_030014935.1 of Caiman crocodilus. NCBI lineage: Eukaryota > Metazoa > Chordata > Crocodylia > Alligatoridae > Caiman > Caiman crocodilus. The sequence goes on along the minus strand of JAGPOW010001327.1, from coordinate 44,423,090 downwards.
CCTAGTTTCTAAGTGGCTCATGAAAGTTGACTATGATCAATCAAAAGTACGTGAATACTCACACTTAAAATACAAGGGGTCTGTTCCTGTATTTGAAATTGCCAAATGGGCCTTCACCTCCATTTTTTTCTGTGGATCCAAAAAAATGTCAAAAAGGTTAAAAAGCACTGCTCTAGATATCCAATTCAATTATCTCCTTTTATAGCATCCCTTTCTTCCACTGTCAGAGACAGAATACTGGGCTAAATGGACCATTGGTGTGGCCCAGTATGACACACCTTGTGTTCTTATGATTTCAGCCTTGTTATGTTCCAATATTCACTCCTTTATTTATTTTCATTTCAGAGGGTGGACATATGATTTATCCTTCTTTCCCTCCCCCCTTCCTTCTTTCTGTTTGGTCAGAAATCCAGTATAAAATGAGAAACTGGAAGTTATATTATTAAAAACCTGTCCCCTGCACATGGGCTAGCATTTTCTATTTCTTGTGCATGTGTGTGATATATATATTACAAAGACATGCGCACACACACACGCAATAGTCCTGTCTGCAAAAAAAAGAATGTCTGTGCTTTCTTTATATGTTGTTATACCTCCAGCAGTCCCCTAGGTTCATGATTTGTTCTCGTTTGAGACTTGATGGGACGGTGCAAACACTGGGTCATTGGGTTGTGAACATGGTTTTTAGTCAACAACTCATACCAAGTGGAATGATTCAGCTAACCATAAGTCAGGTTCATGTAAAATAAGTAAAAAACAGAAAATTCATATGAAATTCAGCTTATAAAAATTAAAGAACAGGAAGATCATTAACAGCAGCATATAAAGTAAAATGGCTCTGGTCAAATAAACCTGATTTATTTCTTTGATAGGATTTACAAGTTTGGTTAATAAAGGTAACTGCACAGACACAATAGGCTTTTGTGAGGTGCTTGACTTATTACTGTAGGGTTATTCCAGTTATATACTACCTCTATATAATATCAATAAAGCACACATTAAATGGATTAAGAACAATTCATTGACAGACTTCCAAAAGTGATTGTCAGGAGGAATTATCATTAAATAAAATGTGTCTTAGTAGGCTTTTACAGGGATTCTTACTAGATCTGACACTATTCAGTTTTCATCTGTAATCTGTTTAGAATCACCACTGATGAAATCTGTGAATAATATGAAGGTTGGTAGAACAGTAAATAATGATTAGGGCACAGCAGTTATATAGCGTAACCTTGATCATTTGGTAAACCTAGTCCAGTCAAACAAAATGCAGTGAAATAGAGCCAAAAGCAATGTTAAAAATCTAGGAATAATGAATACAGACTACACCTCCAGAGTGGAGGACTTTATCCTGGAAAGCAATGACCCTAGACAGGAAATACAGGTCCACAGTGAATAAGCAACTCACATGAGCTCATAAGTGTGAAGATGTGGGGAAAAAAAAGCTTATGTGATTCATGGATGTATAGACAAATGAGTAGCCAATGACAGTAAAAAGAGGATTTTACCTTTGTATATGAGCACTGAGTACCATTCTGACTTCTGCTTTTTATAAAGGATGTTAAAAACTGGGGAAAAGTGCATAAAAGACCCTCAGAAATTAATCGGAGAGGTGGAGAAAATTTCATCCATGGTATCTTCAGAGACTGAATGAGCTCACTGTTTATTTTATCAAAATAAAGTATGAAAGATGATTTGATTATAATGCATCAGGGCCTTCATAGGGAGACTACTGAATACTAAATGTTTTTTTAATCTTGTGAATAAAGTTCTAACAATGACTGGAACCTGAAATCAGACAAAGCCACGTGAGAAAAGGCACACATTTTTAACAGTGAACCTGAATAAGCATTGTGACAAAACATGTTGAGAAGTGAAGTACTCTCTAATTCCTTGATGTGTTTAGATCAAGACTGGATGTTCCTCCAAAAGATCTGCTTTAACCAGACACAAATTTTACTTTGGTCTAATGCAAGTTGTTGGCCGAAACAGAGGGGTAACTGGGCAAAATGCAAGAACTCATGATTACAGAGGAGGTCAGACTAGATGACCTAATGGTTTCTTGTGGCCTTAAACTCTACACATCTTTGAGTTCAGCTCTTAAGCTTCCCGGGATCTCATACTAAATGCTTGCAGGAGAATCCTAATTCCAGAACACCATGTCCCAGACTCACAGCAAGCAAGGTGAAAAGCCATCTGACTGCTTTGGTGCATTATCAAGGATGTGTCATAATATTTGCAGGGTGTTAGTAGGAAAACAGGATTGTGCATTTCCAAGATATTTTATAGAGCCCTTTTACAAAGGATTTTGTACCTATAACAGGTGAAACAGAATATCAACCTCTTAAAGAAAATTCTTACAATACAACTTAGATATCTCACAATATCTAATACCCACAAGTTTATGAGTTCCCAAGCCTTCCCAGGCCTTCCACCAGACTAAAGAAAAATTATAACAAATTGTGTCACTTTATTATTATCTGGGTTTATGATCCATAGCAGCCACTAAAGGGGGAAAAAAAGAGTGATGAGGACAGACCTGGGTGGGCTTTAAACAGCTGTTTCTATATGTGAGGCACTGGAGAGGATGCTTCCTAAGGCAGGTAAAAAAGGTACTGTCCAAGCACATGCAAATCTGGAAATCTCTCAAGTAACCCCAAAGTAAAAGTCAAAAGAGCACTCATGATGACTGCATCTTAGTTCACACTTAAGGAACAGAACTGGGTATCTCCAAAATAAAAACAAGGTTCTGAAAGCAGTGGGCTGAGACGTCCCTGTCCACCGTGGATTGGGCTTGAAGGAGACTCTGTAATAAATACTAACCAGCGAGTTGTACATTCACTTGAGCCAGGTCCCAAAAATTAATAGTTTATCCCTGGATCCTCATGTTCCAGCCTTTTCCTGCCTATAACTCACTCCCTGTGGGATACAAATGCCTGGCTCCTCTCACAACTGCAGCTAATTGGGCCCTCCTGCTCTTTGGCTGGCAGTGCAGTTAACTGACTTTTATAGATGTTTTAACCTTGTCCTGCCAGAATCTGTGTGGGGTCCTTACTCTCCCTTCACTCTCCTTCCTTTGTATGAACAAAAGAAACCATCTTGTAGGGAAATCCTTTCTGTTTTTTCACAGTGAACACCACTTTGACAACATTCCTGTGACTACCCTGCCTCCCTTCAATGTCTCCCAGCCTTATACAAAGGCAGCAGCTTAGCTCCTTCACTGTGTTGCTGCCAATTTGCTGTAGATTTCTCAGTAACTGTATTCAGTAGAAGCTTTGATGCTTTCCAAAGGAAGAGCTCTAGTTTGCTGAGGAATTGAGGTCCATTTTCTTTGACATAACCAGCGTCTTAAGGCAACACTAGAGTTGTTGACTAAAGGTGCTGCTTTCCAAGGTACTGATTTGAAGCAGTAAAGGAATTTAGGTTGTGTATGTAAGTCTGTGAATATGCCTAGGAGAGAGGTATGTGCCCAAATGTTAAGAGCAACTTAACTTCCCTTTGCAAAATATACTTGTTTAGCTATGAGTATGGCCAGTGAAGCTATTATATACGTTCTGCCATACTACTGCCTTAGTGTGTTACCAGGATGCTAGAGTAGAGTGCACTGATGAATAAACTCTCTTGGCACTTCTTCCTCAGATGCTGCGGTTTGTTCCCGTTGATAGCAGCATGTTTTTCTCACCGGCAGGCTGGATTTTCTCACTTGTTTATTTCAACAAAAATGTCTCTGCTGTTGCCTTGCTCTCCAATGTTGCTGCATGGCCTTGCTATGACCGCAAGCTGCCTTGACTGAAATCACTCACTGGAACTATGTGCTTTGCCAAGGTTTTCTTTATTTAGACAAGGCTTCTGCTTTCCATATTCTTTCATAGGAATGTAGTAGCAGGAAGAGGTTGTAGAGTCTTTGAACTACACTTCACACACTGGAGGGGAATATACTGGGCACTCTAGACAAGATGTCATTGACCTTCCCTCTCTCTCTTTAAAAAAAAAAAAAAAAGCAAAGTTTCTTCTTTCAGTGTTTTATAGACAAGAGATTTTCCAGAGGCCTGTGCAAGGAAAATAACCCTCTATGAAAAGATTCATGATGCAAAAAGAGATCTAAGTTACTGTGTTAAGCATAACTCTGGATAAGGAACAGTTTCTTCCATATCCAGAGCTATATTTAGAGCAATAATGTAGAAGTCAGACCCACTCAAGTGTCCCCTCTCTCCTAGGGAAGTGGCAGATTAACTCTGGTTAGGGAATCTGACCAGCCTTTATAATAAATCAGATGACAGGAGGCTTCCCTTCCTGCAAGGAAATGGGAGAACACACTATGAACAATGTGTGTACAATATGCAGGTGTATAAGCACACACCATTATCTGAGTGGGAGCTAGGGACTTTGACTACAATATGTCAGTGTGCCTGGTGGGACTCAAACACCTGGAGATTCCTAGTTAGAGGATCTTATTTATTCATGCAGGATCTGACCAAATGTTATATTTAGGACCAGGAAGGAGTTTTACCCCATGGTTAGGTTGGCATAGACTGTGTGGGGAGGTGGGGAGGAGAGGGTGTTGCCTCCCTCTTTTGCAAGGGGGCATGATCCTCTTCCTTGGATTTCTCAAGTGTATTTTGACAAACTACTTCTGTCCTTGCAGTGGCAGGACATCGACTGAGCCCTCATCCCTTTTGCTTACCTGTGACAAATTAGGGTGTTCTTGGTGTTTGGGGGCAACGTTCATGTTCGTTGTGCAACAAGGTGGCGTGTTTATAGATAGATTCATAGATTGTTAGGGGCTGGAAGGGACCTTGTAGCTCATTGGGTCCAGTCCCCCTGCACTAGGTAGGAAAAGACAACTTGGGTCAAGTGACCCCAGCGAGTGAGGTGACTGTCCAGTCTCCTTTTGAAGATTTCCAGACTACATCACAACTGGAGGGATTTTATTCCAGTCTGGATGCCCTGACTATGAAGGAGTTTTTCCTGGAACTGAGCCTAAAGTGGCCTTCCAGGAGTTTGTATCCATTACTTCTGGACTTCCCCAGGGGTGCTCTGGTGAACAGCTATTCACTGAGCTCTTGATGTACTCCTCTGATGTAGTGGTAAGCCACTACCAAGTCTCCTTTCAAGTCTTCTCTTCTGTAGGCTGAAGAGGCTCAAGTCCCTCAGCCTCTCCTCATATGCCTTGTCTTGCAAGTCCCTGATCATATGGGTGGCTCTTCTCTGGACCCTCTCAAGTTTTTCTACATCACTGTTGAAGTGTAGTGCTGAGAACAAGATGCAATACTCCAGCTGTGGTATCACCAGTGCAGAGTACAGTGGGAGTATCACTACCTTAGTTTTGCATGAGATGCAATGGTTAATGCATGTCAGTGTGTTGTTTGCCATGCTGGCCACAGCATCTCACTGCCGGGTCATGTTCATGCGATGGTCAATTACTACCCCAAGGTTCCTTTCAGCTGAGCTGTGGTGCAAGTCAAATTGTTGCCACCAAACCTGTTGGGGTTTGTTTGTTCCCAGATGGAGCACCTTACGCTTCTGAGCATTGAACTTCATCTGGTTCCAGTCCATCTAACTCTCCAGCCTGTCCAGGTCTGCCTATATCTAAAAATCTGTCTTCTGGCATGACCACACTCCCCCATAACTTGGTGTCATCCACAAACTTGGCCAGCAAGCTTTTCACCCCCACATCCAAATCATTGATAAAGATGTTGAAAAGCACCGAGCCAAGCACAAATCCCTGAGGGACACCACTGGCCACTTCTTGCCAGGCCAACAAAGATCCATTTGTGATAACTCTCTGGGTCCTATCATGCAGCCAGTTTTCCACCCACTGAACTGTTCAGCAACTTAGCCCACAATCTTCCAATTTTTTCACAAGAACATTGTGGGATACTAGATCAAAAGCCTTTTAGAAGGCTAGCTATATAATGTCAACCTTCTCTCCCGTGGCAAGAGACCTGTTCATAGAGGGAGGTGAGATTGGTAAGACAAGACCTACCCACAACAAAGCCATGCTAACTGTCATTCAGAATCTTACCCTCAACGAGTGTATCGCACAGATTCTTTAATAAGTTTTTACAGGATTTTCCCTGGGATAGAGGTTAGGTTGATTGGCCTATAGCTGCCCAGGTCCTCCCTCTTCCTCTTCTTGAAGATGCACACAATGTTGGCCCTCTTCCAGTCCTCAGGGATCTCCCCAGTGTGGCAAGATTTCTGAAAGTTTTGCCAGGGGTTCCACAATGACCTCAGCCAGCTCCTTCATCATTCTTGAGTGAAGTCCATCTGGTCCTGCTGACTTAAATGTCTAGTTTTTCTATTTTGTTTTGTACCAACTCAGCATCCACAGACTATCATTCCCATCATGCTTCCTGTGATCCTTACCTTGCTTGTCTTTTCCCTTGGCTTGGTGAAATACTGAAGCAAAGTGGGCATTCAGGAGTTCAGTTTTTTCCTGAGTGTCCATTACCAGCTGTCCCAAGGTGTTAAGCAGGGGCCCCACGCTTCCATTTATTTGCCTTTTGCTCCCTACATACCTAAAGAAGGACTTCTTATTATCCTTGACTCCTTTGGCTAACTTAAACTCAGTTGCCAATTTCCTGAGATGCTGTGGGAGAACTCTTCCATTAGCATTTTCAAAAACAGTTATCTTAGTATCCTCCATACAAGAGATTTCCTGTGTGCCAGTCCCCAGGCATGATCCACTTGGAGTTTCCCCATTCCCCAACAAAGTCAGTTTAAGGCCCTGTCCAGTAGGGCTGTGTGAAGCTTCAGGTGCTGATTCAATTTGGAGGAGACCTGGCCTGATTCAGTGGCACCAAGCCCTGCAAGCCCAGTGCTGCTTTCAGGGGAGGACAGGGATGGGTCTGGACTCCATGTTCAGCTGGTGCAATCTCATCCCATGTGGGTGACACTGGCAGCACTGCTGACAGGGGATGGGGCCATGCCAGCTGAGCACTGCCCCAGCCCCTGTCCCAATTTTTGGATGCATCATGGTGCTTAAGTCTAGTTTGATTTTTAAGATACAAAAAATTGGACTTCAAAACTCAACTTGTACACCATGAAATATTGTACATAAATAGTAATGGGTAAACTCACACCCTGCAGTTTCCCCAGACCCTGAGAGCATCCTGGCTCAATGCAACATCCTCTAGTCACACAGCCTTCCCTCTCCCCTAGCTCTCTTCCCTGGGAACTTAACTTCCCCAGGTCCAGCCAATTATTTTCATCAGTTAGCCCTGTCTTTCTAGGCAAGCCTGCATTAACCATCTGCAGCACTAAGACATGCAGCCTGATAAAGAGACAATACGTTTATGACATATTAATATTTTCAATGGGAAAAGCGCATTCACGTCTATGAGTCAGATCCTCAGCTGATGCAAATGTCTGTAGTTCTGTTGATTTTAATGGCTCATAAATGTATATGAGGCAAGGATGAGAACATGTATGTCTGAACTATATCCCACCTTGCAGAACCAGGATGAATATTATTTCAACATTTTAGAAACCTCTGTAGTAATTTTCATGATAACAAAATAAAAGTTAGTTTAAGAATTGCTAGCAGTTCAATTCAAAGCCACCAACTAGCATTTTTGGTGAGTGTTTTAGCTACATACACTCACAAATGAAGGTAGCTTTCCTTAATTTCTCTGCTTCTAAATCAGTGATTCCCAACCAGGATGTCAGGGTGTCTGGGGGGTACCATGAGATCTTTTGAAGTGTACCATGAGGTGTGAGGAGCTAAGCAGGTAAGTACAGGCTCAGGAGAGTCCCTACCTCACTGTTTCCCTGTCTCCACTGCCCAACCCTTCTGCAAGGAGCTAATCACTGTAATACATTAGCTTTTGAAATGGGGTACTGCTTTAATTCACAGAAATTATGGAGCAGTACCTCGAGTCCAGTGAGTGTTGTCTTGATTTTAAAATAGGTAAGAAACACTGTTATAAACAATCTAGTTTTCTATTGCTCACTCACTATTTCCAAGCAGAGACTGGAAATGTAGGCCTCAGACGCACCTGACAGTGATTAATACACTGGAGCTATAAATCAATCAGGGCACCTAGATAATCCTAACTCTTTATGATTTGTACATGTTTGAGAGTAAGAATCTGGAAGTCCAAATTACTAAATAGAAGTAACTGGAAATTAGATTAGATTTTATTTACACTTTCAGGCTATCTAAATAACACCCCATTTGCTAATGGTTTATGTAAACACCTATCACAGAGTTTTCCTAGTTTCCGACTGCACTTTCATTCAGGTCAGGTAACTTCACAGTGCATTAGAAGCATAGCCACTATACAGTCTCACTGAGTGACAGTACATCACACAATTGGTAACTATATTTAAATGCATAATTTTCTGTTTTATATTTATACACACACACACCTCATATTATATATATTATATATATATATAAAAAAAAACTCTCCATCTGGGCATGGTGCTGGCCCAGATGGAAAGGGTGACCCAAGGTGTCAGTCTTCACTACCCCTTTTATGGGGCTGACTACCTACGATCTCCTATGGGAAGGGCCTGTCCAGGAAATGTCAGTCCTTTTCCAAAGAGCTCCAGGTGTTTTTACTGAGCATGTGCAGCCTTGGCACAATGGTGGGTTGCCTCATCTGTTGTTTTTTGAATGATGAGGGTGGTCTCAATGCCTGGGTTGTTGGTCCAGGTATTGGTGTAGATGGTTCAGTCATTCAGAAGGAGCTATTTTTAGACCTACTGCCATTGTCTCTCAAGCACCTTCATTCATCCCCATTCATTCAGGAACCAAGTTACATAGGAGGGGTAGGTATGAGTCATAGGTTACGCAACAGGGCATGGGGGCAAGATGCAGACTTGACAAACAAAATGGAAACTCAACATGACTTATGCTAACATACATATGTAGACCTAAATCATATAGTATCAGTAAAACAGTAATACAGAACAGTAAAAATCAATATAAACATAATAATTATACAATATAAAGAAGGAAAAAAAACAAAACAAATACAACTTGCTACCAAAATAAAATGCTGGAGCTTATCCTATGTCTTAGCTCACTTATACTTATCTATAGAGAGGGAGAAAAAAATTCAGAAATGGTTGGGGAAGGGGAGGGAATGCATTTTTACATGAAACAAACAAACAAACAAACAAAAACTGGAGATTTTGCTACAGCTTGTCTTCTTGAAATTCAGGGATGGAGACAGTGCTGATAAGACCTATGCTTATGAGCTCATGGGCAACTTTGGTTCATAACTTGTAGCTGGCTACCATCATCCCTTTATTTTTTAGACCGTAAACAATTCAGAGGAAAGGGGCTCTCTCTGCATGTTATTGTATAGCATCTGGCACCAACTAGTGGGGAATTCTTGGACAAATTTCAATGCAAACAGAATGATAACTGGTGGGCTGTACTTTCCCTACCACAGCACAAATAAAATAATAAAGAGTGAACTGTGATTTCCATATCAACATGCATTTACCCTCTCCAAAAGGGATAGCTTTTAGAGTAAAATGGAGAGACCAGTTTGTGACCTTTCATTGAGGAGACTGGGTTGGGATTTGGGAGAGAGCTGCGGAATACTTTGACTTAGGTCACTGGTTCAAAAGTAGATCAGAAGTCAATTAAACCTATTCATATCTGATTATTATCTAGTCCAGTGCAGTTTCCAGGACACAGGTGTTCAGTGGTAGAAGTGGTACCTATTACACAAAAGATGTCTCAGCTGAGATACTAGGAAGGAAACCGCCCAAGGAGATGCCAATAACAGCAAGTCCCTCTGACTTGTTTTCCTTCTAGCTCAGGGCTCGGCATATTGGTAGGTCCCAGTGCATGAAGGAACCTGGAAATGCATTGATATCTTCTACTAGCACAACAGATTGCCTTATGACAGAAAAAAAATGAAAAAAACCCCAGCTATACGGAAACAAACTGGTGCCGTCTTCACTAATTTGCTCATTTACAGGCAAGCTCTGTCATGTTATTGCTACCTGCCAGTGGGGCATCACTGTCCAAAATATCCATGTACTATTAATTAAAAAGAGAGACAGATATTCCTGGCCCCCAACCATCTTCCTGCCACCCTGAACTTCAAAGTCATGTCAGGCTGCAAAGATTTATATTTCTTTTTGTTATTCCTTTATGTGGGTTGTCCAAATCCACTTGCCCTCAGGCATAAAATGGAAGCCAAAAGCCTTCCGGATGAGAAAAATGGATGGTTCTCAAGGCTTTAGAAATAAGACTTTTCTTTCAATTCTGGCTTTGAAAACTTTTCTTGACTTGATGTAATACTGTCCTCCTTTTGATTTAAGCTGTTGTTACGGTGAGAGGGCAGAGCTCAGCGAAATTTAAGCTTGTGCTATGTAAGCAATAAGTGTACTTATTAGAAAGTATTTCTTAATAGGCTTGTTGGATGATTAACAGAATGAAATTAAAGCCAAGTAATTCAGCTCCAATCTGATGTTTGGATTGAGTCGAATGGACCCTGGGCAGTAGACAGCATCACAAGAGTTAACACTGAAGATCTTTCTACATGAGGAAGAAGCACAGACTCTCTGTATCACTTTGGGTTCCCAATAGCCAAGTCTTTGCCTCTGTTGTAAGCACCCAGGACAAAAACTGTGTGGTTCTAAATCTAGAACGATAGATTTCATAGACATTAGGGCTGGAGGGGACCTCACAAGATCATTGGGTCCAGGCCCCTGCCCAGGGGCAGGAAGTCAGCTGGGGTCAAAGGATCCCAGCAAAATAGGAATCCAAGTATGTCTTGAAAGTGTCCACAGTAGGTGCTTGCACCACTTCTGGCAGGAGTCTATTCCAGGCTCTGGAGACACCAACAGTAAAGGAATTTTTCCTTATGTCCAACCTAAAATGGTCTTCTTCAAGTCTGTGACCGTTAGACTTTGTCTGCCCTTGGCTTTGGTAGTTTAGGAAAAACAATTTCTAATAAATCTGTTAGCAGATTCAAACCAAGCAACTTCCATCTAGAAAGAACAGGAAGCAAGAGATATAATGATAACTGTGGCTCAAAAGGAAAAGGAATTATGATTGGCAAGAAAAAAGCTGTGACTTCCAAAGCACTATCTGGCCAACATGGCTGTGTGAGCTGTAGAGATGCAACATCTCCTGGTGTTCGGTCACTGAATCTTTAGAGCTCCATTTCTGGATGACTGCATACCAGATCACTGTGCATTTAGATGTGTACCAGACAAGGGCTCCCAGGTGTGCAGTGTTTAAAAACTATATCAACAAGCTGTTTTGGTGGTTAATTACCACAAAGAATTTGTAAGTCATCTGCAAGACTGAATTTACAGTTAAACATTTCCCTCAACCAACAATCATAAAATACGGCAATAAAGAATGACCTCAAGACTGGCTTCAAAAACCCAAGCCACTAGTTATATTTAGCTGACCATAAGGAGGGAGGAGTTGGTTAGGGGGTCATAAGATTGCTACCATAAGTTCTATGCTTGATAGAGTGCCACCGCTAACAGAGGATGAGGCACCAGTAGCAATGAGTGGAACTATAAATGGGAATAGACTGAAGCACACACAGCTTGTGATCAGAGCAGATGGGACAAGATCTCTCCCCTCGCCCTCCCCCTCCCCCTCCGGTCCATGACAAATCATAGATTTCCAGGGGTTCAAACACTTGCTTCTGAAATGGGAGACTTAGATTCAATTCCCTTGTCAGACTAAGAAGTTTCAAATGGACATCTACCAGCTCCCAGGGGAGTGCTTCAACCACCAGGCTATGGAACAATCTGAGAAGGCAACTTTCTGCTGAACCTATGCCAATGGGCAGCCAAAAATGTAAGCCAGGAGGCCTGGAGGACAGTTGGCAAGAGAACCTATGTAAGCCACTGGTTAGGGCACTCGGTGGGGATTCCTGGCTGCTGATCTCTGCACCCATCACCTATTATCCCCACTGCCCAAAGCTTCATGGGGAGCTCTGCCACAAGCCCTCATCCCTCACCTGCTCTCTCAACCATCCTGCTCTCCCAACCCCCTTTCCCTCCCCCACCATTGCCTTTCTGTCTAGTCTAGCTCCTGATTCTTAAGAAAAAAAAAAAAAAAAAAGGCAAAAAAACCCCAACTTTAGATTCATCAGCTGCTTCCAGGCAGGAGGGTGATCCCTGCTGCCTGTCACTGCCCCATGCTGCATGGGGGGGCTCTGCCATAAGACCCCAGAAGCCCTGAAGCCACTGCAGCAACTGGTGAGTGGAGGCTTAAAAAAAAAAAAAGGACCAGGAGCTGGGGCCAGGCAGGAGTCTTCCCATGGTCCCCTCCCTCTTTCTCCAGCCCCCCCACTGCCTACTTACCAGCATGGAATCCAGGTCCAGCAAGTGGGGACTGCCCAAATCTCCCAAGCTCTCTGAATCTTCTGAATCAATTCAGAGAGCTTTGAATTGATTCAGACCTTTTTATTGGTCCCCTGATTCAATTCAGATTTGGAAATTCATCTGCCGAATAGGGTCAAATCTCCTCCAAATCAAATCAGCACCCAAAGCTTTGCACAGCCTATTAACTACCAGGGCTGTGCAATGCTTTGGATCATGATTTAGGATTCAGAGATGATTCAGATGATTTGGAGGCCAAACCTACAAATCTGAATTGAATCATGGGAAGCTTTAGGCTTTCTGAATCAATTTGGAACTTCTGAACCAATTCAGAGCATTGGCAATAGGGTCTAATGAGGCATAAATGAAATATCTATAACATTGTCTTTTAGCTGATTCAGATGAAATGTGAAAGGATGGTAGCTGAGAGCATGATGTGTGCCAAGTTTCAAGGAAATAGGAGTAAGGGTTTGGGAGAAACTGAACCCCAAATTCTTGAATGCAAAACTCATGTCACGTGTATGTGCTAAGCCACAGTGGGGTCGAAACTGCAGGGGTGGTAGGCCTTGGTGAGGCCACAAATCCTGCCAGCCAGGTCTTCAGTATTCTGCTTTCCCCCCAACCCCCTGCCCCAAGACAGACACAGTTGCACGAGCACCCATGTCACAAGTTTTGCCTGTCAGCAGCTAGGGATGCAGGACCCAGAACCCTTCTGTACCAATCTCCTTGACAGCTAACACGCTTCGTGGCCACAGCAGGGCCAGGTCTTCAGTATTCATACTCACGCTTCTGACCTGGCAGCCAGGTCTTCAGTATTCTTCTCTCACCCCACTGTGCCCCAAAACAGACAGTTGCACAACCATCCAGGTCACAAGTTTTGCCTGCCAGCTGCTAGGGGTGCAGGGCTCCATAACCCAGAAGCCCTGCACCCATCTCCTTGACAGCTGGCACAGCCACATCAGGGGCCACCATTCCTGCAGCTTCCATCCTGCTGCGCTTTAACACACATGCAGTGTCACTCAGGTCATGAGTTTTGCTTGTCTGCACTTAGGTGCAGAGGTTTGGGGGGAAACTGCACCTCAATCTCCTTGAAACTTGGCAAGCTTTCTGGCCTCAGCAGGAGCTACCATCCCTGCAGTTTTCACCCCCCTGCAGTGTAACACATACACATGACATGAGTTTTGCTTTCAAGAATTTGGGGAGCAGTTTCCTCCAAACCCCTGCACCTATCATCTTGAAACTTAGTAAGCTTCATACTGTCAGTAGAAGCTACCATTTCAGAAAATTTCATTCAAAATGAATGAAAAATAATAAAGTTCTAGATATTTCACTGATTCCCCATTATACCTGTCATATTGAATGAAATAGTTTGAATGTTTGCAATGGTCGCCCATTAGCCAGTTTCAGGAAGAAGACAAGATTTATCTTCTTATCTAGGGGTCATTGTTTTGGTCTATGTGCGGAAGGTCTTGACTTTGCTCAAAGTCTTAACTTTTGAATTGTATCTCTAGAGGCCTTTAGCAAAGTTAACATAAAAATGGCCCTTAAGCAAATATCCCAAATTCCAAGAGATCAAACCCTCTAGTAGAGCCTTTTAAAAAATTGGAAAGAAAAGGTCACTTGCAGTGGTATGGAAGTTCCCTAAAGTAATTAAAATGATGAACAAAAGAAACTAATGACCAAGCAAGTGAATCTGTTGAGTAAGAGCTGAGCCCAAATTTGGGGGTAATGACAGGTTTGGGTAGGAGTGGCCCAAGAAGGCAACTCGCTCAATAAAAACTGTAACCTACTGTCCCAATTTGGAGGTGACTATACTTGCAGAACAATGAAGGAAGAATCGCAAACGTAGGCTGGATCAGACTGATCACCTGAACCACCCTCTCCATGAACACGAACCTCTTAGTTCACGCTGAAGCCGCGGAGCGCCCAAAAGAGACTGAAGGAAGGGGACTTAGACCTATCACAGCTAAAGCAAGCCCACTGAACTGCACTACTGAGGCCAACCCATTAAATTGTACTACTGAAGAATGAAACCATATTTAGGTGTTTGGCTTCTCAGAATTCTAGGATTATAAGTATATTATGAAAAATAATAGTATTGATTCAAACTTAACTTTTAGTTGTAACTGTAGTTGTTTTTGTAATACTAATTCTTATAGCATTGTTTGGGAAGGAAATGCATTCAGAGCATTGTTTCTGATATATGTAATTTTTGTATTCTTAAAGTTTGTGGTATTTCTTAAAGTTAAGCAATGTTATATATGTAGCAAAGAATTTTAAAATAAAATTGTGTTGTATGAATTAAGTGTGTAATCATTGTGAAATCGTGCAAGTAGCTAACTATTACCCCAGCCAGTGCATCAAATGAATCAGTAAGTTGTGTGGGATTTTCTCTATTCCATAACCCACTAGAGACAATACCCTGTTGCCAGATCTCCAAATCCACTCCAAAGCTTCAGAGCCAATTCAACCAAATTGAAGTGGGAAACCAATTCGGAGCTCCAAGTCGAACTGCTGGCATCTGAATTGCCTGGATCTGAACCCAAATTTAATAGTTCCCTATTCACACAGGCCTACTAACTACCTCCCTTCTCTTCAAAACTCAGAGATATACTTATTAGGCACTGAGGCCCCTAACTTTTGGATGCCTATGTCCTTCACTGGAGCCAGCCCCCCTTTTCCTCTCAGTAAAATAGAAAAGCTATACTTACTTTTCGGCACTATCACAAGGATTGCCTGAAGCCTATGCAGTTCTTTAAGAACCTATGATAAAAATGCTCAGAAATGTACTAACACAAGTGAAGAAGACCTCTTCACATTTTTCCAATTGCTGTTCAGGTCTGTTAAGCTAAAAGTCTGTGGCAACTTCTAACAAAGCTTTATTTTCTTCCTGTTAATAGAGTTGGGCCTGAATGGCTCCTGGTTTTTCATTATTTTTCTTTTATCATTTCTACCCTTTGAAGATCATAGTTCATGAACCTGGCATTTTCGCTGACTATATTTCCTCCTTATGAGTTTCACTCTAGCATATTTTTGGTGCCAGTCCTCAAGTTGCTAGTTTCAACCATTATTAAATTGCTAAAGTCCTGATTTTGGAAATAAAACCTACTAGTTTATGTGCTGTTTTCTTTATTTAACCTGACTTAAGAACAGTACAGTTTGGGTTTATCCATTAACTTCAAAATGATTTTCTGAAGTTATTGATTGAGGTATTACAGGTTACAGTCCTGGGTATGACTGTAACCAGCATCCGACTGAAGGGCGTGGTGGGAACACAGTGAACCTAATCATAGTGGGGTAGCTCCTATAAAATACCACAATGGTGCAACCTCCAGAGAAAAGTGAGTATAGGACACCTCAAAACCTCAGCCCCCACTGCCTTGCGAGTACTTTTTGGTTGGAGAAAGGCTAAGGGACATCACCGTAACTGTACTGCACCCTCACCGAGGCATTATGCATTCAGCAACAGTTCTTATCTGTTGCTCTCTGACAGCAGCTCCAACCATCAAGGCACTGAATGTCCAGACTTGGTCAAGCCTGTGGATTGTCTCAGTGATCTAAAGGGGGAAATGGTAAGCCTTGGGCAGCCTCCACTCCTCTGTACTCTTGCCTAGGTGTGTGTGTTGAAGGTCTTGATGGCCACAGCACTCCATACAAGAGCATTCATCAGGCATCTGACTAGACTTCTTATGCATACACCATGATCCAGACAGCGATGGTTGCTTGCCTTAAACTGAGGTAATTAAAGCAGCATTTTTCAGCTTATTCTCCGAGTTTGACAAGTCATCAACAAAACTTCAGCTACAAGATAAGATACTGCCTCTGAAAAGCTTCTTGAGCTACTTGATATTTGGATCCAAACCTTGGCAGGTACTTCCCATGTAGGCTGCTTTGTGTCAACGAAATATTTCCTTTCTCTCTTTTTTTTTTTTTAATTTTATCTCAAACGATAAAATCTATTATTCTGAGCTTTGTTTTCAAAGTGAATTTATGGCTTGCCACATGTTGATTGTCAGCCCCAAAGAATTATAGCTCCTTTATCCCTCGTACAGGTGCAGCATAGGCAATGACATGCATGCTTTCTTCTTACTATACTTTCTGACAGTGTTCCAAGAAACTGTGCCTGAGACAGAGGTAGTTCAACTTTTCAGCCCACTTATTATTGTACTAACTAATAAGGGTGCCCACCAGGGAGCTGTCAGCTTTACACAGCTAGGTGCACTGTAAGTGGTTTGAATTTGAAGTCATTTGAAGTAGAGGTGCTTTATATACATTTTCTCCTGAAAATATTATCTGTTAACAAAATGATACAGTTCTTCCCCATTTTTTGAGCACACCTGGGGATCAAAGCACAGCTTTAATCTCCTCCAAAAACATGATCTGAGGCAGTCACTGGAGTCTGAAGAAGTATATTTTACATCAGAGGCACTGAGTAGCTCTGGAAGATATGCTAGTGAAACCCAGCCATACTCTGACCTCTAGCCTTGCTGTTGGCAGGAATCTGAGAATGACTGCAGGGTATGTTGCTACTTTCTACCCATGGGAAAGGGATTTTATTATAGCAATGGCAGCTCTGCCACAGTTAAAGTTGAAAGCAACTTTCTATTTAAAGGTCAACTATTCTAAGTGCTCTGAAATCCACAGACTGACTTAAAGATGGTCTTGAAATTTGTTGTGCCTTGAAAGGCTGTGCTATAGTGGTAACAGTCCAAGCATGGTGTCATTTGAACAAGATTGATAACATGCAGTTCTCCTAAAATTCATCTGTTTATGAAAAATCACCTTGTTCCAACATTGCTCTGTGGGACAAAGTTCAAACTTTAGCTCTAAATCCTCACATAATGATCTCCGTCACTCAGGATTTACCTCAGCTAACCCCCACCCTCACTTCATAAAAATGAAGATCTCCAAATCAGTGAATTAATGTGGGCCAAGGAGTATGCAACATGCATGTTCAGCAGAACTAGAGCTCTGTCAACAGAGAAACAGTTTATAAGCAGCCTTTTGCCCCAGTAATTGGGCAACTGAAAAGGTATGTTCTCTGTTTCTTGGACCTGAGCTACACCCTATGAGTTAGGAGTTTAAGCCCTGAATAAACGCAGCTTTCAGGATGTGTGGTATGCATACTCTTTCCCTTCTGCAGGAGCTTTGCTTGGAAAATTTTGCCCCAATACCAAAATTTCTGGTGAAAGAACAACATTTTAAAGTGACCTAAAAAAATTCACATACAGACTCCTGTTTTGCTTTGAAGGCATCTCAAGGAACTTAGCATGAATTAAATAGAGGACAAATGAAAGCCTCTAGTACACAGTTAGCTAATTGTCACCATGGTGCCTGTTTTTCTACCATGTTTTTGGAAAAATATGATCAAAAGAACACAAGCTAGTGGGTAGTTTGGTCAGAAAGCAGGTATGGTGTTTATCTACCTTACAGCCACCTATGATACTGTATAGCGTTAAGACCTCAAATATAAACTGCACTCTATGAAACCTGACTGCAACCTATGCACTTTCATCATGACCATGATCTCCAGAAGACCATTTAAATTCACTACTAGCCAAGGAGAACAAAGCAGAGTATGAACTCTGAAGAATGGAGTCAGTTCTAGCACCAATATGTATTTTTCAACGTATATATCTCAGACTTTCTGTGTACATCTAAGCAATACACGTACCTGATGATGTTGACATAGTAGACAAAGGAATTGACATGACAGAACTGAAAAAGATACTGAGTACTGATGTGGAACTCATCACTATTTCCACAAGTGGTGCCTGAAGTTGAGCATCAATAAATCAGTATCATTACTCTTCCACCTGGACAACCATCAAGCCAAGAGCATGCTGAATATCAGAATAGGAAACCACATCTTTCCCCAGAAGCATATGCTAACCTACCACAGTGGAATCACATTAGACCATGCCCTTACCTATAAGCATCACATTCAGAAAGTCAGCAGTAAAATCTGTGCAAGGGTAGCTTCCTTAGGATATTTAGCCAGCACAACACAGGCTGTCAACTTCAATGTGCTCAGAACCACTGTACTTGCAGTGGTATATGCCCCAGCAGAATATTGTGCTTCTGTATGGTCCAGAAGTTGTTGCACTAAAGAGACACTGTACGTAATAGTGCACTGAGACTTGTAACAGGCTGCACAACTTACACACACAGATGTACTCCCTGTAATCTTGGGCATTAGACCAAGTGATATCAGAAGCCAGACCCTAACATCATTACTGGCAATGGAGGTAAGAGATGACCAAAAAATTCATCTGCTCCATCAACTGTTAACTGAAGACCTGAACAGATGGAGGCTTAAGAGGCTTAAAAGTTGTAAGCCATTTATACAAGAAGCCCACAAACTCCTGGAAGAAGTTGGGGGTGCTGAACTAAGCCTATGGGCAGCAACAGCATGGGCCAACTGCTGGGAAAAGGTCAGATCTATTCCTACAGCATTTCATACAGCACCAAACAAGTTCTCCATTGGCCATGACCAACAGAAGTGTAGGTCAAGCTGAACAAACTGAAATCTGGATATAGATGCTTCAAAACAACACTTCATAGTATGAACATCTTGGACAGCCCCGTGTGAATGCCAACAGAACAGAACATATGGGGAAAAGCTAGACATCTTCCACTACAGATAAGGGGCTGGGGGAAAGACAAATAGAGCCAGCTGTATATTCCTGTTCTCACTACCACTGCTGCTACAGGCTAAGAGAGGAGGCTCAAGCGGCTCATCTACATAAGACACTAACTGCACGGTACCCAAATAATACTACACAGTAGGGTGTCACCGCACCAACAGTGCTAATATGCTACTGTGCATTATTATTAGGCTGTTGCACAGTAGTGTCACTTAAGAAGGCATCCACTGGTGCTACTATGCAGTAACTCCTGTTACTGCACATTTATTTAGTACTTGATTATACAAGTACTGAATAAATGCACAGTAACCACTGAACAGTAGCATCTTGTGTAGATGCACTCAGGGACTTCTGGTTCTGGATTAGGAAAGAAAGCCTGGGGAAGGCATATTCTGGATATCTTTAGCAGCCAGGAAAATGTTCTAGGCTTATCCCCCACACATGCTGTAGCTTTGAAAGGAAAACAGGAGGGTCAGAACAGTGCAGGAAAGAAAGGAGGGTTTACAGCTACAGGCAATGTTAGAGCAGACTTCAGCTGTGTGCCCGAATCCTCTCATGTCTGTTCTCTGTCTCTTCCCCTCTGCCCTCTTTGAAATTGCCCCAGAATGCAAACACCACACATACTAGCACTTAGGATGCCTAGGGAAAGGAACACATGAGCACCATCTACCACTTCTCCTTTGCTTATGCAAAACTCAGGTGTGGATCAAGTACTGCAACATCTGGTTTTCTCCAACACAGACTACTTCATGCACACCACCCCAGACTTGCAAAAATGTCACCACCCTTCACGCTTTCCCTGGAGATTCCTTTAGAGACTTTGCTTTTACTTACTTCTGACTGATGTGTTTTTCACAGGAGCCAACTCAGGGTAGTGGTTTAAGATAGAGACCAGAACAATCTTTATATTTTCTCCCTTACAGCATAGTTTCTGCACTTACATTTTGAAATGGATTAGCAGGAAATACAGCACACCTTTATTAAAAGGCTTTTTTTAACATTAACAGTTATTCTTTCCTCACATCCTCCATCTCCACAAATCTGCCTTATTCCATCTGCATAATACAGGCCACGCACTCCATAGCCTGGACTTTTCCTCTGCTGCTCCTCTTGCCTTGGGTGTTACAGCTGCCGCCTTGGTAGTTTCTCCAAACCTCAAGTTTCAACATGGACAAAATCTGTTCTACACAGTCTCACATGTACCAGCAAAAGTTATGCAAGTGTACTGTCTCAAACAACTCTGGTAATTTCCTTTTTTTTTTTTTTAAAGTGATCTGTAGAGTATTTTATAGATCAGAGGGTTTTTTCTGATGTATAAAAAAAAAAACAACAACAAAAAAAACCCACTCTCCTGGCTCACCCTCCAACCGGTCTTCCAATCCTCAATTGGATTCACAGTTCTCTGTTCCCTTTGCATGCCTAGATCCTGCCTCTTCCTCTCCATTCCTTTATACCATCTCACCATTATCAGGGCTAAAGTCTGATACTCTGTAGTTCCAACTTCCTTAAGTTTTCCTGCATTTCTGCTATGCTGCCTCATTTCTATTTTTATTTTAAATTAATCTTACCTCTTCTTGGTGCCCTTCATTTCTCTCCTTCCTTAGTTACTGGATTGGATTTGAATGCTTTCATCTTTCACTACACAATGTCTGCACACATCTCTGTAATTAAACTATGGGAGTCTACTGTCTTATCACTGTTAATACTGTACAGTGCTTTATGGATGAAAACCACCAGATACAAAGTAGTAATTTTCTATTCCATACATCCAGGTCCTGATCTTGAGGAAGTGATCAGAGCAACACTGAGTGGAGAGGAGGCTGAAAGCTAAAGCATCCTGAGTTTCAATAGAACTGAGGGTCAAAGCTTTAAAATCTAGAGGTTCCTAAATAGAGACACTTTCATATCATTTTTACTGCAGTGGACTCATTACCTTGAGAGAGTTTTACTGTTTTCCTTCCCCTTTTTCATCCTCTTTTATCACAGTCATCTTAATTCTCAAGCTCCCAGTTTGACAGGCAGCTCCAGTCTGAGCTGCCCATCTCCTTCCTATGTTCATGGAAGTTTAGCCCAATGCCATAAAAGGTGTTTTTATGGAAGTCTCAACATCTGCCAGTTATTTTAAGGGTAACTTCAGAAGAAAATTCCCTTTCATTCCAAGGAGTCCGGAGAAATCCACACTTCCCACTAAGCGCCACTTTCATTAAGACCTACAAAATCTTATTGGATAACAATTTCAAAGGTGACTAAGTGATTTAGGTCCCTACATCCCATTATCAGAAACACCTAGGTCTCTCTCCGAGTTACCCAAGGCTTTCAAAGATTTACCAAGAAAGCTCTTAAGAAATCCTAATTTTCACAAAAATAAAGTAAGTAATTCAACTAAAAGGAAAAGAACCAAAACCAAACCACAGTTTATTGGAAGACAGAACTGCTAGCCATATTACTAATACAGAAGTTTTTTAAATGGCCACACAGCAGCTGGGATTCAATAAAAATACATAAAAACAAATATTTTATGAGAAATGACTCAGTGTAATGTAATAAAAAATATTTTGTTAACAGACATTAAACCATTTTTTTCCATGTGCCCTTGGAATTACTGTGAGCAAGAACCTGAAACCAACACATGCAAAAAATACTAAGTATGAAGCACAGCTATTATCTTAAAGGGGTACATCATCTTTAAAATTACACTTCCAGAACAAAATGCTGTACATGCTCTATTGGCAAGCAATGTGAACAAAGGCTAAAAGTGAAAGAAGTTTGTAAAAAATAAAACATCTTCTTTTTCTGCATTTGACAGCATTTTGTAGTTAGGCATTCCTTGCTGGAAAGCATCAAACTTACAATTATAAAGTTCAGGAGTAGCAAAGGCTAGAAAAGAAATAATCCATGATGGTGCAAGCTGCCAATAGCAGTTTTCTAATTCTACCTGTTACAACTTTCATTTTTTAAGCCCATTTAACTCATCTGCCATGTTGAATAGCTGTTTCTAGGTGGGAAGCTGCCCATCTTAATGCCCTGATATCAAGGCCATAATATGTGGCTCTGACCTTCCCTTTACTGTGTCCCATGCCTCACAGCTGGCATCCAAAAGATCTCTTCCAACTCCCCTGGCCCCATTGCTAGACCAGACTTAGCCTCTGACCCAAACTTGGCCTCAGGTGTCCATAGACATGCCTTGGGGACATGCCCCATCACTGGGGCCTCTGGATCATACCCATTCTAGCTAGGCCCCTTGCCTCTCATTAGTACCTCACACTCTACCCCTTCACTGGGGTCACTACTCCACCCCCTTGCTGGGGCTATGGGCCCTTATGCCCCATGGGCCTCAGGTGTCTGCTGACATGCTTGGACCCCAAACTCAGCCTACTGCCCACTCAGGCCTCACTTTCAGTCAGGTCTCCTCCTAGGCCCCACTCTTATTCAGGCCTCACACTCTCATCCAGGCCATTCATCAGGCCTCACTCTTCCTCAGTGCCTGGGCCTCAGACCCTCCTGGCCTCTATGATCCTGCCGAAGCCTGTTGCTTTTCTGTCAGGGTGTGCTCCCCTAGCCTTTCCCCTCCACAGGGCCACCCACAAGGGAACAGAGGCTGAGGCTTTCCAGTGCCCCATACCCACCTTCCACTAGGGAGGCACTGGCGTGGCATTTCCTGGGGACTGCCTCGCCACAGGCAGCCCCACCCGCCATCCTCTCCAGCAAGGTGTGTTTTTAGGTCATTCTCCAGGACCATTACAGGCCTCCCTGCCGTGGTCTTATCCCTCCCTCACTGGGCTCCTGAGCACATTGATACAGCCTCCAGCTCATAGTACGTCTCTCAACCGCTGACCCCAACTCTCTCATACCTCTTTTTGGGGGTTTCCTCCTATCAGGAGACTGGGCTTCAGCTTCCATCATACCAGTCTGCCTGGTGACCGACCCCGCCCCGGTGTCTCAATGGTGGTCTCTCCCTTGAGAGACCTTTGCTCAACTTCGCCAGTCAGGGTGCGAGGGCCACCTTGGCCTACCCCTCACAGTGGGCATACTTGCCCTTCAGCCACTCTTGGCCCAAAATTCTTGATTGGCCCAAGCTCGGGTCAAGGCCCATCCACAAACAGGCAGCCTTTTCTATTCAGCAGGGGTGTCACGGCAGGGTCCTACAGGAGGGCCGTGATCTCCTGAAGGCCCTCCGTCCACGCCAAGTCCGGCCCAAGACACCTCAATTCTCGCCCGCCATGACTTTGATGACACTTGGTTTAGGATGGGAGGCTGCCTTATTACCGCCTTGGGCACGGTGTACCAGGACCTTCGTCCCTGTGATCTCCCGGACGCACCGGGATGTTCCCCTGTATGCTGGGTGCACTCCAGGAACCCTGGCCTTAGGGCCAAACGTGGCTCCTACAACCCCTGATACCATGTCCCAAGTCTTGCTGCTGTCCCGGACATTGGTGCGTCAACCGTCATAGTATCATAGTATCTAGAGTCGGAAGGGACCTGGGCAGATCATCTAGTCCGACCCCCTGCCTTGGCAGGAAAGAGCACCGGGGTCAGATGACCC
>JAGPOW010001327.1:44368734-44393823 GCA_030014935.1 Caiman crocodilus | reverse complement strand
TTGCTTTAAAGAGGATGGGAACTTATGGGGGAGACAAGGTTAGTTCACAAGATCAGGGTTGTACATGCTTTTGCTATCTTTCAAGGCTGCAGTGAGTGAGGCAGTAGCAGAGGAGTTACAAAGAACACTTTCTCTTAACTGTTATACTGTACAGAGCCAGCAATTCTTCACAAAGTGGTTATGTCATCTTAGAACTCAAATAATCAAAATTTAAGGCATTCATATATATGTATTTTTACTCCACAGGTGTTTGGTGCTTCTGGCACAACACAATTCATAGATTCACAGATTCACAGAAGTTTAGAGCTGGGAGGGACCTCGAGAGATCATTGGGTCCAGCCCCCCTGCTCTGGGCAGGATAGATGGATGGGGTCAAATAACCCCCACAAGGTGTGCGTCCAGTCTCTTTTTTTAAGCTCTCCAGGGTTGGTGCCTAAGCCACCCCCACTTGGAGTGTGTTCCAGAGTCTGATCACACAAACCATGAAGAAGTCCTTATATCCAGACAGAAACCTTCTAGGAGTTTATGACTGTTGCTCCCGATTTTCCCCTGGGGTGCTTTGGTGAATAGTTTTTCACCTAGTCCCTGATGCTCTCCCCTGATATATTTGTAAGCTGCCACCAAATCCCCCCTGAAGTCTTCTCTTTTCTAGGATGAATAGTCCAATATCTGTCAGCCTTTCTTTGTTTGGCTTGCTCTTCAGGCCTCTAATCATACAAGTGGCTTTTCTCTGGACTCTCTCTAGCTTCTCCACATCCTTCTTGAAGTGCGGCACCCAGAACTGGACCCAGTACTCCAGCTGCAGCCTCACCAATGCTGAGTAGAGAAGGAGAATAACTTCCTTAGTTTTGCTTGAGATGCATCAGTTGATGCATGTCAGCATATTGTTTGCTCTTCTAACTGTAGCATCACAATGGTGTCTCACATTCATTTTATGATCAATTATTATCCCCCAGGTCTCTTTCAGACATGGTGCTAGCAAGCATAGCACCCAAGCCTATAAATTTGTTGCAGAATTTTCCTCCACAGGTGGGGCACTTTACACTTTTCAATGTTGAACAGCATCTGGTTCTGGTCTGCCCATCGAACTAATCTGTCTAGGTCCTCCTAGCCTATCCTGATGTGTGGCCACACTTCCCCAAAGTTTAATGTCATTGGCAAACTTTGCCAGTGTGCTTTTCACCCTCCATATCCATATCATTGATGTAGATGTTGAAGAGCACCAAACCCTGGGGGGCGCCACTGGCTACCTTCTGCCAGGTCAACACAGATCCATCTATTAGTACTCTCTGGGTCTGACTCTGCAGCCCGTTTCCCACACATCTGACCATTGAATTGTTGAGCCCACAGTCCCCTAGTTTTACCTTGAGAGCCTCATGGGACACCAAGTCAAAGGCCTTCCTAAAGTCCAAGTAAATAACATTGACCTCATCTCCCTTATCCAGGTGGTGAGTAACCTGGTCATAGAAGGAGATGAGGTCAGTCAGATATATCATATATCTTGACTTTAAAAAAACCTTCAATCCAGTATCCCATGATCACCTCTTAGCAAAACTGGCCAACAGCAGCCTCAGCTTCACCATAATCCACTGTCTGAGGAACTGACTCCATGGTCGGACCCAACAGGTAGTAGTTAACAGAAGTCAATTGTTGTGGTGTACTGTGACCAGTGAGGTCCCTCAAGGCTCTGTCCTTGGGCCTATATTATCAACATCTTCATTAATGATGTGGACATTGGTGTCAGAAGCTGACCAGCCACATTTGCCAACGACACCAAACTTTGGGGTAAAGCATCCACACCTGAGGACAGGAGGGCCATTCAAGGCTGACCTTGACAAGCTCAGAAAATGGGTAGACAAGAATCTGATGGTGTTTAACACCAAAAAATGCAAGGTTCTCCACCTTGGAAAGAAAAACCCACAGCATTCTTATAGGCTTGGCAGTGCTACACTGGTTAGTACTACAGACAAAAGGGACTTGGGGGTCATGACTGACCACTTGATGAACATGAGTCTTCAGTGTGATGCTGCAGCTAGTAAAGTGAGGAAAATGCTGGCTTGCATCCGTAGATGCTTCTTAAGAAAATCCCAGGACATCATTCTCCTACTGTACTCAGCCTTGGTGAGGCTGCAGCTGGAGTACTGTGTCCAGTTTTGGGCTCCACAATTAAAAAAAGATGTGGAGAAGCTTGAAAGGGTGCAGAGGAGAGCCACGTGCATGATCAGAGGTCAGGAAAACAGACTTTATGATGACAGGCTGAGAGCCACGGGACGCTTCAGCCTGGAAAAGTGCAGGCTTAGGGGTGATCTGGTGGCTGCCTATAAGTTTGTAAGGGGTGCTCACCAGGATCAGGAAGAACATCTGTTCACCAGAGCACCCCAAAGGATGACAAGGTCAAATGGTCACAAACTCCTCCATGACCATTTCAGGCTGGACATAAGGAAGAACTCCTTTACTGTCTGAGCCCTCAAGGTCTGGAATAGACTGCCACCAGAGATGGTTCAAGCACCCACTTTGAACACCTTCAAGAGACATTTGGATGTTTATCTTGCTAGGATCCTATGACCCCTGCTGACCTCCTACCCCTGGGGCAGGGGGCTGGACTGGCATAATACAGATGCAAAGTACTCATTCAGGAGTTCAGTTTTCTTCTTGGTGTCAGTGATAAGATCGCCACATGCACTGAGTAGTGGTTCCACATTTCCCCTGGGTTTTTTTCCTGTTACCTACGTACCTATAGCAGGATTTCTTATTGTCCTTGATTTTGGTCACTAACCTGAATTCAGTCGTTGCTTTTTCTTTTCTAATCTGCCCCCTACAGCTGAGGGCCAATCTTATGTAGTTCTCCTTGAGACGTATTCCTAGCTTCCATCATTGGTAAGCCTCCCTTTTCAGAACATCTGAGACTTCTCTGTTGAGCCATGATGGCCTCCCTGACCCTGTGCCACCTTTTCTATGTACACGTATAGACAACTTCTTTGCACAGAGGTCAGTGTCCTTGAGGAACAACCACTCGTAGTCCACAGTCTTTCCCTGCAGTCCTTTCATTACAGTACAATTCACTACAGTCAAAACCCTTTCGATGCAGTGTATCCTTTGCAGAACTTTACAGTCTGGCTAATGAGCATGCCACTGCACCAAGGCACTAAGGCTGCTTACAGACATGGGAGTAGGTAAAAAAAAAACAGTCCTTCACTTTCAGCTTGGCATATTCCCATACCAAGTGCAGTGAATGCCCAAAGGAGATGTTACATTAGTTTGACCCAGCTCACACAATGTCTGTATAAACTGTGCACTTCAGCTTTAGATAAAAGTTCCAAAAAGCCCCACTGAAGCACCCAGTCTATACAGACACTAGGGAGCTGGGTTAAACTAATATACTTCTCTTCTGGTAAATCACTCAGGTTTTTTGCTTTTTTTCAGGTCTATCAGCACCCCAAATCTTTTCTTCACCTGGATGGAGTGAGTTACTAGTTAACAACCAGGTTTATACCTCCTTGTCTCAAGACTGTAGTAGGGCTATTAAGAAAGCTAAGGCAGAGATGAAACTGGGACTAGCAACCCAGATCAAAGAAAACAGGAAGTCCTTTTTTTAAATACATAGGAGGTAAAAAGAAGGTACCAAATAATGTGGAGCCTTTGCAGGACATGCTTTGCAATCTGGTGGTAGCAGATTACAACTCACGTGTTGCAGTGGATGTAGTCTTCCTGGACTTTAGAAAGGCCTTCGACACTGTCTCTCACCCCATCCTCATTAAAAAATTAGGCATCTGTGGCGTAGATGCCTCCATAGTCAGATGGGTCACAAATTGGGTGAAGGGCTGCACCCAGAGAGTGGTGGTGGATGGGTCATTTTCGACCCGGAGGGATGTGAGCAGTGGGGTTCCCCAGGGCTCAGTCCTCAGGCCCGCACTGTTCAACATCTTCATCAGCGATTTGGACGAGGGGGTGAAAAGCACCTTGTTCAAGTTCGCAGATGACACTAAGATGTAGGGAGAAATGAGCATGCTAGAAGAAAGGGACAGGCTACAACCAGATCTTGACAGGTTACAGAGAAGGGTGGATGAGAACAGGATGGATTTCAATATGGACAAATGCAAGGTGTTGCACCTGGGGAGAAGAACCAGCAGCATACCTACAGGCTGGGGAACTCCCTTCTCGTCAGTGCAGAGGCAGAAAAGGATCTTGGTGTCATTATTGATTCCAAGATGAACATGAGCTGCCAATGTGGGGATGTGGTCAGGAAGGCTAACCGCACTTCGTCATGAATCCATAGATGCATCACAAACAGGCCCAAAGAGGTGATCCTCCACCTCCATGTGACATTGGTCAGGCCGCAGTTGGAGTACTGTGTCCAGTTGTGGGTGCCGCACCTCAGAAGGGATGTGGACAGCATTGAGAGGGTCCAGAGGAGGGTCACTAGCATGATTAGGGGGCAGCAGGGCAGGCCCTACGAGGAGAGGCTGCAGGACCTGAACCTGTTCAGCCTCCACAAAAGAAGGCTGAGAGGAGATCTGGTGGCTGTCTATAAACTTGCCAAGGGGGACCAGCAGGCAATGGGAAAGTCCCTGTTCCCCCAAGCACTACCAGGGTAAGAAGGAACAACAGCCATCAGTTGACTGAGAGTAGATTCGGGCTAGATACCAGGAGGCACTACTTCACTGTCAGGGCAGCTAGGAGCTGGAACCAGCTTCCAAGGAAAGTAGTGCTTGCTGCTACCCTGGGGGTCTTCAAAAGGAGGTTAGACAGACACCTAGCTGGGATTGTTTGACCCCAGCATCCTTTCCTGCCCATGGCAGGGGATCAGACTTGATGATCTGCTTAGGTCCCTTCCGACCCTACCAACTATGAAACAATAAAACCAAGCTATCCTAGGCCCTGAAATGCTAACTCTTTTTCACTGTAGTAGAGGAATCTTTAAACATATTAGTCTGAAAGGCAGGGCAGGGTAGCGCCTTAGAGACTAATTGGTTCAGAAAGGAGACAGTTTACTTTTTCAGATGCCCTTCCATTGTGTTGGTCTCATATGAATATAACCTTGAAGATGAGCATACACTAATTCTACAGGTTGATGGGGGGAGCATCTTTTGGTGCAAGTTTCTCCAATCATCTTCTCTGTTCACCTGTCTATTGATCTAATTTAATGCTGGCACTGCCTTGGGCAGCCCCATATTTCATAGAAAGCTACGCAGCAAAACCATTTTCTGTCTTTCAACATGTTAGCCTGCAGGCCAGGGCAACTTGATTTACATGATCTCAAGTATGTGAAATTCAAACCTGGTATGAAGGACAGGGCATTATTGAATTTCACACTCTTGCTGATTTTTATCTGAGAGATGAGTGACTCTTTTTAGCAGACTCTAGCAATCCAGGCCTAGTCCAGGTGAAATAACAATGTATAGTAGTGTTTTTCACTTTCTAGAGACTGGTCATAGTAATCAGCTTTCATTCAGTCATTTTGCTGCAAAGGACTGGACAGCTACTTTTGTGAAACCATCTATCAAATCAGTTTACCAGAGAAGCAGACAGTGTTAAATATAGCACAATGTAAGCTAATAGGAATGGGGAAAAAACCTCTGGCATTCAATAGTTGTCCCTCAAATAATCTGTGCCCTACAGAAGAATGCCCAGAAGTTTGCTCTCATATAATCCAAGGTTATCATTATTAGTGACAAGCCAAATTACTTGCTCTGTTACCAGGCATATGTCATATTTACACATGCCACGCACCTTTTTTCCAAAAATTAGCCCTCTAAAATTGAGGTATGTGTTTTCAGTAAGGAAGCTGATTTCAATGGAATGACTGCTGGGGCATGTCTCCATGTTGGGCACGCAGAAGGGGGAGAGACCACTCCTCAGGGTTACTCACTCTGTCCTTGGAGCTGTGTACATGAATCTAAATGCATCCTTGATCTTAATATGTCTGTTGAGTTTGAAACCTGTCCCCAAGAATCATCCCAGTGAACCCTTCTGATCCACACATCGTGTGCTGGACTTCTGCATGGTGGTGATCATGGCAGACAGGAGCTCACAATGTTGGGAGACCAGGGAGAAAACATAAACATTGCTTGGCCTGTCCCAAAATGCTAAGGGCATCTCAGCTTGTTCATTTCTTTGAGCCATGAGGGAAACACCATACCTTGATATCTGTTGCAAGGCAATCTCCCTTCTGTACTCCTCAACAGAGCCTTCAGAAATGCATAGATAAAGGCAGTATAGGCACTACATAACCGCTGCAGAAGGAAGAGGAGAAAAGGGAGTATAATGTTTGTAATGCATGTTCCTAGTAGAATTTTGGACACAATATTAACTATTCTCTTTAATTAACTTGTAGCAACCATATGCATACATACATGATTGGCTTAGTTCACCTGGCTCTCTATCTGTGCCTCCACTTCCCTTCTGTTTTCACCGGTCTCCCATGCAACATGCTCTAATAACCTTGATTCCCACTGCAAAGTTCTTATCCCCATTATAGGAGGCTGCGGTTGCACTAAGCAAGATTCCTGGAATTGATATAACCATGTCACTCCCCACCCTTTCCTGCCTACTCATACCTAGGCAGACTTTGAAGAATGGATACTCATAGAGATCTAGTTCTCTCCCATCTTTTCATGCCAGCTTGTCAGGAGGGGGAGGTCTGCTCACCTCCACAAGTCAGTGGAGATCCTTTAATCCACTCATATCCAGTTAGCTGTAACTGAAATATGTATTGCTAGCTGACATGGGGTTGATTTAAGGGAGCCCCTTGGTGCTATTCTGGAGCCACATCCCTGATTAGGAACAATGGAATTACCAACACCTGGCACAGCTGACCACATTTTTGTGCCACCTAATTTCCATTAGACTTACAAACTCCAGAATCTTTTAGTTTAAAGTGTGAGCCCTTTACATGAATGTTTTAGCCCTGAAGTCGTGTTTGTTTTTAACACACAGACAATGTGCTTACTTAAATCATGAATTTATGTTACAATCTCAGTCTCACTGGCATAAGATCCACTGCATCTGCTACAGTTATTTCAGGAATATGCCAGTTCTGAAGGAGCTTTGCAACTGCAGTTCCACTTAGTTAGAATTTGATTAATCCACATTACTAGCCCCATCTCTTACTTGTATGATTATCTACCTGCCTAGGTATTTACATGGTACACATTTCATGGTATCAAAGCATCAGTGGTATTGTTGGATGTCTCGGTGTTATAATACATAAAGAAAGCAACTTGTTTTTTTCCATCTTAATTGCAAAATAAATCTCATTTTCCGTATTTCCTTACTTATCATTAATTTTAAGCACAATCAGTTACAGTTTCTTGACAGATATTGTTACACGTGTCTACCAGTAAAATGCTGGGCTGTCTTCATGTTTCTGATTAGAATCACCCATGTTAGGGACTATAATTTGCGTAACTAGCATGAGCGATTGTTTTTCTTAATTAACTTGAAATATTAAATGTCAAATCATGCCCTCCTCATTTTTCATGTGTGTCAAAATACATGTACAAACAAGACTCCTTGCTACATACAATGTTTAGTTCATAATAGGCAGAGTTGGTAGCACCACCTATACTTAAAGTTACCCAATACTTCACATTGGAAGACCATGTTTTAAGTTACTTGTAACTTTTCCAAACTTTGGCTATTTGTACTGAAATTTTCCAAGCTGAGTGTCTGCATCAAGGTTTTATTTTATTATTGTTATTAGTAGTAGTAGTATTATATGAAAAGTTTCAGTAAAATGGCTCATTAGGGAAAAATACATTATCTGGCCCATGTTAAAATTATTTCCTACAAATTTTCTATTGAGAAACTTCAGAGTAGTGATTCTCAACACGGTACCTTATGTCCTTTCAAGGATGCCACAGGATGCCAAGCAATGTTAGCACTGTTAGATGCGCAAACACAATTTATAAGGAAAACCCAGAGATTTCTAATAGGGGCGTACTTGGTAGCTACCTTAGTCTGAAACAAAAACAAATGCAAAAACTCTAGAACTCCTGGTTCAGAGAACGATACCTTTTATTAGACCAACTAAAAAGTGCAAAGAAAACTTTTAATTTTTAATTTCTAATAAGATTTATACTTGTATTTTATTAATTTTAATAAATCATTTCATTTTAATGTTATTACAGATTTCTCATAAGAATTCATAGCATTAAAAGCCTTCTTACCTGCTGTGATCATTCAGGTTTCTCTGCAACAGAATAATTTCTCTGTTATTTTTCTGCAGTCAACAAATGAATGTAAGTTAAGAACCAGTATTTTCCTAGGGGTGCCTTGAGTCCAGTGAGGGGTGCCTTGAGTATGAAAAAGGTTGTGAACCAGTGCTTCCAGATCCTCCACAATAAGAACAGCAGCTTCAAATTAGATAAAATGGCTGCCTGGTAACAGGGATGACCATTTCTCATGGAGAAATGTCCAGATTTGGCCAAGGTATAAATTTGACCTAATAGAATCTGGCAACTAAATTATCTAAGGAGTCTGTCTGTATTGAGCATGCTTTAAAATGGGGCCTATAGAGGTTCAATAGGATTTTTACTGCAATTGGTGCTCCCAACTGCTGTGGGGAAGTATGGCTACTGACTTGAATGCAGGAGTGACTAGAGCCAGAACGTGGTGGAATAAAGAGCGTGGGTTGAAAAAAGGAGTCTACAGAGTAGAAGACTGGGACTGAGAACTGGGACTGCTGTAACAAATTGCTGTGTTGATGCCTTTGTCTGGTATATCATTTCTCTGGTAAGCATTCCTCCTCAGAAATCTTTTTGATGCAATTCAATGCAAATTAGATATGTGGATTATGCCTAGAGTACAGTCACAGAAGTGAGTACAGTGTAAAATAGATTCCCAAAATGGCTTTAACCTAGTTACCTGGGTATCTGAAGCAGCCTAGCCATGACATTATGGAGCCCAGTGCTGGCAGCAAAGCCTAAAAAGCAGAGTAAATTAGCTCTGATTATACATAAACTGTATGTTTCGTTCAGTGAAAAAAGGTAATCACTTGCTTTCAACTAAAAAAAAAGTAGCTACCGAGTACATAACTGCTACAATACCAGTGTCTATGATCCCTGATAGAGCTGGGGAAATTAGCAGTAGCGGGTATCTCTCATTTTCTAGTGTTTTGCTGTACATGCCTGAGTATTTGATGATGATATACAGGCACTTTTGGACGTAAACTGTAATACTAGCAGTCCCAATCTAGCAGTAACTTATGTTGACATTGCCATGAAAATGTACCAAGAACAATTCATTGATTTTAATACATTTTCAAAAACAATCAAAAAAAATTCTGAGACATGCATACTATACATCTAGCAAACATATATATTTGGTAGGCTGGATATACTAGTCATTTTCAATATGATTAATTTACAGAGTATACATTATTATGAATTTATGGGCTCTATCATGATTCTAAAGAGCTGGCGATGAAAGATGTCATCTCATGTAGTTCATTTCCCATAGGCTAGTGCATGTCTACTTGTCATAGAGCGTGTGATTTGTCCAGTTCACTGCCAAATGATGGGTGTTTCCTTTAGGAGACTTTCCCACAGTCTAATCAAGCTCACTGTAAAGCTGATTTTCCTAGTGTTCGGGTAGAATTGTATATGCTACTGCTTGTTTAAGCACTCTGCAGAAATGAACTCTGACTTTGGAGTAGGCACAAATTAAACGCTAAGCATCAAAAAACATTCAAGATAATCAGAAACGTTGTTTACCTTTAATTTGGAAGAAATTGTGCTGTATAAAGAAGAGAAGCTGCTTATTGTTATATATTTACTCCATTTTGATGTACTGACAGAAGGGATAGAAGATACCTGTTCGTTAACAAGTATTTTGTTGGTTTAGTAAATAACCTTACAGCGGACGTTGCTGCCTCTTGAAAGAAGAACTATAAATGTATTTGATCTAGCTTTGTTAAGCACTTCAGGTCACTCACGTGCATCACTCCTTAATACTGCATAACTTGATGTAATGGAACAACATCAGGCAAAAGAGCAGGTAGATGGCAAAAGAAAGGACAAGGCAGAGTAGATATGCATCTTTAACTAAATAAAACATATAGAAAGAGCAAAGCTTTCGAGAACCCAAGTTCACCTCACTAGTGGTCAGCAGTGTCAGGCTGGCTAGAAGAAATGTGGCCAGAGAGGGAGGCAGCACAGTGGACAGGTTTGTGGGGTGGGGGTTCCAAATCTGAAAGGCACCCTGGCAAAAGGCAGTCATACATAAAAGAAAGAAAGCAGGTGAACAGAAAATTATGTAAAGCTGACAGAGTGCCAGGCACAAAAGCTGGAAAAAGGAGAGTTGTAGATGAGATATAGGCAGTGGCAGAGGCAAGCAGCATCCAGTGAGAGAGGAGAAGATGAGTTTGCAGGGAAGGAGATTAGAAGCGAGTGCAGACATGCAAGCCAAGGATAGGCAGAGCGAACAACGACAAGGATTTTTATCTGCCACATGTTGGACAACTTGAGGCATCCAACAGAGAACTGTGGAAGCCAGCAAGGAGGTAACTGAATTTGGTGGAGCTTAGCATGGTCATCAATCATTCACCCAGGACCAAGCAGTTGAGGGTTTCCAGGCCGGGAGTAGAAGAGCAAGTGGCGGTGTATTGCAAGAACAGGGGGGGGTGCCTCAGGGTGAAGTTACAGTCATGCTATAATTCAAAACTGACTGACTTTGGCAGAGCTTTGTGGTTGTCCAGGCCCAAAAAGGCAGGGTATGGGTGAGGGCTAAGACTTAGATGAATTGGTGGCATTATGTGAGGATGAAAAGTTAATAAATGAAGGATTGCAGGTCCAGACCAATACAAGGAGAGCTGGAGGGAGAGGGTGAAGAGGATAGGACTGGGTGTGAATTATCACTGCTAGATGAAGGAAGCCCGCACAACCCCTGGATGCCCTAGTTCTAGCCTGCTTTATTAATCTCTGTTTCACCACCAAGTACACATGACTCTTTTTACGCAATATGTTACTCCACTTTTAGGTATTTCCACATGCAGTAATAAGCTCTGCTTGGGACTTGGAGTTTCTTTTGCTTTATAGAAATGAGTAGGAGGACATGGCTCAAGCCAAAACTTTTCTACACCTGGTGAAAATAAATTAAGAATCCTAATGTCCATTAGGGAAAAGAGATCATGAGACTCTCAACTCTTAACATTAAAACAGGAAAAGCTTTCCACAAAATCCTAGCCTAGAAAAAATGCAGAGCTGAAAAACGCTCATGGAGTTTTAACAGGCTTATTTTTCTCCAGAGAAGTGAATTATCCATGACTTATTCTAACAACTGCATCTAAGCTGGAACTGCCAAGGGGACTGAGAACTAGTTGTGTGGGTGGGTCTTGAGATGTGGGCTCCTCTCCCAGTAGGAAGTGGACTCAAAGAGCCAACACCTGGACTTTATGATCCATGGGTCCTCCTGTAAGTATACTGTGCCATTTAGACAATGGTCCATTCACAATCTTTGCTTTTCCCATTTTGTTTTATAGGGCAGAACACACTCCATATATATTGCTGCAAGACCGTGATATTGATCTCCATCAACATGGGGTCCCAGCAAAAGTAGAGTGCAATCACAATAATGGATAAAATTACAGTACAATGCCTTGAAGCTAAGCAGTGACAGCTTAATAGACCTGAAATAAATGAACTACAAGACAAAAACAATATGCTGTGGGAACCATAAATAAGTGATTATGAAATAACAAACCAGGATTCCCTAAGTGCCAACAGCCTCCTAACATTCCATTTAAAATCTATAAATCTGCCATGGCCCAAGTTAAGTAAATTCCCTTCAGTGTATTAAACCCTTTGTTTACAGTCAGAATAATTATACTGTCTCTTTAGTGCAACGAAGATGCCCATTCTGTCTCAAGAGCTTGTGAAATTAAACAAGGACATTTCATTCCATGCTGAATAGCTCTTTCTGTCAAGAAGAAACACCCATTGCTAGTCTGCAAGGCTCCTGTTGAGGTGCCTGAAGCAAGAAAGGGTTAACTCTTAGTGCTGATTGATGCTCCAGTGTTGCCTGCATCCCAGGAGAGAGCAGAATGTGAGTCAGGAATTGATAGGGTCAGAGGGACAAGCTCAGAGTATCAAACCAGGGGCCAAGGACTCCAGAGTTCTCATCAAACACAGGCTCCCTCTGCAGTTTTGGGCAAGACGTACATGTCTTGAGCAGGGGACCCTGCCTCGAGCAGAGGGCTGGGCTAAATGAGCTCATGGGCTCCCTTCCAACCTTACTGATTTTATGTAGTAGCCCTGTGAGTGGACTACGTGACAATGTGCCTGACCTGCTTCACAGAGATGTTGCAAAGGATAATTAGCATTTGCAAAGATTTTTGCAGGGAAGAGGTACTGGGGAAATGAGATACCATATGGAAAATTAGAAAATAGTGTTGTTTAAATCGGAGAAAGAAAGTCACCAAAACTTTGATGCAAAACTGACAGGGATGAATACAAGCCAGTTCAGTGAGGGGAAAGAATTTAAGTGAACATCAATGTAATACGAAGGTTATCAAAAACAGGTTTCATGGGACTCTTTTCAGTTCATCCATGCTATTCCCAAATGGCCCAGAGGAATTGCCAAAGAGCATTAAGGCATGTGCTGCCACTACAGCCAATTTGTCTTTTTAACAATAGTACATAGAGAGGTCCTAAGTGGACTCCAAGAGATAGTGCATGACCATGAGCTCAGACATGATTTTGAAAGCATGATTTTTTTTTAAACTGGGCAGTAAAGAAGGACTTTAATCATCTTTGTGGAAAAATAAGAAAGATTTTAATCTAATTGGAAATGCAACCTATATCATGGATATTATCACTGAATGAAAAGATCAGATAAAGAAGGAAGCCAGTGAGGCAATAAAGTTTTCGTTATTTGTCATGGCACAAAGGAAGCACTGCGGTCTGGTCTGTGTTACATATTGGAGGGGTTATAACTGCTTGATCTGACACAGCTGAAATACAATAAGGTTAGGCCAGTGAGGATGATTCTGCTGGTAGAAACAGAGGAAAATGTTAATCTAAAATCCTGGAGAAGACAGAGAGATGTCAGGGGGAGTTCTGCTTTTCCAGATGGATGTCTTTGCAGGTTTCACAAGCTCATACTTCCCACCTACAAAAGTCACAAAGAAGTTCCCACATCCCTGAGAAAGACTCTGCTTAGCATTCCTCACTCCTGCTGCCTCTCTGGTCTTCTTTTTATAACCCCAGGTATCATCTGCAACAAGTGAAATTCCTTTCTTTGTATCTGAATCTGTATCTTTTCTGGGGTCACTGGTGCAGGGGGGTTACACGGTCAGGTGGGTGGCAAATTGGCTTAGGCATCGCACCCAGAGAGTGGTGGTGGATGGGTTGGTATCGACCTTGAAAGATGTGGGCATTAGAGTCCCGCAAGGCTTGGTCCTTGGACTCGTGCTATTCAGTGTCTTCATCAGTGACTTGGATGAGAGCGTAGAGAGCAACCTGTCCAAGTCCACAGATGATACCAAATTATGGAGCAAAATTAACACACCAGAGGGTAGGGAACAGATTCAGATGGATCTGGACAGGTTGGAAAAATGGGTAGGATGCAGTTTAACAAAGACAATTGCAAAGTGCTGCATCTGAGCAAAAAGAACCACCAACACGCTAGCAGGCTAGGGGAGGACCTTCTCAGCGGCACAGCAGTGGAAAGGGATCTTGGAGTCATAGCTGACTCCAAGATGAACATGAGTCATCAATGTGATGAAGTGATCAACAATGCTAACAGCTCTTTATCATGCATTAGCAGACGCATGACGAACAGGTCCAGGGAGGTGATGCTTCCCCTCCATGCGGCACTGGTCAGGCCAGAGATGGAGTACTGTGTCCAGTTTTGGATGCCGCACTTCAAGAGGGACGCAGAGAACCTTGAGAGGATTCAGAGGAGAGCCACTCATACGGTCACAGGCCTGCAGGCAAGGACTTATGAGAAGAGACTAGGGGCCTTAGATCTCTTCAGCCTTCGCAAGAGAAAGCTGAGAGGTGATCTTGTGGCTGCCTATAAATTCATCAGGGGAAGGCAGCAGGGAATAGGAGATGCTATATTTACAAGGGCACTCCCTGGAGTAACTAGGAACCATGGCCACGAATTGACAGAGTGCAGATTTCAGTTGGACATTAGAAATAACTTCTTCACAGTAAGAGTTGCCAGAATCTGGAATGGGTTTCCAAGGGAGGTGGTGCTCTCCCCTACCTTGAAGGTCTTTAAGAGGAGACTGGACAAGCATCTAGCTGAGGTCATCTGACCCCAGCGCTCTTTCTTGCCCAGGGCAGGGGTCAGACTCAATGACCTACTGAGGTCCCTTCTAACCCTAACATCTATGAATCTATGAATTCTTCACATGCTGTGCAACCCAGGAGGATAAAGCAGAGATTTTGCTACCAAGGTTTAGTAGTTTCTTGTGTTAGAGCAAAACTTAAGAAGGAAACATGATGGAGACCTGAAGTACCTCAGTATTATGTGTAAACAGCTCCAGGAAAGAGCCTCCTACTTGTCCTCAACACACCCAAACTTCCTTTGCTTGCTTATGTTGGTAAAGCCCCAGTCCACACTTCAACACCCCTGTAAGTTTGTTTCTTAGCCATTCGAGTCTTTACTTCTCGGCTGTCATTCTCTGGCATTATTAACCCAGAAGCTCGCTGTTAGCTAAAGTCCAAAAGCAAAAAGATTGCTAAAAAGCCTAAGACAAGAGCAGATGACCATTTTTTAGAAAAGATTGAGAATAATGAAATCAGCTTTGCCCAGTGTGGGGAAAGATTTCATGATAGCCTGAAAAGCTATTCTAACTAAACCATGCCCTTTGCCATATTTGAACCTTTTGTTATATCTGAAAAATTATTGTGGCTAAGATTGAATACCTGGGTTTGGCCCAAAGGCATCATGGACACAGTTCTACACATGAGAAAGTCTGAGTCATTTTTTTCTCACA
The DNA here is from genome assembly GCA_030014935.1 of Caiman crocodilus. Taxonomy (NCBI): domain Eukaryota; kingdom Metazoa; phylum Chordata; order Crocodylia; family Alligatoridae; genus Caiman; species Caiman crocodilus. The sequence goes on along the minus strand of JAGPOW010001327.1, from coordinate 44,378,879 downwards.
CTCACTGAGCTGTTGAGTACCATACTGAGACAATAAGATCAGTTTCTGAAGGACATAGTGAAAGGAAAACACAAAGCACACAAATTTTCACAGACAAAGTAAAAGGGAACCTGAAAAAGGGATCTTTATCATACATGGACAAGAGGAGGCATTTCCAACCACAAGTAGAAAGAATGGAAGAACAGTGTGAATACAAACAGTTATTGAGTTGGGGATCTGCCTCCTGTAGCTAAGGACGGGCTTGATCATGCTGCCAGTAAAAAGAGCCTTGAAGAAGCCAGGTAAATACATAAGATGGGGAAAATATTCAAGATGATGCCAAAATAGACAATGAGAAAAAACATTCCCAATGACACTGAAAGGGAAAGAGCCATGAATCTTAAACTAGGGTACTTTAAGGACAAGATTTCTACCTTTGTAATAGTTTCTTGAAATCTACCCCTGAATTAAGAGGCAGAACAATCTAAAGCACAGAGCAGAGACACCTGGGTTTCCACAAAAGGACTGGGACCAAGGAGGTAGAGTCATATGCTGTCAGCCGGCTAGAAAAAATTCCAAGGTTTGGTTTGTTCAGTTCAAATGCATCCAAAGTAATCTGTCTCTTCTGTCCAGAATTAGACTGGATCTCTCTCTCTCAAAATGGGACTTGTGACAAATTTTCTCAGTTTCTGAATTTGGCAGAGGGAGAAACAACATATGAACAGCATTTCTTGACCTCTCTTTCTATGTGTACAAAATGTGGAGTTTTAAAAGAAAAAAAACCTGAGAAGGTTAATCAAATAATGTGCAGGGGTGATGCTATTGGAGTGGATGGCAATGGCTCTATAGTGATTTTACTTGGCTTATTTCCTCTGTCGTGTCTTGCCTTTTTATACTATGAATTCTTTGGGGAAAGGACTTTCCCTCACTATGAGCCTTATTCAAAGCCCACTGAAGTCAATGGGAAGATCCTAGTTAATGTCAATGGGGATTGGATGTGAGCCTCTATTCATCTATTTATACTATGTATCAGTGGTTTCCAAATTTCCTGAAGTCACAAAACCCTTTCATATCACTTCTTCTGCTGCAGAATCCCTACTCTGAGCACCGTGGGCTGATGTGAAGCCCCGCCAGCCAGCCCAGAAAGAGCAGCACACTGCCTCCTGGGCCACTCTGCTATTACTCCCAGTCTCCTTGTGGAGCCCCTGTCATGAACCCCCAGGGTTTTGTAAAACACCATTTGGAAACCACTACTATATGGGTACCACAACATAAGGAACAAGGCCGCTGAACTTCAACATGCTAGGATGGCACAGCACCTCTTCCTCCTCCTCCCTCCCCGTCTCCTCTCCAGCCCTTAGCAGCTTCATTGAATAAGAACACAGATATCAAGGGACAAGAATAAAACCTTCCACTCAATGCCAAAATCCATTATTGCTCAAGATAGTGGGCATTCCCAACCCTTTTCTAATCAAAGTTTTCAGAGATGTTTCTAGAGACTGTTCTGGAATCAAAATGAAGGTATGATACTCAGGTAATCTAATTTATTAGGGTCTTTCTCTTGAGCCATTGCAATGGATATTAAGGAAAATACCCTACCCAAAATTGCAGCCATGAACAATTAGTCCCCTGTGAGGCACTCTAGGTCAAATCCAAAAGAAGTATTTAGGTGCTTAACTGCTGCCACATACCACCTACAACCGCCTACGCACTGGAGTTGGACACTCTAAGGATCTAATGAAGAAGTGGGGCTATACCATTAATTCAACCACCAGTGTCTGTAGCACAAAGCCGCAGACTGTGCAACACCTGCTGCAATGGCCACTGTTTGAAGGCACATGCAGAATGAAAAACTGTACAAAGCACAATAAACAAGCACAACCATAAGTAACAAAATGGTCAAATGTGGTATAGAGATATGAGAAGAGCTGCTGCTTACTCACCTAAACTTCTACTGATTTTAGTGGAAATGTATTTGACCCAAAATGCCTTTTTTGGATTCTGCCCTTTGTGACCATCTGTTTTTGTTCAAACAGTAATTTAGCCTGCCTAGGACAATGTCCAACTAAGTGGAGCTGGCTCTTTAAATAAAGGATATGATCCTCTTTCTAGTGGCTTTTTTCCCATTTAGAGGCATTTTTTCCCATCAGACTGTACCAGCCAGGGGTCACTTTCTGGGTATGGCCATCCCCTGTTCTCTCAGCACATCTGAAATATTGGACTTCAGCTCTTTCTTACATATGCATGTGCAGCATTCTGGATGCCCTCCTGTACCTCAGTCTCACCTCCAGATAAAAGCTACCAGTGTCCCTTGACTCACCCCTTTCAGGGCTGCCTTTTGCAAGGTCTATGCTCAAAAACACTTGGCTGGTTTCACCAACCAGGCCATGGGTATTGAATGTTCCTGCTTCCCTTTGTTATTACTCTTACAGGATCTGTTGTTCCTCAGGCAAGATGACTGTTCCTGGATCTTCTGATCTGTCTTTCAGAGGACTCCAAAGACGGCTGCCACTCTGGCTTGGCTGACATCAGACTTGCTAGCCTCTGTGCTGCAGTGCTTTCCTGGAGGCAAGGAGGCCCATTCTGTATCATCCGTCTTGTATTTTTACATAGTTTTGGAAAAGCAAGAGCAAAAAGGACTTAGGTTTCCAGTGCACTAAAAGCCAAAATAGCTTTAACCAAACATAATGAGATGCATTTTGTGGCCAGGAAGAAGTGTTACTCATATGGAAGATTTTGCTTTATGCTTTTCAACATTCAAGTCCAACAGTTTTTAGTGGTACACAGAGAGAAGCATTTGCAAAAATTAGGGAGACACATCTTCTTTTATTGCCAATACTGGAGATAAATAGGGAAATAAAAATGCTATTTTGTGCACCATATGAATAATTTCAGTCCAGGAGAGACCAGACTGAATGCATGTACTCTGCCGTTTGGGAGATATTAAAGGTTAATAGAGAGCCATGAGGGCCTTTCATGGTCAACAACACCAAACAAACAAAGTGACTAAACAAAAAATAAATGTTGACAAATGAAATTTCCATTAAATCTAGTTCCTAGAAGGAGTGTCCCAAGCACCAGTAACATAATGGATACCTGGTATGTAAAATCAGAATAAATGCACTGTAGTGCTGTGATAATGAGTCCTGTTCCTCCTATGTACATAGACAAAGGTCATATGTATATGGCACAATGGACTCATCTACACACATTGCTATGGCAATTTTGTTACTGCGCCATGATTAAATCACAGTACAGTAACAACCTGCACTGTGCTGTATGTGCGGTGCACGGTTAGTTTTAGCTGCTACTTCACTGTAGTGGTGCGATATACCAGGGCAGGACATCACTATGGTGAAGTAGCTGCTGGTCATGTGTAGATGCCCGTGAACACTATGGTGACGTAGCTTCATGCGTAGATGCACCCAATGACAATGATGTAGCAGAGATAGTCAAGCTAGTTCTAAACAAATTAGCCTGAGCACGAGAAACAGAAGCAATATAGTCATATTAGTATAGTGTTCTTCCCTAGTTCTTCTAGTATATGCTTCCACTTAATTGCATTCCGTAGACCACTGATTTTCAATCAGGGGGCTGCTAGGCCTTTTTAAGGGTGTCATGGGATGCTGTGCAATATTATCACTGTTAAATGCACCAGCACCTCTGCCATGATTCACAAGATAAACCCAGAGATTGCAAACAGGAATCCACATGTCAAAAACATTCTGACCCATTGTGAGTTGTCTGAGTTCTTTGCAACAGAATAATTACTCTATTATTTTTCCATTTTGTCAGAGAACAAATGAAAGCTAAGAGCTGGCATTTTCCAGGAGGAAAGCTCTAAAAAGGTTGAAAGCCACTGTTGCAGACATACCCAAGAGGGCAATACTTCTCTGCAGTATTATTTTAATTTTAGCATAGAGAGGAAGGTTGGTCCTGTGATCAAAACTGTGACTGGATTCTTCATAAAATTCCTGGTCTGTCCATTAATGTCTAGTGCCTTGATCTATAGAAGTGCAGGTTTTTTCCCACTCATTATGTTTTGCCTTTTATATTTAAGGTCTTCAAAGCAGCATCATTCTCCTACTGAAAATATACATAGTGCCTAACAAAAGGGGACCTTACTTTCAAGTCCTATCTAAAATTAGTGCGCTATAAAGAGTAATGAATACATTTTTACCAGATAACTTTAAAATTGTTATCTACAACAAGCTATTGTACTAGTGCCATTATTATTTTACTGATACTTGAAATCTCTTGAGCAGAAGCGTTTTTCCTAGAAAAAAGGTTTAACAATAAAATTGAAAAAAATGCAAGTTCTAATTTTTTTTCACACTAATCTTCCATAGAGTTCTAATCAATATTTGCAATGAAAATATTATTGAAACAGGGAAGGGGGTTGGTAAGCTAAAAATTCCTATAACCATTTTGATAATAAATAAAATATTGATAAAAAGATTTTTTCCCCAATTATGCTTGTTTCAAACTCTTTGGAATAGAAAACACTATCAAAATGTTGATGTGATTCTTAAAATCCAGCCATCTCTGCTCTATTTTATTTATTAGTCATTGATTACAAGAATATACAATTTAAAGAAGACATGGCTTTGCCATCTATGGCGTTCCAACTTAAGTAATAGCAAAGCTGACAGTTGTTATCTAAGGAGGTGGGCCGACTGGCTTGTCTTGCTGGTTGGCTGCAGTCAACATGAGAGAGATGATAATCTTTCCTCAGTTTTTGGGCTAATTCCAGAAGTTGCCTGTTGTCTAGTGCAGGGGATTTTAGAAGGTTATGCAAACTCTTCCTGGAAATTACATTAAATGAGGGGGGAAGAATCAGGTCATTTTAAACCCCCCAAAAGATCAAAGAGTGAAGGGGAGTAGAAGGGTGCTCTCTTCCCAACTATCACTTCATGATTGCTTTCTCTTCTACTGTACAGTTTGAGTGCATCGACTTGTGGAGTATTGGACTGAATATACAGGTTCACAGATATACACTGAATTGCCACTGAACTGTTCTTTAGCCAAAATGTTTTGTTGACTTCTATAACAGCAATGCCATCTAAAAGAAGGGTCAGGCAGTCTTCCAAATCTCTAACAGCTAATTAATAATTCACTCAAAATGTAGAGCACAACCCAAAAATTACGTGAATCAGAGGTCACTACAGTTTACTTTGGAGAGTAAGCTGCCTATGCCCAGTCTCATGTTAACCTTAAAAAGCAAAATCACTTCATATTTTTCAGGGGCACATCCAGGGTTTCCCCAAAGGAAGTGCAGGAGCAGTAACCTACACTGCAGGCCCTGATCCCAGCCTCCTCCCAGTCCCACTGGTGTGATAGGAACAGGAGCCATTCTTTAATGTGTAAAGCAGATGAAACCCCCGGCTCCATGCCCGCTGGCATTCAGAGACACATTCCCTCCCCTCCCCTCCCCTTTCACCCCTCCCTCACCTGCCACTGCAGCTTTTCCCTCTGTCCCAGGGATGGGGGAAGTTCCAGAGCTGCTTCTGCCCATCCCTACTGAGGGTAGGGACAGAGGCAGCAGGGATAAGTGGGGAGCTCTTGATGGCACTTCTCCATCCACACCTCTCAAAATGTTTTATGGAAAAAGGTAATGAAGTTACCGAGGAGTCTAACTTTGACTCCCTCCCCATAACTCCTAATTTGAAAATTAGTGTATAATTTCTTTCCACGCAAATGTATCCTGGTGCTGCAGAAATTACCTGCAGGTAAAATATGCCTTTTGTAGTCTATCCCTCATTGGGGCCATCCAGAAAGGTGCTAACAGAGAAGGAGATCTGAAGGGGGCTGTGCCTCAGGCACTGTTTGTTTATTCATGCAAGATTATTCACATCTGCATACATAAAAGCTCCTCCCCTAGTGAATATGATCAGGCTACATGGTAAGAAAACAGGAGAAAGAAAAGTTACAAGCATGGTGAGACTGAATCACACTTAATTAGGAATTTGTGGCTATCCCTTTCCCTTTCTTCTTTCTTCCCCTTTCATCTAGCTGGCTTCCTGCCTGGATCAGAGTTTTGTATAATAGCCATTATAATCTGAGTGTTTGCTAATATCTAATATTTTTTCTCACTATTCATTGCATTGCCATTAGAGGCTATTGATTTGTTGAGGATCCCACTATCTACAGAGACCTTATGAACACAGCAGGAAAGGGGAACCACAGCCAATTAGCCATGAACACTGTATTGACCAAAGCAACAGTAGAGGCAAGAACCAGCAGCAAATACTGAATTTTTTGCCTTTGTTCTTTCTATCACATAGCTCCATTGTCTCAATTTCAGTTACAAGAAGCAAAGACATGCAGTCAGTGGTAATGCTAGTGACGGTCAAGAGGCAAAAAGAAATGCCTTTTCTGAGAAGTTGTTTCCCTGAGGGGTCAGGCCAACGCTCAGGATCTCAATATTGCGCTGTTAGTCAGGAGGGTGTGGTGTACAATTGCACATGCACTCATAAAAATAAATTAAGCACACATACACTCACTAGGTGCATACACCCCTACTAGACATACACACACACACTAGCAGCTCACGTACACACATATTCAAAATAGTAAGTCTAGGTTCATGCACACCTATCACCAGTTTATGCCCATAAACGCTACACACATACCAGATTTAGACAGAATCAATTACCAGTTACCAACACCTGCACATCCAATACACATATGTGGATTACTAATTTATATACCACACACACATACAATGATATCTGTATATGCATATATATGTGTATTCACTAATTCACACACATACCACCCACCTACACATACACACACACACACAATGGCAGCAGGGGTTAGAGAGGCTTGGTGCAGGGGCTGAAGTCCACCAAAGTCCAGGAGGAGAGAGACAGGGAGAGAAAGAGAGAGTTCAAATTATAGGAGGAGGTGTGCAGGTAATATCTACCTATCCCAGGCTGGAAGTTGATCCTCAGTGGCCAGTCGTGGTCTCCTTCAGGTCAGTGTTGTCCAGACAAGGTCACCAGCAGGGCCTCTGTGGTGGATAGGTGACGTGAAGCTGGTCTGCTTCAGATGGAAATGGTGTTCCCACTGGATCTGTCTTCACTGCCCCTTTTTATAGGGGCAGTCCGTGTATGACCCTAGTGACAGGAGGCATGCCCAGGCAAGGTTCAGCCCCAATGTACTGAGCATGTGTGCTCCATGCAAGGATGTGCAGTTTTGGGTATCTATAATGGTGGGGTACAATGGTAGAGCTGCTGGTTCTGCAGGGTCTTTTGTCTTTCAAATGTTGGGTTCTTGTCTCTGTTCCTGGGTGAGGTCCATGGTTCCTGGGTGAATCAATGTGAGGTGGTGGCCATTCAGTAGAGGCCTGCTACCATTGTATTTCAATCATTCTCAATCAATCTCATTCTTCAGGGAACCAATTTACATGGGAGGGGTACAATGAATCATATTATTGCAACATGGGATGCCCAGCCAGAGGACACAAGAAGGAGGCTTGACATATAAAATGGAAACTTGACATAACCTTGGTTTCACTTAAAAACACAGACCTAAACCATACAATATCCATATGAAACAATAAAAATCAATACAAAATTGTTAATAATACAACATACAGCAGTAAAAATTAATACAAACCTAATAATAATACAATATAAAACAATGGATATCCAAAACCAAAACTTGCTAGCAAAATAAAAATATTTAAAGCTTATCCTAAGTTTGAGCTCACTTATCTATAGGGAATAGAGAGGGAGAGAAAAGTCAGAAATTGTTAGGGAAGGGGAAGGAATGTATTTTAATATAAAAAAGAAAGAAAAACTGGGGGGTTTGCTACAAGGTAAGAAAGCCAGCCAGTTCTGTACTGGGTGAGCAGTCAACACCATATTGGACAGTGTTAGGCTTGTTGCCCACCTACACAGAAAATCTCAGGTTCAGTGCCTGAACCCCAGTAACTGCCGGGATAAATGCAGTGAGGATTGCTCACACACAGCCACAGGTACTTTATCAAGAAAGAGAACAACAAGAAAGAGGTTTATCCTGGAGATAACCCCAGGAGCTAGCCCATTCCACAGTATCAGCAGATTATCAGAGAGAAAATTGTGTCTGCTGTGTCAGGGGACTCTCTCAGACAAAAGGGCATTTTATTTATGTCTGGAGGCTAAGTTTTTCAGAGGATGAGTAGGATGGGTAGAGGCAAGATGAAGGATGCTATGCTGGAAGGTTTGGAGAGTCAGTTGTTTTTTTTTTAACTACAAGGGAGCTGCAGAGCTGGTTTGGCCAGTGAGGTGCCAAGGACTCTGTGTATGCCCCCATTTTCTGCTTCAGATTTTCATCAAAATCAAAGTTTTCCCCACTGATGCCTAGAATTTTGCAACTGGCCAGGTGCAACATTCACATTGCAAACAAATTGACAAAACAAAGGAATGCCACCCAGCTGAGCAGTGATCCTTGCTTCCTTTGGTCAGCCAAGCCAACCCATGAAATCGCTATCTGTCTATCCATGTTTCCAGTAGCATAACTAAGAGGGGCAAGTAGGGTACCAGGCCCAGGCAATAGCTTATAGGAAATATTAATATAGCAGCAACAACCACTGCTTTCCTGGCTGCTGGGCACAAAACTGCAACCAGGGCACAAAATGGTCTAGTTTTGCCTCTGTATGTATCTAATTATTTGTAGGCCCCATCTGTATATATGAAGGGCTTAGTCCATCTGTCTGTGTGTCTGTCTGTCCATAGGGCTCTTTAAATGCAAATAGCTTGAAAAGTGTAAGAGATTTGGACCCCATTTGTGTCTTCAGAGAAATTTCTTTGCTAAACCTTAGTATTTGTTTAGTGTCTATCAGTGACTTGGACGAGGGAGTGAAGTGTACTCTGTTCAAGTTTGCAGATGACACAAAGCTATGGGGAGAAGTGGAAATGTCGGAGGGCAGGGAACAGCTGCAAGCTGACCTGGACAGGTTGGACTAGTGGGCAGGAAACAACAGAATGCAGCTCAACAAGGAGAAATGCAAAGTGCTGCACCTAGGGAGGAAAAATGTCCAGCATACCTACTGCCTAGGAAATGACCTGCTTGGAGTCCTGCCTAGTGGACTCCGAGATGAACATGAGTTGACAGTGTGACAAAGCCATCAGCAAAGCTAATGGCTCTTTATCGTGCATCAGCAGATGCATGATGAATAGATCCAAAGAGGTGATACTTTCCCTCTCTCGGGTGCTGGTCAGACCGCAGTTGGAGTACTGCGTGCAATTCTGGGCACCGCACTTCAAGAGGGATGCGGATAATCTGGAGAGGGTCCAGAGAAGGGCCACTCATATGGTTAAGGGCTTGCAGACCAAGCCCTACATGGAGAGACTAGAGAACCTGGACCTTGTGAACACTGAGGCAGGCTCCGGGTGGCAGCGGCGGTTCTTGTGTCGGATGCACACCAGGTGAGGTAACTGGGTGGTAGCACCAACCTAGGTGTGCTCGGGGTCCTGGATAGATGCAACCACGCAGCAAGAGTTGGAAGCTCCGGAGACGGGAATAAAGGTAAATGCAAAAAACTTTACTTACTAGAACTTATATACACGGATGAGGCACTGGATGAGGCAGTCAGTCAGTACAGGGTACAGAGACAGAACACAGGTCAGCGGCTGTAGACAGTTAGCAGGGTACTGCAACTCTTATTTCAAAGTCGGCGATCCCTAGGCCTCTGCTAGGGAGACTCCTGAGAGAGGGGTGTACTAATAGCTACAACTCTCAGAACAGGCCTCTGATCTCTACACTTCACTAACTTACAACAATCACCAATGCTCCTAACTCACTCCTCATGCCCACCCCCACCACCTAGCGTGAGGTCCCTTGTATAGGCTCCTACACCAATCAGAGCGCCAGTTCAATTGACCTTTCTGGAAACCTGTCAATCTCCTATATAGGTCAAGCATCAACTCTTTAACCCTTTCCAAAACAGTGCTGGTCGTGGCATAACTTTCTAACTTACTATCCGGTTGAAATCAATAACCTGGCGGGAGTCACTAACTATGTTCACTTCCCACAGACCTTTTCAGCCTCTGCAAGAGAAGGTTGAGAGGCGACCTTGCGGCTGCCTATAAGTTCATCATGGGGGCACAGAAGGGAATTGGTGAGGTTTTATTCACCAAGGCACCCCCGGGGGTTACAAGAAATAATGGCCACAAGCT
>JAGPOW010001327.1:44308937-44362594 GCA_030014935.1 Caiman crocodilus | reverse complement strand
TAGCCACCCTAACTGTGAAGTAGTGCCTCCTAATGTCCAACCTAAACCTGCTCTCCCGTAACTTGTGACCATTGGTCCTAGTTACCCCTGGTGGTGCCCAGGAAAAAAAGAGCCTGCCCTATTAGTGTCAGTTGACTTCATCAGAGCTAATACATAAGCATTGCACATAAGGGTACATGTTATGGCCTGGCAGAAGCAGATAGATAGAAGGGGAAAAGGCAGACAGGCAGGGACTGTGCCTTCTTTCCTGTGTAGCTTATAAGTAACTATTTCGATAAAGGGTTAAATAATGCTTTATAGGAAAGACTGCAAAGTTAGGATGTGTGCAGCTAGGGAACTGAGGGGATTATGATGTTAGAGAAAATTCTTCAGGAGCATGGAAAAGGAAGAGATGGAAAGCAAATCTGGTGATTACACAGATTAGCAGGCTTGATATTTTATATGTATATGCAAAAATGACTGGGAAATGCATTTTGCCAATTAATAGAATACCAAACAGTTGGCCTCTAGATATTCTGCTTTATTGATTATTAATTACAACTTGCTTGGATAGGGAATATTTGTGTGGGAGGGAGAGCTTTCCCAAGGTGCTCAAAGTATTTGGTACTTTTCCTAATCATTAATTGGGCTGGCTGCTTGACACTGTGGGCTACCATATAGAAAGTTCACCCCAATATATTTTTGATCCATCTGAAATGTTCTAGGGTTCTGCATTAGTGATCAGATAGCTCCCGCTGAATAAACTCTTGCCTAGGTGCACTAGGTCACTGTCTACTTTAATTCAGGGTTTTGTGGATAGTAGATTCCTTAGGCTGAAACAAGCTTCTTGTCCCTGTATTGTCTTTATAAAGATCAAGTTTGGCCAAATTTACATCTTCCAGGCCAGGGTGCACTAAGTTTAACTAATAACAGAACAGATTTCTTAGTGTCCAGATGACCTGCCAAGTGATTGCTCAGGTCAATAGTAACTAATAATCACAAGTCTGTGGCCTGTACAAGTGGCTGATGTGATATGAGTTTGGTGGGTCTCAGTGCAATTCACAGTGGACCCTCATCAGAAGCAATAATTACATTTGGCCTGAGCTAGCTCCCATGCTGGGAGACTCTGCTGAGTAGGCAGGGACTAAATGATCCATGGAAGATGAACTAGATACACCTCTAGACTTGGTCAGCTCCTGGCAGGTTGAAGCTCCCTGGCAGGAAGATGTAGGTGAAATTAACTTAGATGCAGCCTGACTGTACCTGGGCTGTGTATAAATAAAGAGAATCACTCCCTACAGCTATGTATATCACACTTTTTTATCAGAACTGTGTTCTTTTTAACATTTAAAAATATCTCCAGACAGTGATGGATTCTAGCATTTCATCTGGCTGCTGTAGCATATTGAGAGAGACTTAAGGCAGATCAAAATGGCTTTACTGGTAGCTATACTTTCTGCAGTTAGGACCCTCAGGGTCCAAAAGTGGAACATATAGCTTTTGTATAAACTTCCTTACTTCTTTCTGCCTGTGATGTGCCTGACCCTAGGCCTAGGGAGCATAAGAGTATCTCCATATTCTTCCAGAATGAAATAATAGTCCCAGTGAAGTTAATGGCAAATTTCCAGTTGAGCCAGTATTTCTTAGCCTTTTGTTTCTCTGGTGTGGTTGCCACTCCAGGGAACAGCTAATAGTAATGCTTAAGGTATGGAAAACCACGGTGTCCAAAAACTGAAATGGTATCAGCAAGACTGTTTTATAGCCATCAGTCAACTGCCAGCACCTCTATCTCTACTGGCTTAGACTTCATTACAGCTGGAGATTTGAAAGCAAAAAACTCGAAAAAACTTTTCCCCAAGCAGCTCTATGCTCTAGCCAAACTGTGATTGTATCAAACCCACTAGCTAGAAATGCTGGTTTATTTAAAAAAAAAGAAAAAAAAAAGAAAAGACCAGCTTTCCAAAAGCACTTAGCATCCAACAGTTCCCACAGCTAAAATAAGTAGAGCACTTATTTGGCCACTTCAGTCAGGTGCCTTAATTGAACTTTTTGTAAATCTGGTCCCCATTTCTAAGAGAGAGAAAACACTTTCACAGTACTGTGGATATGACAGGGTTGAATTAAAATGGAAAAGAAAAAGATAAAACTCTTCAGGGGGAAAAAAAAATACCAAAGACAGCTACTGCATTTAGTGTTTGTCAAAATGATGAACATTTGTTTCAACATGTGCCAATGAACACATTTACAGGCCAAAATAATGTTCTCCCTTTTTATTTTGTGTTAGACAACTGCGCCATGTCCATGTGAGTGGCTAACAGGCAAAGTCCCTTTGACCATTGGTTCTTCCCCAACATCTTACATTGAAAAAACTAATCACCATTGAGATACCTTGCCAACATTGGGTGAAGTGAGATAAGCCCAAATCAATTCCATCTGCTCATCAGGACAGACATCTTGACCACCACTGAGAAAAAATGATCAATTAATCCACTTTCTGGATTGAAATGGTTAGTCACTGACTTCCAACTATTTTGGATGGACCTGGACAGCAGTCAATAGCAGCCCCGTCATTTGGTCAGCGTGGAACTGACAAACGATCCCTTATCCATATGGTAGGGAATAAAGATCTTTACTGGCATTGTCCCTCTAGTACATCAGAAGGTACCCAGGTTGGCCTCTCAGGCTGAACTGGTATTACTACAATTTGGCGGCATTGCTAATAATGTAAATGTGAATATAGAAAAAAACTCCAGTGGCTTCTGGCATTTTTATGACATCATCAGTTAAACCTGGACAAGAGCTTTTCATTCTTCCATTATTTATTCTTTCAAATCTTAGACTTCATTTTAGCAGCCTGTTTAACTGACAGGGAAGTAAAAGCCTGAAAGCTGAAAGAGTCTTGTCTAGTATAAGACTTCCATTGATGATGAGGGGGAGAGGAGAGGATTCTGCTATAGTTCTCTGGGACACTGAAAATTGGTTCTCTCAGGTCAGGCTATATGTGAAAGACAGGCAGTGAGAGAACACATGAGGAAGCAGCTGCTGAAGGCAGAATTGAGTAAAACAGCCTAAAACCATAAAACAGAAGAATGCAACACAGTGAGCAAAAAATTACTATTAAAAATTATTACCTTTATGGAACTGAAAGCAAAAGCATTTTACAACATCCATCTGCAGAGACAACTTCTAAAAGCCTCTTCGCCCACACATGCACCCACACTCTTGTTTTATGAGAGAGTAGTGGCTCTGAGTCTGTGCACAGCTATAAATGGCCAAACAGTTCAAAATCCAAAAGAGTCATCAGTTCTGCACAGCAACGGGCAAGCTACAGTTGGCAAACTCACTCGAACAACAAAAAATGCCTGTGGCTAATCAAGCTGTGTCTGCAGCAAACACATGTTTGTGCTCTAGAGCCTCTGAAAACTCACAGTCATTTTTACGTGCAAGCTCAAGAAGGATTGCTTAGTGCTGTGGCTGTACAGGCTCTGGGGTGAGCAAAGGAAAACACTTGTTTGTCTGTATATTTATGGGTCATTAGACAGGAAAGTTCTTAGTACTTCTGCAGCCGCTGCACAAATAGCAAATCACATCGTAACTGGACGCTGCACGGGAGAAGGGATACATTCAGAATAATGTTGTGATCAATTGGCTAGTGTGTTGTATGTACCATTGGCCTCTAGTGGATGGAATCAGAACTGCTAAACTGTGTGTCCTTGGCCTTGGTTTAGCAGGAGTTAATGGTGATGCTTTAGGTCACATTGCAATGACCTGTTTTAAGAGAGAAGGAGTTCTGCCCGGATAAACTCCAAAGGGATGCAGTCTATAGGACAGTGGTTAAAGTCAAGCTGTTGGAAGCCACTGATTGGAATTTTTAGAGCATGTGAGATGCTGAATCTCCTCAAGAAATGAAGCAATAGTGATTTAATTTCAGTAAGTCAAACCTTAAATTGAAAACTTTAAATGATGCATTCAACATCCACCTGAAAATGCACATCCACCTGTTAAAAGAAACATGCTGGATACTCTGCACTAAATGATGTGAGCATTAAAATTGCTTTATACTGGTTTTATTTTGTTTACTACTAGACATCACTTGGTGAATAGATGTTTTGGTGCAGATCCAGCAAAACACTTAAGCATGTACTTAACTTTAACCATGTGAGCATGCCTAGATTTCAGTGGGGCTATGCATATGTTTAAATGCATGCTTAAGTATTTTGCTGGATCAGGGATCTTCAGTGTTTCTCCTTTATAGGATCTGTCCAATGTCCAGTGAAGTCAAATGGCAAAGTGCCTTTTAGTTCAGTAATCCATAGTCAGCCAGCTGCTCCCTGGAGGCTTAATTCTACTTCTGCTGAAGTCACTGGCAAAACTCCAGGGACATCAGTGCAACAGGATCAACCCCTGGCAGAAAACCCCTTATCATCAAAGTTATCATAGGGCACCAGAAAATCCCCCTTTTTTTTTAACTGAGAAAACGATTCCAAAGGGTCAGAGAAAGGGTGCCTGAAAATTCACTTTTTAGGACTATACTCTTAGTGTATTTTAAGTTATGATTATTTACTTCACTGACAAATGCCATGGGTTTTTTTAAGACTTTCAGTGCATCAGAGAAGCCAACATATCTGTGAAACAGCAAACTAAACATGCGGTTTTTCATACATCAGTGACAACATTGTCACTGATGGCACAAGACAATAAACAAAGTTAAAAGAATATAGTTAGATTTTTTTACACCTGTCTGAACAGGCAGTGCTGATCAGAGAAATCCTATTGTGCGTATTGAGTAATCTGAGTGAGGAGAAAGAAATATGCCATTTCTAGATAACATTTTTGAGGCGGTCACTCTTCCACAACCATTTAAAATAGAAGTACATGAGAAAAGAGTGTAGTTAGAGTACAAGAGTAGGAGTCTAGAGATGAATAGTTCTCTTCCCCACAATGGCACTCACTTGCTCTGTGACTTGTTTCACACATAATTACTTTGTTACATATAACCTGTCTGCAAAATCGGAATAATGTTGCTAATACATTCCTACCATAAGAGCTGCTATGAGTTTTAATGCAGTCATGTGAGTAAAACACTTTGCATTGATGGCACAAATTTCTTTTTTTCTTCATAATCAATTAATTAAATGAGACTTTTGGAAAACAAGGTCCAAATCTGATTCCTCTCTGAATGTGTTTTTTGGGGGGATGTTTGTTTTTTACATTTTTAAAATTTCATTACGTTCTGCTTTACCACTGTGGAACATGCAAAGACGAGTCCTGCACGTAAAACAGAAAAATCCCAAGCACTAGTTTGGGCTCAGAGCTGATTGGCTGGACAGCAGCTCTGCAGAACAGGGCATGGGGGTTACAGCAGACAATAAGCTGAATGTGAGCCACCAGTGTGCCCTTGTTGCCAAGAAAGCTAATGGCATACTGGGCTGCATTGGTAGGAATATTGCCGGTAGGTCAAGGGAAGTGATTATTCCCCTCTGTTCAGCACTGGTGAGGCCACATCTGGAGTACTGTGTTCAGTTTTGGACCCCCACTACAGAAAGGATGTGGACAAATTGGAGAAGGTCCAGCAGAGGGCAATCAAAAATGATTCCTCATGACTTATGAGGAAAGACTGAGGGAACTGGGCTTATTTAGTCTAGAGAAGAGAAGATTGAGAGGGGATTAAATGAGCAACCTTCAACTACCTGAAAGGGGGATCAAAAGAGGATGGAGCTAGAGACTGTTCTCAGTGGTGGCAGATGACAACAAGGAGCAACGGTCTCAAGTTGCAGCAAGTGAAGTTTTAGGTTAGACATTAGGATGAATTTTCTCACTAGCAGGGTTGTTAAGCACTGGACTGGGTTACCCAGAGAGGTTGTGGACTCTCCATCCTTGGAGGTTTTTAACACCCAGCTACACAAAGCCTTGACTGGGATGATCTAGTTGGGCATGGTCCTGCTTTGAGCAGGGGGCTGGACTAGATGACCTCCTGAGGCCCCTTCCAACCATAATTTTCTATGATTCTATGCACAATATTCAAAATACTTTGAAATGTGTGCAAGATGTGACTTCCTGAGATATTTAAAAACTATCTTAAGCTCCAATTTTTTTTCTGAAGTTCTGCTGATCTAACTGAATCCTTAACTATATATATATAGAAGGTTTGAGGGCCAAGCCAGTATACAACTGAAATCTGCACAAACTCTCCACTCAATCAGGTCCTTGACCATTAAAGAAAAAGTTTAACTTCTCAGCAAGTCCTGTACATAAAGCACTGCAGAACAAGAAACCAATAGTGACTGAGTCCTGCTGTCCCTCCCCTGTTCTGTGAAAGAGTGAATCCCAGCTGGCTCTGCAGCTTGTGTGCTGGTCAGTGCAGCTACTTGGGTTGGCTACTTGTGGGTGATGGAATTAAAACCGCACCCATTCCCTGTCCCTGCCTGCGCATTCATCTACCCATCAAAGGAGAAATAAAGGTTCTGACAATGAAGCAACTCCTTTAAGTAAAGAAAAAAGGAAGGTGCAATATTGATCTAAGAATGCATGAAAGGGAAAGCAAAGTTGTTCAGCTTTATAAACCTTTGGATTCTTGTGAAATGAGCTAGGAACTTCAGCCTGGTCCTTCAGGACACTGTCTCCCAAAAGCTGCCATGGCAACTAACATTGATTGAAATTCTTACTAGTGGCAGGCTCACTGGGAAAAATTTTGATGAAAAATTGAAAGCTTTCCCTTCTCCCTTCCCCCCCATTTCCCTCCCCTCCCCTCCTAAAAAAAAAAAAAAAGCAAAGCAAAATCACCATGAGGAAAAGAAAAGAAAGAAAGAACTGGCTTAAAAATCAGTTTTGACTCAATAAAGAGGCTACCACAATTTTTTCCATAATGATCTTCCTACTTTTGACCTACTGTAATTGGCAGTCTTTATACAGAGGTCAAGAATGGACTCGTCCAGCAAGATTGAACTCTCCTGCTACCTCCAGCAGCTGCTCCATGTCAGACAGAATTAAAACATGTTCGTAAGACCCCATGAAAAACTTGCACTGCTTCTGACTGTGCCCTTCAAATAAACAAAGGACTTTGTTCTCTGTAGCAGTCAATGAGGCACCCTTGTTGCAGCTTTAATTTTATATCTGAAAAAAGATCAATCCATCTTGTCATTCTCATAAGCATTTCAGAAGTGTATTAAAAGACCAATCTTGAGCCAAATCCCACTTGCTTGACTCAGGAAATTAGTTCATTTCAGTAGTACTATTGATTAGAGCAAGTGAAAGTCAGTAGATGAGGACTTTCTGATTTCAGTAGCTGAATACACCATTAAGGCAAAGCAGATTTTGCCCCCTTATTGTGGGACTTGGTTTAAAAGAAAACCAACAGTTCATCCAGAATAGACCCAGGTCAGTGCATTCTTAGTCTTTGTACACTGTTTGTGAATGGAAGACCCTTTATTCCAAGACCACAGATGTCAGTGGGAGTTTTTCCACACACTCTGTTGAGCTTTGCATCATATCCTAATGTCCCTGATCCAGTAAAGCATGTAAGCACACGTTTAACAGTAGGCAAATACAAGGCCTCATTGAATGAGATAGAACTAGTCACTGGCTTAAAATTAAGAATGTGCTGCTCTAACTTGTTGAATCATGGCCTAAATAAGGGAAGGATGGAAACTGGTTTCGTTCTTTTTTCCTTCAGTGCTACTGCAGTTTTCAAGTACTGGAATCCTGAGAATAAAATCTAACATAAGTAAAAGGACATGTTGATTTTAAGGCCAAACCACATAACAAATTTTGCTATATGTGCCCAGGATTTGCACATTTCTTCAGCAATTACTTAAGGAGCAATATGATGTAGACAGGCATAGTGGCTACCTGAAGCAGTTGCATTTCAATGAGTTTTATGCTCTCATGTTAGAATAACATAAAATTAACTGTCTGCGGCAGGATTGTACAGTAACAGAGGAAATCTGCTGGTTTTCTATATCATTTGCAGTCAGGAAAGAAATAGCCATGCTAGATGTATTGTCTGTAACCATAATGAGAGAGTTTTTATATCCGTCTGCCTATCATGTTTACAGAGCACTAATCTTTGTGAGCTAGATTTTCATACTCTTCTTGCATTGCATAGCACCTCAATCATAAAACCTCCCTTTTGAAGAAATGGGATTGCTTGTGGTATAGATACTCAGATTCTGGCCCTGTCATATTGAGGTGCTAAGATGCCTGCACTAAATCATATTTTAACGTATCTCAGTACTGACAAAAAGGAAAAAAACCTAGGAAGATAAAGAATTTTCTTTGATAAAACTAAAAAAGGTATTCCAAATATTCTTGGCACAGAAACTAAAATGCTGTAACATCCAATGAGCTTAAGTGAGGAAGAATATCACTGCTGTGAGACATCAGCCATATCAGTTTAGCTTGGAATATTGTGGTTTTGCCACAGATATAAGTATGCTCCTCCATCATTTCAAACCTGCCCAGGCTCTTGCATTCTTTAGAAATGGCTCTGTTAAAATTTCCCTGACCACTGACTTGCATTGTGTTTAAGTATTCAATCTTCATATAGCAGTGTCCAGTGAACAAAGAAACTGCCTTCAATTGGCAAAAATGCATCTTGAAAGCAAACCTCCCTTAAGAGTGCCTTTCTGGCTTTCTAGAGACAATGGAAGTCTCAGATCACATTAAGTTTCCTGATATTTCTGTCCCTCAAAACTGAAGGAGCAACTGGAAATAGTTGGCCTGTACTGGCTGATGTAATCTATCCACAGGATTCTCCCTCCCACCACACTTATACAGAGTTAGGGCCAGGCACACACTGGACTTTGAGCTGCTTAAATGTTGAGCCACATTAGTGCTAGCTCAAGTCTGAAGCAGTCACACCTTAAGGCTAAAAACCTTTTTTGACTGTCCCCTACCTGCACAGCTGTGACTTGCCACTAGAGGGGTGGTGAGCAGGGGCCTAACTAGTAGCTAGAGCTGTGAGTTGCCATTACAGGGCAGGTGAACCAGGACAGCTTTAAGGTGGTAGGAAGTGTGAGAGATGCTTTGGAGAGAGTGGGGAGACAGGAACATGAAGCTGGAAGGCAGAGTGTTGATGGGATAGGAATGGGTATTGAAATGGAAAGGGGAAAGGAACTGGGGATGGGGGAAAGGTGGGGAAATGAAGTCAGCCACTAAAAGGTAAAATAAAGAGTGAAAAAAGAAAGAATTTAAAAAAAAATAAAGAGGAAGTAACTTAAAAAAAGGGCTTATGGTTTAATATGTTGTGATGCAGGACTGGGGTGCAGAGGGTGCTGGCCATGTTTCCTGGTGTGGTAGGAGGTAGGATCAATGAGGAAAGGCACTTTTGGGGGAGCTACTGTCCCTGCCCCAGAAAGGAAACCCCAGCTCATGGGGACCTGATCTGGCCCCCAACTGTGTTACCTCTGTATCACCCCTAGACCCCACCCCTGGACCCATCTACACCTGACAACCTGGCTAGGTAGCATGTGCTCTGCAGGCTGTTTGCAAAGACTTACACCCCTGGAGGTGAGAGGGTCACACTGCTGGGGGCAGGAGGGGTAGTTGGTTTGGTGCAAGAACTGCCACCTAGGCAGTAGCGTTCAAGGGGTGGAAAGTTTGTTCACACAGGAGGGTGAGGGAGAAAATACTGAATCCTGGGATGCTGGACGCCTGTAACTTGGCCAGCTTAACTGTGGGGAGTGGCCACACATTATTGGAACATGAACTAGGTAACGCAGATCAGAGAGAAACCTGCTCTGGAATGGTATAACTTTAAACCACTTCAAGCATGCCTAAAGCTAGTTTCAGGTGTTAATATGTGGACAATCCAGGGGTTAAGCACTCCAGAAACCTCCTAAAATGAATGGGTAACAAGGCCCTTATTGGTAGCTTCTTCCCCAGTTTGTGAGCACACTTCATCTCTACAACTCCCTCTAGAGTTATGAAGCAACTGCCACTAGTTACAAAGGATTTGCAAGAGTTGCTAATACATTTGTCTCAAACCACTTTTGACTCCAGTCCCAGTAGCAATTTTAGCTAAGAGATGTGTACCTGCTGTGTCTAATATTGACTTACTTGTATATTAGCAAGAGTCAAAATGTTAATTTGAAGCTTGATCAGAGGGTGGTAGCAAACTTGCATAGTTGCCATCCAAATAAACAACTTTTCAACAACCTTTGGAAGTTGAAGCCAACAATTGAGATTTTAGAGGACTGAGTATTAACAGGGTGACAGAACTTAGCATTAATATAACTATGGTCACATTCTTGTTTGCTTATTTTAAAACAACTTTTTAAATTTCAGTTTAAACTATTCCCCACTGTTTGCCATGCCATCTCTGCAGTGTTGTGGAACAGCATGTAAATTGAAGAAAAACAAACACAAATGACTTGAAATCAAAGAAAAATGGACTGATCTAATTTTCCCAGAGTATTTTTTTAAAAGGTAACACTCAGAATTGAATTGGGTAATGTAACTGTGATTCTTTAGAAGACCATTAATTTTAGTTATCTAGGCACTATTAATAGGACAAGGAAAGGGATTAGACTGTTTTTTAAGACTTAAGTGACAGTGCTTTTTAATGATTATCCTTTTTCTCTTTTACTGCATTCATTTCCTGCCCCTCTTCAGGTACTAGTTGCTCTTCCAGCCACACAAAGTGTCAAGTGTCACTAAGATGCAGAAACCTCAGTGACTATGGCCAGAGACAAGCAGGAGTTGGAGGACAGGTGAATGTCTAAACTGGAAAATCCACCCTAAGACCATTATGAGACAGAAGAGATATTTCTATTAAAGGAACTACAGCCAAGCAATACAAATGCAAAATAGGAGCTGTCCAGGTGAGGATAGTCTAGGAAGGAATGGAAAAAAAGTTGGACAATGAATTGGGGAACAAAAAATCCAGAGAGATATTAAACCTATGACTATATATATATATATAGTCAAAAACCTTTGCCTATATATATATATAGTCAAAATGGAGAAAGCAAGTTTAGTAGTGTTATAGTTTGAATTATAAGACCAAAAAGGCATGGAAACAGAAAAAATGTAAAACCAGTACATATTAAGTATGTATATGCTCATGCCTTAGGCTCCACCATTAAACTATGCCTAAAAAGTCTTTAATAACACCTATAAAAGCATACATGTATATAGAACACACATTCCTTCCCCATCCCAAAACATTCAAACAGCATACATGTGGTTATATGGATAAGTATACATCCATCTCAATCATCTTGTTAGTTTATAAGTAATATACATATACATTCATCCTTTGCCTCATCCCAGAACATTATACCCTACATGCAAAATGATCTATAAACTGCTGTATATGGGCTGGGATAGATAAACTGAAATCACTGATTGTAATCATACCTTTAATAAGGTATTAGGGAACTTTGATTTTTATAACTGACTTTAAATTTGTTTTGTGCCTGTGTTCTTTAGCTTTTTTCCTCAGGAAAGGTTGGTAAAATAATTACAATATGCCTATTTGCAACTAACAATAGCCTTTACACTAAATTTTATGCTTAGTTTTGCTAACCAGGAGAATAAATTATGTCTCTACATAATTAGTAATATAAGTAGTTATGTAGTTTAACCTTTATTTATCAGACTTTTAATATTTACATTATGTTAGAAAATGGTTAACCATATTTTCATTACCAGACAGAGATTTGGTGTTTAGTTGTGATTTGTGTCAAATTGCTTTGGGGTGGAAATTGTTATTCAATAAAAATACACAAAAAATCATTTTAAAACTTTTTATTAGATGAATAAACTCTCCTAAATGATTTGAATTCATAAGGAAAAAAGGAAGTTCATCAAAATATGCTCTGCTTATAAAACTAAATCCTTTATTTATTTATTTATTTATGAAAAGTTAACTGATTGTGTGTGGTCATTATGACCTTCAAGTCTTTAGAAGTAGTAGATCTCATCCTCTCACAACTAATTTTTATTCATAGATTGGAAGAAGTAAACACCTTTTCCTACTTTTGCAATTCCTAATTGGCTGTCCTAGAAAGTCATCATTGGTGTAAACAGGCTGTAAATTCCAAAGGAAATCTTTTGCCTGCACCTTCAAAAGGAGCTACCGCTATCAAAAGCTTGCTTAAGACTGCAACAAACTCAGCAGTGCTTAGAAAGTATCGTCTACCAGTTAAGTGGCTTGACTTTCTTTGAAATGTTGAAAACAAACATGTACCACTTAATATTTAAAAAAATAACTCAAGCAGTTTTAATTGATTATATTAAGTTTAGCCTTGATATAGGTTGTCTAGATATCAAATTTAAAGTTAACTAGGATTATTTGAAACAAGAAAAAAATGTATCTTTATGTGATTAACATAAAAATTTACTTTCAAGGAAAAAAATCCCCATTTTTATTAATTTTTTAATAACTGATTGAAAAATATGCACGTGTGCCTATCTGGATCGGCCTGCATATTAATGCCTAACCAAGCTGTTATTTATGGCTGCATGTTAATGAACAAAAAAGAAAACGGCTGACATCAGTTGTTTAAACTGTCCCAAGTCCCTAAGAAAAGTCTCCTTCAGAGGCACGTTTTATTTCTTGTATCTTCAGTGATGCTGGGTCACTGACCATCAGGCAGCAGGTCTCTGTTGTTAACAGAGAGACCTGTTTTAAACTAATCTGCATATTGCACGGAGAAAATTACTTACTTATTGCCTGAATCACTGAGAGGAAGGCCGTCTTGTAACATCATCTTCCTCCCTTCTTCCACCCTTTTCCAGTCTCTTTCCTAATTCCAAGCTATGATAACATGCACAAACCAGAGTACAGACACGCAAAATTCCTTGTTCTTTTCCAGCAGTATTCTGTAGAAGAAACAGACCGACTTTAAAAAACATCTATTTGTGCGAACGACAAACATGTTTACTTTTTCCCTATTAAATTGTTATCAAAGCTATCTAATTTTACTATGCTGTTAGTAAAACTATGAGTTTATAGTAAATTAGTGGACAAAGTGCATGTTTGGATTCATGTGAAAGAGTTGGTAAAATGCTTTATACCCTTACTACAAATCCTACCAATTTTGCTAAATCAGATTGTAGCATTTCTGAAAACAGAAAACTACTTTATAAAAACAATAAAATTTGGATGTAAAACAAAACTGACAGTGAAGCATTTAGGAAAACTATTTTAGTAACTCTGAGGCAATAATACTAGTATTTTTTTTTTCACGGTAACTTGGAAAATTCTGTAGTAAATGCGTTAATCAATTAGATTCTAAGACTTCAAACAGGCACGCACACCCCGCCCCATGTGAGCAATAAGTTTCACAAGGTTTTCAACACTATTCAACAGAAAACCACAGATACATTTATGAGGACCATATGCAAGATTGTATTTTTGCCTGTTTTCCAATTCACTATAAAAAAAAAAGTTATTCAATTTTCAGTAAAATTATGCATTTGAATAATTTTTACTCCCCTTTTCACAAGTGTGCACATTCTGCAATATTATATGATAAATCTTAGAATTTAAGGGGATACTAATAGTCTGCTATGGTTATAAATAATGAAAAGGAATTTTATTCAAAGGATTACCCTTAGATATAACATAGACAGTACAACAAAACTGAAAACAAAGTTACATTTTAGTACTTAGAAACACAAACTAAATACTCTTGGTACATCTTAAAAGTGTAGCAGTAAATATTTGGCTTTGTCAGTAAATAATTAAGAAATATAAAAAGCATAAGCCCTTCAATATAAACACACGCTTACAGACACACAAATAATACCTTAACAATTTTAAATGGAAACTGCAAACTGTTCACAAGACATCTCTTCAGGAAGAAAGAGCTGACTTCTCCAGTGTCATCTGAAAATGTAACTTCAGATTGCTTCTAATATTACATTTTTTGTGTACAGACAGTAAGCCAAACTAAGTTCTGGCCCTCCAGGCTGTGACTTCAGTACGCAGTTTTTCAGAATGCTTTTCTCCCTCTACCCTTTCTTCATATGAGGCTGTTTGGATTAACAGCTTACAGATACAGTGGGAAAGCTACCATTTGCTGAAAAATAAGTGGCATGTACAGATTTAATGTTCTGTTTGAACAAATTTTTGTAAATTGATATGGGATCCATATGAAGATCCACAGAAGTACAGGTGACAAGTACAAGGAAGCCAAAATACAGTAGACATACACATGGAAAAAGAATCTGAGAAACCAGATCCAGACCTTCAAAAATCAGTAGTCACACATAATAAAAGAGTTTCACTTGTACTCAGTCCTCATACCATATAGTTTTTCAGCCTGTGCAAAGTACAGCTATTACCTCTTTGGGGGTAGTGCTATTTGATAGATGGCTCACACATTCTGAAAACTAAACTTTTTTGCTGCACCCATGAAAAAACTCATCTCTGTTTAAAATGCAAAATTCCCTATTTATTCAGAGATACTTTACTATATCTCCAGTCCTCTTCTTTCCAATCTCTTTCATCGTGTCACTTATACAGGAACGCAGCCTTTACTGTTCTTCAGAGTATGCATCTTTTACCTGGCATACCTGGCTGTTACCAGAGTGGTCAATGTGTTGCGGTCAAGATTCAGTGACCAGTCATCTCTGTGGACTTGAATCCTGTGGCTGGCCACAGAAAAAAATATTTTAGGGTGGATTGGATTGCTCTACAAGTTAAAGGTGGCTAGAGTGGTATATACTGACCATGAATCAGTCTTTATCTGGCTGCTTCTTAACTTACGGGGCACAGGCAGTTTCACCTGTCAAAATAGGCCATAAATGGGACACTGAGTGTGTGTACTACACTTCAATGCTTATTAGTCTATTTTAATGAGCACTAAAGTGTTACAAAAAACTGTGCACTTTTACTAGTGCACATTAAAATAAACTAATTCACTTTTTTCTAATACCTCACAGTGGAGGTATTAAATTTAATGTGTGTTACCAAAAGTGCATTAATGAATGTGTAGATGCTCGCACTGTGGCTTCACACGCTTATGTTTGTACAAGGGCTTAGAGTTCTGCAGACTGATGGCATTTACCACACCCAAAATACGATTTTAGATTTAAATAAGCTTTTCAAAATGCACATATGTTGTTGCAGGTATTTATATAACCCGAATTTTTAAAATAATTATATAAATATATAATAATCATATGATATAATTAATAACGGATAATATATTCATAATATAGTCTATTAATATCATAATATTATCTGCATCTATTAATATATAATACACTAATAATGTATAATAATATAATTAATAATATAATACTAGATATAATTACATAATAATTATATATATAAGTATATATTTATTTATATAACTTGAGTTTCCAATTTTGTCAATGCTTCCTAAAAATACCAAGGCCTTTTACAATTTTGTCTTCCCTTCTTTATGTGGGAAAACATGCTGAAACATTTCAGTGGCCATTTGGATTTATAAACTTTTATTTTCCTCTCCTGCTCTCTTACGCATATTCTAAGAGAACACCTTGTTCTAGCTTCTCTCATTCCCTTAGCAGCACTTCATTTTCACTTCTAGTAGTGCTACATTCTCAATCAATTTTGGGGACTTTCTGGATCACACAACACATTCTATTCATTTCCATCTGTAGGAAAAAGCACCCCTAGGATGTCCCAGAGGCTTGAGTCAGGCCATTTCCAGCTATTTTGGCAGGATCATTTTGGTCTTCAAATATCTGTTTTCTTGGAACTAGGATCTTCTCACATGTTGCACCACATTTCTCTCTGTTTTCCCATTTTAGCTTTAGCTTTCTTCATGCTTTAGCTATGCTTCCTCTGCATGATGCTACTGATCAGTTACTGATTCAGGAATTCCAGATACTAAATCCTACTGGTTCCCCTCACCCTTCCTTCTCCCCTTTAAGTAAGGCAGACCTCCCTGCTAGGGACCAAAGGGCAAAAGAAATTAGGCCAGACCCCATAGTGGCACAAACTGCACTCTCTTTTTCTGTGCATTGTGTTCTCCCATAAAGCCACTTCCATGTAAGGTGGTACTTTCAGGGGCAATTAAGTAGGTGGGATTTGGGGAGGGCATTATTACCATATGCATCTCCTCTCATCCATCAGTTGTTCTGTGAAGAGATACGATTTGCATAGAAAGGCCATTACATTGTTATTTGTATGCATTTCCATTTTTATTTCCATCCTGTTTCTCCTCTGAACATGATTCTTCTTTCCTGACTGCCTCCACTCTTTTTCCATTTGTCTCATATTGCATCTGTGGTGGAGTTGAAATGAGTAAGATTCTTTCTTCCAGATCTCAATTCCACAATTATGTCACTGGGGATATGCACACCATTGGGAATAGTGCCTGGTAGGAAATGAGACAAATGGTTAGGAAACTGCAGCTTGGGAACCAGTGAGGGGAGCTCAAGTACTGTTTTTGGTAGGTCCTACATTAATTATGATTGCTGTCTCTTTGGGTTTTAATTTTGCCAGGGGGAGAGACTGAAAAACAGGTGCTAAGGGCTGGATTAGTACCTGTGCCACATTTAAGATGACACCAAAACCATTGGGGGGGGGGGGAGAGAGAGAAGCAAACTCCTTTGATAACTGCACAACATGCAAGTTTTCTGTGGATGTGAATTGTGCTTAGATGTTCAAGGTAGGAAAAAAACTGAAATAATAAGGCTGATGGGAGTATTTCTGGGAACAGATTTTGATGAAAATGGACTTAAGAAGGTTCATGCAGATTTTCCCACGCTCTCTAAATTGCAACCAGGATATTCCTGTAGGTATCAGGGAATGAGCTAATCCACAGTAAAGAAGTGTAACGTAAGAGGAAAATGAGCGGGATGAGGGGCTGTACCCCATGCTATCTGCTCACTTCTGCTTTGCTGCCAAGACCTTTCCTGCCTTTTTCTATTCACCTTGCTCCCAGAGCAAGAGTTACTGCAGGAAAAGATTTGGTTTCCCTTCTTTGGGGTACTTCATTTATGATTGGGTTTGTGCAGGCTCATGGTACAAGCCAATGTAAATGTGGGTGAGCTGAAGGACAGGGATGTGCATAAATATAGGTGCTCCTGTATATATATATATATATGCTCCTACACGTGTAGGAGCATCTCTGAGTACCTGGCTAGAGATGAATGCACACAGGGACAGTTCCAGTCAAGCACCCTTGTCCTCCACCATTTATCTAGCACCCATGCTGACTTGCACAGGCTTAAACCTATGTGCTGGTGCATACTGAGGGGGCCTGGGCTTGGCTGTCTGTCTGTCTGCATTTGCAAGCCAGGTCAGTGCATGCTTTTTTATAGGTTTTACTATGCCCTCTGCAAGAGACTGGTTGTGAATGGAGCTGCATACAGTGTGGGCACTTGTGTGTGAGACAGATCTGGGAATGCATGTGTCTATGAAAGATCTAGGTGAGTGTGTGTGTGTGAGAGAGAGAGAGAAAGAGAGAGAGATCTGGGCTTGTGTGTGTGAGATTTGGGTGAGTGTAAGAGAGAAATCTGGCCACACGTGAGTGTGTGAGATCTGGGTAAGTGTGACAGAGATCTGGGCATGTGTGTGTAAGAGAGAAATCTGGGCATGTATAGGTGTGTGTGGGAGAGTGAGTGAGAGGCAGATCTGGGCATGTGTGTGTGTGAGAGAGAGACCTGGGCACCGTGTGTGTGATATGGGCACATGTGCGTGAAAGAGATATATTAGGGGGGTGAGATCTGGGTGTGTGAGAGAAGGAGATCTGGTCACGTGTGTATGTGATCTGGGCACGTGTGTGAAACAGATATGGGGGGAGATCTGGGCACGTGTGTGTGAGTGCAAGGCGAGAGGCCGGGGTGAACGAGAAGCGCAGAGGCCGCTTTGATTGACGCCCCTCCTGCTGCCGCCCCGCTGCTCAGCCCGGAGCCGCCTGCCAGCTCGGCTCGCCGAGCCCGGGGAGCCAGCCGAAAAGCAACTGGCTGCAGCTGAGCGGCGTGTGTCCAGCTCCCCGCTCCGAGCGGCGCGCTCCGAGCAGGGGGAGGGGAGCGGGAGCCCAAGGCCCCGGGAGGGGCAGGGGAGCCCGGCGCGGCGCACTGCGGCGCCGGGGGAAAGTTGCAGCGGGGACAAGCGCGCGGAGCCGTCGCGCGGGGGAAGCGCCGAGCGCGGCCGGAGCCCCCGGCCCGGCCCGGCCCGTCCCGACCCGACCCGACGTGCCCCAGCAGCGACACCGCGGGACGCCGCCTTGCAAAGGGAGCGGGCGAGCAGGAGGGGAACCCCTCCCCGGGCCGGGCCGGGCCGGGCCGGGCCGCCCCGCCGCGAAGTGCCGGGTTCCTCGGGGCCGAGCCCCTGGCCGCGGCCTGCAGCACGGGGCGGGCTCGGGCTCGGGCTCCCGCCGCCGCCCGCCCCCGCCCCGCGCCGCGAGCCGGCCTCTTGTCTCCAGGCTACAGATCACAGCGTTAAAAGGCAGGCGCCGCGCTCCAGTTGCCGCGAGGGTCCGGGCTGGACGGCACCTGCCGGGCGCTCCTGAGCCCGAGCCGAGCCTAGCATCCCGCCGCCGCCGCCGCCGCCGCCGCCATGGGTGCGCTCCGCCGCTAGCGCCGTCCGGGGCACGACCCGCGCGCATGGAGGTGCAGGTCGGCGTGGGCAGGGTGTACCCCCGCGCGCCCGCCCGGGCCTTCCGCGGCGCCTTCCAGAGCCTCTTCCAGAGCGTGTGCGAGGCACTGCAGAGCCCGGCGCCGCGCGACGAGCCCGGCCCCAGCCGCCCCTCGCGGGGCCCGCACAACCCCGGCTCGCCGCCCTTCCCGCCGCCAGACAAGCCGGCCAAGCCCGAGGGCGCGTCCGCCGCCTCCTCGCCCGGGCCGGCGCCGGGGCTGCCGCTCATGGGCTCCGCGTTCCAGGGCGAGCTGAAGGAGCTGCTGTGCGAGGCGGGCGTGCTGCAGGCTGAGGCGGCCAAGCCGGACTTCCTCGGGGACAGCGCCAAGGAGCTGTGCAAAGCTGTGTCGGCCTCCATGGGGCTGGCCGTGGACGGGCTGGAGGCGCCGCGGGAGGACTGCATGTTCGCGCTGCCCGGCGCCTCGCAGCGCCCCGACGGCGCCAAGCCGCCTCCCGCGCCCCCCGCGCCCGCGCTGCTGGAGGCCGAGGCGGGCGCCAGCCCCCCCGGCGGCTACAAGGCGGACGGTGAGGGCGCGCTGGCCCTCGACGTGCCGCTCTACAAGGGCCCGGACGAGGCGCAGGGCCGCGACTACTACAACTTCCAGCTGGCGCTGGCGCCGCACGCGCGCATCAAGCTGGAGAGCCCGCTGGACTACGGCGCGGGCAGCGCTTGGGGCGCGCCGTGCCGCTACAGCGGGGATGTGGCCGGGCTGGCGCCGCACTGCCCCGGCGCGGCCCCCGCCTGGACGTCCTTCTTCGCCGACGACGGGCAGCACTACGCGCCCGTGGCCGAGGCGCCCCCCGGCCCCTTCGGCTACGCGCGGGGCCAGGCGCCGGCGGGCCAGGAGGGAGCCGACTTCCCCCCCGACGTGTGGTACCCGGGCGGGATGGTGGGCCGGGTGCCCTACGCCGCGCCGCCCGCCTGCATCAAGACCGAGCTGACGCCGTGGATGGAGAGCTACGCGGGCGCCTACGGGGACGTGAGGTGAGGAGCCGGCGCCCCGAGGGAGGGCAGGCCCCCGGGCGGGAGCGCCCACGAGGAGTCGCTGCCTCGAGCCCCGAGGGCAGGGACCGGGCTCTTGCTCTCTCTCCTGGCCGGTCTCACAGGGCTGCTAGCAGACGGGACACGAGGCCGGGCAGACGGGATATCCCGCTGGAAGGCAGAGGCAGCTGGGTCTGACCAGGGGCACCCCCCACCCCACTTTCGGCTTGCAGCCTCCAGGTCTAGGAAGCCAGAAGTCTTTCTCTGCTTAGCCCCAGCTGCGTGTGCCTCGTAGGCGATGCCATGGTGGCCTTTCTGCACCAACCAGAAGCTGGTGGAGCCCTTGCTGGAAGCTTTCCTGTCTTTTCCTTTTTTTTTTTTACTTCTCGTTAAATGACTTCTGCATCTGTTTCCGGCATGCTGACTGCCCAGGGGCTAGGAACATGGGGCCAGCTGGGTCCATACACTTTTAGCAACTGGCTAAGCTTAAATTTCAGGTTGGAAAAAAAAATCTTCAGAGCGCCCATCTCTTTGGCCAGTGGAACAAAGAGCTGACGAAGGTGCTAGAAAAAATGAAAGCAAAGTGAATTTGTTGGAGTAAAAGTGTTTCCAGCCAATTTGAATGCCAGTATTTCTCGCCCAGTTAAAAGAGGGATCACTTTAACGTAACTGTTTTAAGGAAGAGAGAACTTTCTAACGTGTTACTGGCTCTGTGGGTGTCTTTTTTTTTTTCATGCGAACCCCAAAAAACAAGTCATGAGGAAATGTTATATATCTTATACACGGGAATTCACTAAAAGTAATTTCTCTCTTGGTACTGCCATCAGGTTACAGCTTCCTCAAAGAAGGAAATAAGTCTGTATCAAGAAGGTAAAAGGTTTCATACCGTTGCACTGGTAGTTAGGTGTTAGCGACATGCTGTACAGATACATACCTGCTGTAATCAAGGTAACCCTAGGGCGACTGGGTGGATGACAGGATAACCAGTGGGTAATATTGATTATTTCCATTTTTTACATTGAGATTGCTGGTTCAAATCTAGCCCATGTCACTCACGTTTGGTATAGCCTAAAAAATGAGATTGTCGTTTCAGTCCAGGCACTGGCCGCCAGGTTGCTTCATCTAACCTGTCACCCTTGTTGACATGGTGAGGTCAAGGTTTAAAATGGGCAGACAGGTTCTCCATTCAGATAAGCATTGTCCTTGCCTTGGTGGTTGGCTTTGCTCTACATTTTTTGTTGATTTAATAGACTGCTTAATTTTCTTTTGGCAATGCAGTAGCTATTACAAATGCATTTAAATGTATTATATAAAAAGGTGACAAAAATGGGGGGAAAGGAAGGAAATTCCTGAGATAAAGTGAGGTTAACTCATGCCTGTTGTGCCAGTGTTGAGAGTTAAGTGGAGAGTGGTTATTTTAGGCTTGATTCTCTCTCTATTTCTCCTCCCATCTAAGTCAGCAGAAAGTCAAGAGAGCTGAATTAAGCCCTTTCTCTCCTGCTTTCTGTCAGTGGACAACCCGACTTTTAAGCTGTGTGGTCTAATACTGCAAAGTCTCACACGTGTGACCCTTACAAGAGAACTAATCAGGTGAATGAAGAATACTGGGAAGAAGGGTAGGACTGGATCCCTAGTGTCAGGGGTATTTAATACTTAATTACTTTATGGTAGTTCTTTGAAACCCATTATTAGTTTGATAGATAAATTGACTCTCGGGGCTCTTACCTGCCATTCTGTTGGATCCTAATTTTTAAAAGTTCAAGTACCCAGGGCGGAGGTGTGCCTTCCCTCTGATGTAGTGCAGTTTAGTTACTGCTGACTTTATTTGTCAGCTAAATGAGATGTTTGCAACTTGCTACCTATTGATTGTGATCAGCTATTTCTTTTCATTTACTTCTGGATATGAAAAGATAACAGATGAGTAAATAATCAGAGAAACTAATTTGAATAAATTAGACACCATTTTCTTTCAAGTGATGAAAGAGAGTCATAGTTGTTAAAGCATTTTCTAGGAGAATCGTTCACCCATTGCCTTCCAACAAGCGAGTCTCCTTTAAAGGTCATACTTGATATAGTATGACACAGTAGTTACAAGCAAGGTTTGATTATTAGCTCTTCAGGTTAATATCCTTCCTGGCATTGCACAAAATACCAAAGAATGGATTGTGCCGGGAATTTCTTCTCCAACTCCAAGGCAAGTAAAATAGTCTCCTAGCTTTCTCCTTAAGATTGGATAAGGGACCCATCTAATGTGTCAACCACTTTGTCAGAATGGTAAGATTCCTTCTTGACCTGGTGGTTAGCAGCAGATACCAAGGAGACATGAGTCATAAAGGAGAAATAATAACTATTCTGAAATCCTTTGGTACTGGCCCTCTTTCCTCCTGTATGTCTCAGCAGGACAGACCCTGGTGCTTTCATTCCACTCTTACTGCTTTGGCCCTCTCCTGTTGTCCAAGTTTTCTTTTGGCAAGTCAGGATAGGTTTATGCTTTATGTTTAGAGTCTTTAGATAAGTAGAAAAGCAGGAGCACATTTTTCCTCCCCTTAACATTTTTTTTTGTGTTATATTCATCATTTTATCTTTAAAGTGTCTGGGAGGGCTGAATTTCTTAAGGGAGTGCTAATAAGATTCAGAGTCTTTCGATTCTTTGTCATCGTTTTGAATCTTGCACGCATTGTAAACTGAATGTTGTTACTGTCTAAATGTTGTTTCTGTCTAATGGCTTCAGACGTATTTGGTGAAGTGAGTAGAGTCTAACGGGTGGTGCTGGGACATATATGTTTCAAAAAGCTCCCTCAGAGATTATGATTCTTTTTGACCATCTTTGAAGACAAGACAAAACAGTAGGACATCAGTGACAAGCTGAATGGTCCTACAAGGTTGAGATTTAGTCATGCGGGTGTTACCCATGTTGTGTGCTTTAGGCAGACAAGGGAAATTCAGTCTGTAAGACTGTCCGTTTGGCACTCTTGAAATATATTAGATTTAATATAACGCTAAAAAGGAGAAATGTAAATTGTTGATACATCTGGATTGCTTTTATGGCATTTCATATGCCACACCAGAGACTGTTGCGGGGATAGTTTGGTAAGTAACAACTTCATGAATCCAGGCTCTTGTTACTTTATGAACTGGTAGGGGTTTTTTAAAACGATATCTGTGTTTTTTATTATTTTATTATTAACACTCTTTGAGATGACTTAAAAGATGTTTTCACAATTATGAAAGGTTATAATAGGAAAAATGTCTGTAGCAAGGCATGTTCAGAAACCAAAAGATGTGACCTGAAGATTAGAAAGTAGGAGTAAATATAGAATTTGGACAGAAATATTTTAGGAAAAAAACAATTTTGAGGGGAAAGAAAAAAATGCTGTAGGTGGATTAAAGGATTATTTACTTTGAAGGATTTGCCTGTGTATACAGTTCATCTTTAACAACATTTCCTATCAACGGTGTCCTGTTCCTTTCCCCATCGTTTTTGTTTGTTTGCTAGGTACACCCACTTGTTACATTTTGTATTAAATTAGGTGGTAGTCTATTTTGGGCTGGTTCTGTCTCTTACAGTATGTTTGCCTAGAGATCTTAATCTTACTATGGCCTGCAGGTATTATTGTAATAATAATGACTGTGACAATAATCATTGCAACTGGTATGGGAGCCTGAGATATTTGGTATAGAGATCAAAGACGATTATTAAGATCAACCAAAGGTGAAGCAAGCACATTGGGCCAGGTGTTTTTCCCCTCTTCCTAAAATCTGTTTCATTAACTGGAATTAGTATTCCATTATCTGTGTGTATACAACTATGAAGGAGAGTTTTGTAAGTATCTGAGGAGTCCGCTCCTGCAATTGTTCAGGGGCAGTGTTGCTCTCGGCATTCCTAGGAGCCGGATCAGCCCCCTGTCTCCCTCTTTGACCTTTTCTGTTTGAGCAAATAGTAATATTATGTAAATATTTCTTTTGAAGGCCAGCAGTGCATGGAAGAATGCCGTTTCTGAAACCTGCCCTTCTGCCTAACTCTCTAATATGCTTTTAGAGTCTGGTTATTAAAGCTGATTTCCAGCTAACTGCAAATCACCAATGTGCTAAATTCTTTTGCTAGTGACCAGGAAAAAAACCCAGAAATAGTTCCTTCCTCAACACATTTTAAGTCTTCTTGTCAGTTAAAAACCATGGGCCACATTCTCTTTTTGGGTACATGTGGACACTCCCAGCATTATTGTGCTTCTGGGAGGGAGCAGATTCTCATCTTGCAGCATTGCGGGTGTGTTTTCAGTGTTTGATTTGACTCATAGGACCAAATCCTGAGGTCCTATGGGTAGGTATTAGACCCATTGTTTTAATGGGAGTCCTGCCTGAGAGAGGAAAAAAAATATGGGTTTTTTGGCATAATGAGTGCTTTTAGTAATGTTTGGTTGGTTAATTGTTGATCAGATAATGCTCACAGTGGCTTGCGTCGCTTTAAAAATAAACTACAGCCCGGCAAAAATTTACCAGTCACTTCAGAGGGTCAAGCCTAGGAATTGCTTTTGTCCAGGTCATTAGTGACAGTAAGCTTCAGGATCCCATCCTGTTGCACAATGGTAAATTGTCAGCCTTTCCACATAACAAACTGAACTCTTCTGCACCATCATCACTTAATGTTAAGGAGTGGCTGAGGCAGTGCCAGATTATGACATGCAGAGGCCTTAAACTGTGTCCATTTTAAGATGTCCCACACAATAAAAATAATCCAATGTATGTATATTTTTGTCACATTAGAATGAAAATATCTATAGAGAAAGTGTGCAGTTAAAGAATTGTTTTTTCAAAAATCTTGTTGATCTAATTAAAGATATTGTCTCTACTATGAGTCCTGATTACCATATTTAGAGACTCATTTGCCCATATCACCTTTATCTCCTTTATTTACCAACTGATTATTATAAAATTTTATATTGAGACAGGTTTTTTTTCTTACTTGGAGGGCTCTCATACTGTGAGGCCTGAAACTGTAGTGTAAGTAGCTTAAACTTAAATCTGGCACTGGCCTGAAAACTGAAATAACTGAGGGCTGCAGATCAGGATGGAGGGAACTGGCAAATCTTTCTGGTCAGGGGAAGTTTGCCCGGGGTATAGTAAGATTTTTCTAGAGATCAGTGCTGCCAAACTATCATGCAAGAAACAAGGGTTTTTCAGTGATGTCTTTTATTGGACGAACCTGTTTAGGAGAGATAGTAGACAAGCTTTTTGGCACAGTCTGGAAAAGAAGCCGGTAAAGCCTTAGCTAAATAACATAAAACAATGGCTTGGGTTTAACTCCATATGGAAATGAAAACTTAAGTGAAATCTTAAGAGTAAAGAAGTATAACAATCTTGTTAGCGAGCATGAATGTATTTCTCTTTTTTTTTTAAAGGAAAGATCTGAATGCAAGTGGGGCTCATAACTAATATCCTGTGATTTGCTTTCATGTTGGCAGTTACCAGATTTAGTCCTTATAATCCATAGTTTGTTTCTTTAAAAAGTTTAACAGAAGAAAATAAAATGGACCATTCTACACTGGAATGTAATATTGGTAGGTCACTGGACTACTGCACCACAACACTGAGTGGTTGATACATTTATCAGATTGAACCAGACTTTTTCCCTGATGACCTTAGCCAAGTTGTGTGCAGATCTTCTCCTCTCCTGCTCCATTTCAGCTCAGTGTGCTCCAGAGGGGCTGGTTGAGGTATGAGGGTGCTATATTGTGGGGGCTGCCTGCTGGCTAGCCCTGCATTATAGCATCCTTGTGCCCCAGTCAGCCCTGGCCACCATCTACATGTACATTGTGGCAGAATTAATTACTTTGCTGTACTCTAACCTAATAGTGCTGCATGTGCAGACAGTGATGACAATTAGTCAGTTCCACAGTAAAGTGCATGAGTAGATGCCCCCACTGTTACTTAGAAAGTGGCATTCACAGGTGCCGTACTAACAGACAAGAAAAAGGATATTTTTGCTGCAAGAGTGGCATATGGAGATCAAACCCACCATTATATGTATAAAGAACTACTTAGTTATTTAAGCGCAGATTGATATATCACTGGTGTTGTATTCAGACACTCACTCGTAAAGAGTTAAAAAAAAACTTTAAATGAATCCATTGACCCTGTGGAGTAGAGGGCTGGACTGGGTGACATGCTAGCAGTCCAGTTTAAATCGAATGCTTTTGGAATTAGTTATAGTTCATTGTGATCGGCACAACCGGATGGATTCTGAAGTTCTTCCAGTTATTTTTGTGTGGTTGAACTACCCAGGGCTAGGAGCAAGATTTTTTCCAACCCTTGTTTCTGGGTTTGGTGGACGTGGGTTTGGCTTATGGCATACAAAGCAAAAAACCTGATTATTTCATTTCTCCCTGGGAGGTTGAATTAGTTTAATTCTGTTTTTTGCATTTGTTTATTTACGCTTCTGATGTGTTTGCTTTTGCTTCTTTTAAGATTTTACTTTACATTAATTTGTACTTTTTAAAATTTGGTTTCCCAAATTATGTTGGCAGCAGTTACACAGTAATCAGTCTTAGTTAGAATTGACTTCTGTGCTTCATAAAGAGTTCAACCACTTGCAGAAGACACTTGTAACACAAAAGGATGATATTCCTGTGTCCCTCACCCAAATTAATAATATAAATCTGATTTCGACTTTTTTTTAATTATCAAGTACAAATTGGAGGGGAGGATGCGGAGTTGGATTTAGTGGATTGTCATCATGGTGGGGGGCAGTGGATCATTTGGTTTTCATTTGTAAAGGCCTTTATTATTGGTGGTGAAGCAAGGAAATTAATTATTTCCAGGATTTATTGTCCACCTTCTTAAATTATTTTTATTTTAAAATCCTGGGTTGTGAGATTTTGCATCTTACTATGATATGTACCAGGTATCATAAAATGGCACAGATTTCTCTCTCTTTCCCAGTCAGAATTCTGAGTTTGCTAATATGGAAATTCCAGTTAAGAAGAGTATATGCATCAGAACAAAAAATCAGTGTGATATGGAACATATATGTACATACTATGTTTGTTCATAACTTAGGAGCTTCTTGCCTAGTATTCTTAAGAATCCAATTCTGTAATTAAAAATAAAACATCTGTTTGCTTGTCTACCAGATGCGTCAGAAAAATGTTCAAGGGCAACATGCCCCAAGACATATTTTGAATTTCTGACCTCTGACAGCAGCTGGAAACCAAGCACTCATGCCTCATATGTAAAATGACCATTTCTTTTAGCTTGTTCTGAAGTATTAGAGGTATCAAAATGATTAACCATATATAAAACATGTAAAATAGAAGCTAGCCAATGAGTGTTCGTAGAAACACACTAGGGAAATTATGTATATTAGTGCCTAACAGCACTGTCCCTTTTTAGCTCCAGAGATACTGAACATGAGCCGTTGGTTCAGCAGTACATTTATAGTGGCAATAGTATATAAATTGATTGTAAAAGCTATATCTAACCTGTACAATTTAACATCTTTTCTCAATCTGCACATTTAATATTCATTTGGTGTTTCTCTACTACAAAACCAAGATTTGTACTTTATAATGTTTTGCTTAGCTGGTCTTTGCTGTGTCATAAATCTTCAGCTTTCAAAGGCAAGACGTGCAGCCAAGAGAGAGTCAATTACAAAATATGCAAGGGATTTCTGTATGTTTCAAGATTAGAGGGACAGTGAAAAGAAAGGAAATCTATCACAAAAGATGCATTTTAAATGAAAGTTTGTTTTATAATATAAGAAGGAAATTGTGACTTTGTTCACTGGCTGACTACAAAAGAAAAGGTGTCATAATGAATAGGTTTATGTTTGCATACAGTTTGGCTCACTGTCACATTCTTGTGATTGTGGTACCTGATCATCAGAGGAAAAAGAGATATAATCAGCTGTAATTCAGTTGGCTCTTTGTGCTAATGCTGCCCTCGTGAAAGGAGTCTATAATCCTTGAAAGGTACTCTGATAAACTGAACATAGAGTTGGAAACTCTTGTTTCTGATTGAGAGGCTATGACAAGAACGTCAGATTTGATATCAACTAAGACAGAAAATAAGAATCTATTCAAAACTGTTGATATCTCCATATAACTCCCAATACTAAAATAAAACAGACAAGAGCTGGAGGAGAGCAACCAGTGACAGCCCAGGGGCAAACACTGTTTTATTTATGGATTCCCCCATGCTCCTGTGCACTAGCATGCACACACCTCTGAATCGCATTGTGATACATCTTGAAATGTAACTAACTAATACATCCACTTCCCTACTATACAGAGCACCAGGGAGCAAATAAAAGACTGAGTGGTTCAGAAGAATGGTGGTGGCAACCATCAGTCCTCCTGGATCCTGGTATATGCATCCTGGTATATCGAAGATCCAGACCTTCAATACAAATGCCTGGGCAGGAATCTTTGGAGGAGTAGAGGCTATTCAGACCTTGCATTAGGCCACTGAGAATGAATCCAAAGACCAAACTGAGTCCAGATGTTTGGTACCTCCACAGCTGTCGTTGTATAAGCATCTGGCAATCAAACCCAGGTCTCTTTGTGTGATAAATAAAGAGTCTACCACTGAACCACAGGGGACTGGTTCAGAAGAGTGCCACAAAAAAAATAGGGCTAGTTAGAATCTGATATTCTCATCTGCAGGAAATTCCAAAATTTCAGGGAGGAGTTTCTTCAGGAAGAAAAAGTTAATTTCTGGTCAAATGAAATGTTGAGATTTTATTATGAACAAAATTGAAATGCCATTTTACTTTGACATTCTTGAAATATTTAGTTTTGATAAGTGTGAAATAGTTTAATGTAAACAAGAATATCATAATACCTCTAGATGATACCAATGAAGTAATGTACCAGTCACATTTTACTTACTTTTATTTTTGTTATTTAAAAGCTCATGCATCACTTTATATTTCAGTATTTTTATTTAATAGCTTACTGATTCATTTTGAAATTCATATTCTAATTGGTAGTTCTTTTTTTGAGAATTGGCACTTGATAATGCTCACTGATTATTGATATTACAGCTGCTCATTTGTAATTGATATTTTTAATTGGCAATTTTCATCATAAACCGTATAATTGTAAATTGTTTAGTTTTATTATCCCATGCAATATTGCAGTATTTTGATTCTATCAAATGAGCACGTGTTGACGGAAAACTGTACAGTCAGAAAATTTTTGAACACCTCTAGCCAAAAAAAAAAGTTTTTTGGTGCTATTCTGATAGGTCCCAAAGAACCCTACAGTGGCCACTATAAATCAAACAGTGTAAATATATGCAAGGGATTAATTTTAACTCTCTACATTCCCTTCATGGACTGGAGATGTAAATGGAACTTCTTTCTTGTAAATTTATACTGTGCTACCAGTTTGCCCTTCATATTTGTTCATTAGGCTCTTCTTTGCAAGGATGACTACAAAAAAACTTGACAATGGTGAGGCTGTTATTAAAGTGAGATCATTGTCTGTTGTACTGACTGGGCTTGTCTCATTATTTCCTTTTGTGCCCCTGGCCCGCTGGCTAATTGTACTGTACTAACTTGTTGTTTCTTAGGTTGTACTTAGGTTATAATCTCTTTGGGACTGCCACCATCTCTTTTTTTTCCATTTGTACAGCATCTAGCACAGTAGGATCCTTGTCCAGGATTGGGAATCCTGGTTACTATTGCACTATAAATGAATAATTATTATTACTAGTAGTAATTCATAGACCTTGTGTACAAGAGTTCTGTGCATGTGATGAATTTCATGCAAGGAAAATGTTCTAGCCATTCCAAGTTGGCAACCTGTGACAGAGATGTTCCCTGTACTGGTACCGTCAGGTCTGTCCCACATTATGCAAGTGTTTTTTCAGGGTGTTAGCAGTCCTGCATGTATTTTGGAATAGATGCAGAAGTACAGCATCGTGCTACAGGGATTTTACTTGGCAAGGATAACACAAAGAAGCAGCCCGTAAGATTAATGTGGTTATGTATTCATGAAGTACCAACTCCCTTTAGCTTTGTGCAGGGTTAGAAGGGTCAAAGTAGTGTCTCCCATTTCAGTGAGATATTTATAAATCAATAGACAGTTAAGAAGCAGAGGCAGACATGTCATTTCTATATACCTGATAGGCACAGGCGTGCCCTCCTTGTCTGTTCCTGTCATTTTTCCGGTAGTTGCAGTTGTTGTATTGGAAATCACGTCACAGTATTTCATTCATAGTTGCTGTGTGGGGTCTAAAGGAAACTTGGGATTTGACTCATTGAAACATGACCAGACTAATAAAGGGTTGGTGCATGACTGTTGTGGTCACTGTGGCTGATGCACTCGTTGAGTCTCCTCATCATTACCTCCTTTCCCCCACAGAGCAGGCAAGGCTTGGTAACTAAAATACTGTATTTTCTTCCATACCACATGCCCCCCTAATAAAACACACACCTTGTTTTTGGAAAGCAGAAAGTAAACACAAAGGATTTTTCCAGAGTCATGTTCAACTGTGTGACATAGAATAAGATCTCCTGGGAAAATAGAGTGCCCCAGAAATGTGGCATCAGCGAGTTCCCAGTGTCAGCTGCTTCACCAAGACTGTCTCCTGCATGTTTCCAGGCAGACTCACTCTTTTCTCACACAAGGTTAAGCCCCAGACCCTTGCAAGGGCAATAGAAAAGTGGTTAGTTCTACTTCTTTACTGTAAGCAATTGTTTATATAAGTTCCTTTAAAAAAGAAGTGTTGTTTTCACAACACAAACCTCATCAAGATACTACCAGCGGCTCACTTGCTGTTCCACCATCTTGGCAGCTGCATCACATGCACAACATTGGCAGGCATGCTTCTTTTCTAGTAAAGAAATTAGCTACCCTGCTTAAATCCCAATTTTGAGGAGTTGATGGAGGGGCAAAAGTGCATGCTGTATGTGATAAAATGCAGTATCTGGCCAATAAAAGCCTCATATGGAGGAATTGCTTAAAAGAACAACTGCTGGCAACTGTTAACATGGACCCAGGCCTTTTTATAACCCAGAGCATTTCACAATCTAGTAGGCAGTAAATGGAATGAAGTGGGAAAGGATTACAGAGCAACTGATTGAATATTATTGAAGTTGCCTCTGGGGGGAAAAGGAACATATATGTACATTGCTTGTACTTTCTGTTTTTAGTGGAGTTATCCACTGCTTCCATATATCAAATAATGAGTGCTCAGACTTCTTGATAATGAGTGTGGTATAGTATAGGTTGATCAGTCCCTGGATAGATGAAAGAATGGCTTCTGTTAAATATTTTTGTCAGCCAAATATCCGATACCATGTTTATTTCAGATAATAGAGAAGCTTACTTTATAATAATGATGAATTATGTGAGTATTGTCATTGCTGCCTGCTCCTTCCCTCTTCCTTCAGAAGTGTTTGCTTCAGCAGTGAATGGGAAGAGGAGGTGGATGAGAGGAATGTGCTGGGTGTGTGGATAAAAGCAAATATCATTAATGCTCTTACAGTGTATACAATGCAGAATGTATCTGTGTCTCCAAATCAACCAGAGCAGGTCCTTGGGATGCAGATCATGGTTCTCAAAAAGACTAGCTGCAGTTAGTACAAAGTGTAACTTAGGAGTAAACTTTGTATATTAGCAAGGGGATACAAAGTCATATTATCTATTTTACAAAAGTATATTTGGTTTTTTTTTCTATAGGTGCCTTGTAGTTTAGATCTTCAGCATAAGTGTTCATGCTAGTATATGGTAAAATACAATGCTATGGCACTGAATAACTGAATGGAAATATAATGAGACCTCCTTTTATAAAGTTCTTTTGAGACCAACAGATATAAAACTCTGTACAAGAGCTAGATGTATTATTGTCATTACCCATTAAAATACAGAAATGTACAAATTGGATGGTTATATGAATATTGGTTGCTCATTTTACAATAGAAAATAGTTGTGCTGAAAGGACAAAAAGACCAGCAGTAAAATTTCTTCTTTTTTTCCCATTAAGCTCAGTGGAAATTGGCATAATATCCCTCTGCTTAGTGGTATCACTCATGGTGCCTGTGATTTCATTATTTTAATTTATTAATTAAAATGTATTTTAATCTGTGTTTATAATTTTAATGCATTGTACCAAAAATGCTAGTGATTTCCCAGCATTCCAATGGTAAATTGAAAAAAACATAACTAAATGGGTTGGAGAGTATGTAGGGCATCTCTCCTCCAATTGCAGTCGGTATAAGCTGAATCACCTCTGGATCCTAAATAACTTGCTCTAATATATGGAGTCTGTGATCTTACATGGAGTGTCATTCAGGGCACAGTTGAACCTTACAGTTACAAAATTAATAATGGAACAATTCTTCATTAATAGGTTAAAGAAATATGCCCCCTTACTAAAAATATCAATTCAGTCTGTATTTTAATATAACCATGTGTGTGAACTTAGGTCAATATGTGTGTTATGTACATATACTCATGTACACGTAGTAGTGTAGATAATTCTTCTAGTTGAAATACTAATTTGAATGAAGACTTTGGTGCAAACGCTAGGTGTTGAATTAACTCAGCCATCTTTGGGCTTAGTATTCAAGTACCAGACAGACTAAGTAAAGAAATAGCATTTTGTTTTGTTTTCATAGAGTCAAAGAAAACAATTTCATCACTTCAGGTTTAAAGTCAAAAACACAGTTGACTTTGGCAAGAATACCTAATAGCACAATGTAGAATTTAATTTCACTTATTAGCTCTAACAGGGACATGACTAAGCTCATTAAAATAAAAGGAATCTGACACAGTTGTCATGGCAAAATGCTTCTGGTAAAGGTTTCTGATATAGATTTTCTTTCACCCTGTTTCTCAGCTATCTCAGTTTTTGTCTTCTACCTTCACTACTCTTCCTGTGTGATTTGTCCATTTACTTCTTTTGCTCTTCTGTGGGCTCTTGATTTAGGGCAATAAAGTCTAAACTAATAAATAGTTACTCAAATAGATGATAAGCCTGATTATAAGTCAGCCCCCAGTAGTTAGATTCTGTATGTGGAAAATTTATAAATTTGTTATAGTTTTCCAGGTAAAGAATCTAATTATTTGATGTTTGCCTCGACTTTTTCCATCTCCCATTGCTACAGTAAGGAAAACAAATCTGGGGGACCAGGTAGCCCTTTACACTCTGCTTCCTCCAACTTTTTCCCATGGCAGCCCCCTCCCCCTCTTCCTACTTTCAGACCCTGCTGTGCCTGAGCACATGGAAGCGAGGAGGAAATTTGAAAACAATAACC
The DNA here is from genome assembly GCA_030014935.1 of Caiman crocodilus. NCBI lineage: Eukaryota > Metazoa > Chordata > Crocodylia > Alligatoridae > Caiman > Caiman crocodilus. The sequence continues at coordinate 44,329,789 of JAGPOW010001327.1, read as the reverse complement.
TTGAAATCAAACATGTCTGTAGCATTTGACATACAGTACCTATGCACTTAGTTCATCCAGAATTAATATATGTTACCTTTCTTTTTAAACTGCTGCAAGTTTTGGCACAGCTGCTCCATAAACATACTTTTGAACAGCACGTTTGTACTACATACAGATAGGTGCCAACTATGTGTGATATTAGTCCAAAGCCAAAGGCTTGCATTTTACCACATAGTTAGTTGGGCTGGGTTTCACAAGAGTCAACAGGATTTCAAGCCATGGTGACCCCACAGCTCAGTACTATTCAGTATGTGCATGCATTCTAAATACCCCTCACAAAGGATCCATGTGTTAATTAGCCCCTACTCATGACTGGAACTGGGTGTCACAAGTCCTGGGATATTCCAAAAATTTATATGCAGATGAGGCACAGGTTAACCTGATCTGGTTTCACTTCGTCGAGGGAAGAGCCACAATAAACATTTGCACCAGGCTGAGAGAACAGGGGACAGACAGATTCTGGTTAAACTGTATACAAGGTTGTGGCTCACCATGACTTGAAAAAGAGTCAGCAGTGAAGGAAACTGCACTTAATGGGCACTGCTATATGTCTTATTTTGATAGGCTGCAGTAATTTATTCTTGTGGTAGGTTCCCATCAGCATGGTTGCCGAATTCAGGCCATTTTGTATAGTTATGTTCAGTGTTGGCTGTGTTTAATCAACTTCATAGTTGGTTTCTGTTGCTGAATATGTGCTGCTTTTGGCTGCAATTTAATGATAGACAGTGCATTTAGTGAAATTTCTTCGTGTGCAATTATAAGAAGAGGAGCTTTCTTTTGCATGCCAGTTAGTGGCACAAATGTCATATCATATTTGAGTAAATGTGGTAATAATAAACAGTTAAAGCCCAGGTTCTATTTTGTTAAAGTTGTCAGATTTTTAAATGAAGTAACAATTTCAATGAACCATGAAATAATAATACTCACTTTATAGTTCTTTTGATCCAAAGATCTCAAAACACTTTACAGACAACTAAGTTACCTTTAGAGGATTCCTAAGTAGTGAATATTATCTATTTTTTACAGCTAGAGGAAAACCAAAACTTATAGGGAGTAAGAGACTTATGGTAAAAAGGTGGTAGGGTAAAGAAGAGACAGGGTAGAAGCAAAACAAAGTGCTTGAGCTATAATGAGACCTACAGCCCTCTGCTGCAGTCACTGGCTGAAACTCTTCAAAATTGTGGCAGCTGCATACAGTGATATGGTCTTCAACCAGGTGTGACAGGACTTCTGCATCCTGTGGTTCCCCTTTACCCCCTACTGGGGGCAGGGGCAGCAGAGTGGACTGTCAGTATATGTTCTGCCTCTGGTCTCTTGGAACACCCCCCAGCTAGAACAAGGAGACTACAGCAGAGTTGATTCTCCGTAAGTGTTTTCCTGTGTGCTTAACCTCTGCTTTTCCACTGTAACCAGAAAAAGATGCAGGGCCACCAGCCTCCCAATTTTCAGTCTCCTGGTTCCACTGTGGGGATGTAGGGCCTCCAGTCTCCTAGTTCTCGTGGTGGGGTGCTCCAGGAAGTGACAGTAAAGCATGTAAGAGTGCTCATTGACAGTCTGCCCCACTCCTCATCCCTCCAGCTGTATGGGAAGAGCAGAGTACTGTGGAAAGCTCAAAGACCGAACCCTGCCCTGTCATGCTCCACAGAGCATGTACACATAACAAATAGCACTTCCTTTTGAAGCACTTTATAAATAGAAAATGGTTCCTAAAGCAGAAGAAGGACTCTATGCTGACCCTTTTGCAGCCTTAAATATAAAGTGGGTGGATTGGGAAGAGGCATGTCAGATGAGAGATGATAGGTCTCTGCCTTTCAGTGCTTCTCTGATTTATACCAGAGGGATATATAGGCCTCTAGTTGGTATCGAATCCACCTAAAAGCCACCTTTCCTTGAGGTTGTCTTCTGTGAGGTGCAAAACAGAGTCCATCCCTGGATTTCTATAAAGCCTTCCATTTTTTCAAGTTTGCTGCCTGAAAGTAGATCAAAAGGGGTAGGATCAGCCTTGTAACTCATATGTTGTTTAGAAATGACTACATTCCCCATCCTTTAAATTGTTTTTAAACAATAAAGGCAAACAAGGTAGAATCTTAAAAAATGGCAATGAGTAGCAAAGGTAATTAGTCCAATCAAAGTGAACCGAATTATCATTCTTTATGCCTAATTACACTTGTCTAAAAAGAAATAAACTGACACAACAGGTAATTACGGTAAACGACCTATGATACTCAGCAGCCTTCTCCCCCACACAGTGCGCACTGATCCAGTCAGGATTGGAATACACTGCTTTTCTCCTTGCTTTCCAGATAGTCCTACAGATGTGAATTCTGCCCTTAGGTGCATGTGCACAGGGCTCACAGAAATTTCTGCATGAGATCCACTTTTGAATACAGAGTTGGGCCCATTGTAGCACATAAGTAGCTATCCCTGGTTAAGAATCATGTCCACTGTTTTTTTTCCACAAAGCATTTTTCTCTCAGAGGGCAGAACTGGGCTAACTCTAGGTAGATAGCCAAGTCTCTCTGCTCACATGCCTCAAATAACTGACAGTGATCTCTCAGTCGAGTGATATTAGGGCATTATATAACAGTGTGTGTGGAGGTTGACAGCATCATGATAGTGCGGCCTAAGAAGAAAAGGATATATATTAAATCCTAGAAAAACAGCTAGATCCATAAATGTCAAAGCACCGTCTCAGAGCAGCATGAGGTGAAATTACATGTTACATTTAGACCATACCAAATGCACTTAAAAGGCAAATGTCTGCGTGTTAAAGCTTGTTAACTTGTGATAAATGGCCTCTGAGCGTGTCAGAGTCACACTAGTTCAGGCAAGGTTAACTCTAAGCTGTGCTGCACAGCTTGCGTTAGAATAACATCGGTCTACTCCATGGAGATAAAATAGCAATTTGCAATCCACCAGCATCCCAGAAGGCACTGTTCCCAGCCACTCTCTCCCCCAGAGCAGGGAGAGAACCCAGGTCTCCTAGCCATGCCCCTCTCACTAGACCTCTAGTGACAGGTCAGACCTAGGCAGGCAAAAAACAATATTAGCCCTTAATGTGCAGCTGCTCACAGCACACTCTGACTTCAACAATGCTTTAACATTTCACATATTTACTAAATATAATGTATAGTTTCACCCTTGGTTCTTTTAAAGACTTCTGCTGAGAAGATGGAGGACAAATTCTTGAAACAGGTGTTTTGTAGATTATCTGAAGAGGCAACCAGCCTTGTTTTGTGATATGACAACTCCAGTGACTTCAGAAGAGCTACACCAAGGATTAATTTGGCCTGATACATTTTATAAATTCATAGCATATGATGAATGTACATTAGCTATCAGAGTCCAGATGACAGGCAGAGAGAAACCTTCTGCTGATACAGCTCTGCTCACTCTCATCTTGTGCCCATACACTTCAGAGCCATGAGCAATGTAAGTGGCAGGAACAATTGAGAGATTTGAACTCATCTTGAAATCCCATCTGAAGTTTCCCAGCTGCCAATACAAAGCTTCACCAGTCTAAATCAGCCCTCCCCATACTCTGGTCTTTCCCAGAGGGCTGCAGATTTTGCAGTGATATAGTAATTGTGCTGTTGTGTTTTACTTTTGGGCTCAGGTTTCATTGCTGGGATTGGCAATATAGGTTAGGTTCTGACAGCTTGTACTGGGAGAATCCCAGGTGAATCCAGCCTTGTGACTAGTTTCCTTGCCCAGGCTGGCAGGTCACTGAATACATCACATATTCCACAAAATGGCTGCCATCAACAGAAGACAATCACAGAAATGTCAGTGGGGAAAATGTGGTTTTCTAAAAATATATTTCACAGATTCACTGGGAAACTATAAGTGCAAGAGAAAAGACCGTAGCTTCCTGGGAAAATCTCCCTTTCGGTTTCTCTTTCTTTGCTTTTTTCATTTTGTTGGAGCAAATGACTTCTTCCTCCAAAGGGCTGTTGTTGTTATTGTCTTTTTAAAGATGATATTTTAATATTATCTGATGTTTTCTAGAAAACTTTTCGACAGTTTGGCTGGTGTAACATATTTTAGCTTCATTGGCTTCTTTGCTGGGTAGGAATGCCAGAAAAAAACACATTGACCTTGGCTCTTGTCCTGAGAACAGAGTACAGGAACAGTTTTTTGTATCAGTAATTTACCATTTAAGATTCTCCCCTCCTCCCCCTTCTTTTATATCTGGAATGAGAAGCATCAGAATTTGCACACTTTATAAAAAGCTGTTGGGGAGGATTTGGACAAAATATTTTTTGAGTTCTACTTTGTCTTTTAAAGAAAGAAGGAAGTAATTTGTATAACTGTTCAGATTAATTTCTTTCATTCCACCAATACAATTAGAAGAATTAACTGGAAAAATATATTTTGTCCTTATTAATATTTTAAGCCATTCAGTCAGTTGTTCTTGGGTTGTGTGTTCATCTTGACTGTACATGTGCACACATACAAAACAGCAGATCCGATTGTGTATCTGTTTTATACAGTAACAATGGAACAGACTGTGTATCTATTTTCTCTTGCTATGCTAGCAACAGCTGCAAAATGTCTGACAACACAGGGAAAAAAGCTGTACCCATCGATTTCCTCAGCAGTGCCATGGGATATTGGCTCTAGAGGAGTGAGGTTACTCTTGTGAACCCTGTGCAAAGCTGAGGATTCTGGGCCCATGAGAGGGGGACACTGTGAGGCATGAGGTGAAAAAAGAAAGACTCTTGTTGAGAAGATATTTCCAGATGCAACCTTTCTTTACCTCTGTAAAGATTGTTACTCAGTCAAAAACATTCAAACAAGATTTCTTTTACTCATCTGCAGTTCTTCTGAACTTCTTTAAAGCAAGTTAATGGGAATGAAGAAGTTCAGAAGACAATCTGTTGTGATTGTCCTATTCATCTGCTCATTCAAGGTGAAGTGCTGTCATAAGAGGCATTGTCATATTTTATGATTTCTGAATTTAATTTGTATCAGCTTATGTTTGTTAACACATTCAGGTGTCCTCAGCTTGTTAATGGCAATGTCTAATGGCCTACTAAGCGATTGATCATATTTTGCTCATCCCAAGTAATGTATACTCTTAAAAAGGGGGTCTAGATCCCTTTTCTGTATAAAAATAACTATGGAATAAAGGGGTAGGAGGGAAGCAAAACCTATTTCAAAGATTTTCTTAGTCAGATACCTGAAATGCTACATGCAGAGGCCAAAATAGGAATCCCTAGGTGAAGTTCTATAATTTTTATTATGCAAGAGGTCAGACTCGATAGCCGTAATAGCTTGTCCTAGCCTTACGGTCCCATAAAAAAATAGCCATATACCAGATGGAGACTGTCATGTTTGTCAGGAAACAGGACTCGGGTAAGCAAGACCCCAGCTATACAGTAGATGGAATCATTTCATATGCATTGTCTATATTAATCCAATAACCTGCCAGCTGGCATCCTTTTGTAGTGCTTGACCCATAAGAAAAACATAGTCTCATTTGGACCGAATTAGCAGGGTCTCTGCTAAGCTGGTCTTGGCTGGAGGTTGCTCTTTTGCTTTTAACTTGGCCACAGATGGGGGATCATTTCTACCAATAAGAATTTCTCTGCACATGTGACTTAAAGCTGGAGGCATATGGAAATGGGGCTGAGACTCCCTGACTACACGTCCCAACTCCCTAGCTTTTAAATCACTGGATGTGCAGCCCAGCTGGGGGGCATACACAGCATTTAGAGCCCATGGGGCCTGAACTGGAGCAGGGTGGCATTTAAAGCCCGGGGACCAGGAGCTGGGCATAGCTTCCCTGGCCCTAAGTCTTGGCCCCACAAGTTTCAGATCCCTGCCTATGCTGCTCAGCTGGACAAGGGAGGTAGTTTTGGTGGCCAGGAACCTGGGTAGAGAGAGCTTCCCCAGCCACAGTTCCTCGTCCCCAGGGTTTTGCAGTACCTGCCCCAGCTGCCCAGATAGGCAGAGGATGCAGCAAGGAGAAGCCAGCAGGGTCTGGGGACCAGGCTCAGGGACAGATTCCATAGGTTTTGCAATTCCTGCTGCTCAGCTGGGTGGTGAGGTGGCATTTAAAGCACGGGGGCTGGGAACTGGCATGGGAGGGGCATTCTTACAGGGGTGGTACCGCCCCAGGCTCTGGGAAGGCTCTAGCCCTAGGTATTCCTGTCAAGTGCATGTGGCAGGGCTCTTCTCCCGCAGCAGGAACCCTCCCACAACCCCAGGAGGGTTCCTGCCTAGGAGAATGGTCCCTCCAACACATCCCACCTATAGGCTGATTGGCAGGACTGGGGTTAGGGTCCCCATGGCTCCCTGACGGCTCCCTCGGAGGGAGGGAAATTAGAGTGCTGTGAGATACTGTGTCTTCAAAATGGGAGAAAAGCATATGGAAACACAGGCTGTTCCTATTCAAGTTAGTGTAGGAGGATAGAGATCTTCCTGGTTAGAAAAGGCAGAACTTCCATGCAGAAGAGCCATTCGAAAGAAAGTCCTGGAGTGACCATACATTTTCTGTTCTGGGAGAAGGGCTTTTCACCCAGCACAAACATAACATCTGTACATGACCATTGGCTCTCTCTTAAGAGGTTGTAGTTCTACTTCATAGTCATAACTTACGAACATGTAGGATTAATTACTTTGCATCTGTCTAGTGGTTTGGAAATGTAACATGGTCTATAAAAATGTGATGTGGTCATTACTGGTACTTCCCCTTATGTACTGATTTGTAATGGAAGTAAAAAAGGAAAAACATTCTAAAAGTATAAACATGGTAAAGGATATAAAGTTTATAAAAATATGTTACCTGTCTGTGAGAGATGTTCCTTTGGAGGGCTTTTACCAGTGATAGGAAACATCCTTATTTCCATCTCTGTACATTTTAACCACATGAGTTGGTGCCTGCTAACAGCCTGTGTTTCCATCAATTTCTGATATCTTACCTTGATCTAAAAGGTTTTCTTAGTGTCCCGGGGATTAATTGGACAGTCTTGCTTTTTTGGAGGACTTATTCATCTTTCTGGCCCAGAGCTGTTTCCTAGTGGCCTGAGAATATGGGGGGCATAGACCATACATGCTGCTGTGGTGGCTGTAAGGTGGGCTTTTGTGTATTTTCATCTATGATGTGTTGCTGTGGGTTTTGGAGTTGCCAATCATGTCACATGATGCATTAATTGGTATGGTCTAAGTTTTAACTTAAATGATACCTTATCACATGACAGAAATCAAAGTTAGAATTAACATTTTAGATAGCCTATGTGGTCATCTTTCCTGCTAGTTTTTGAAATGTGTCTCTTTGAGACAGAATGGAAGCTTGGTTTTAATAGAACGTTTTAAAAATTCAGTGTTTAAGGAAGACTGAAATAGTTTATAGGTTGTTGTGCACACTTCATCTTTTTCCAGTACCTTTCATACATGTATCGTACCAGCCAACTAACTTAGCATTACTTAGTTAGAATCAGGAGTACGTAGCAGTCATTGTTTCTGATTGAAAAACAGAATTGGAACACAATTCAGATTTCTTCTAAAATAGACATTTTGAAACATTTTACTTTAAATACCTAAGAATATATTAAATAGCATAGAATTAAAATCAATGTTTTCATATTCTGTGCAATCCAAATGAAATTAGTCAAAACAACAAACATAAAATAAGTATTGTTGCTTTATATAAAGGAAATACTAAGACATCATCACAGTAAAACAGGAGTCAGAATTGTTCATTTTGATTTCCCACTGTTGAAAATGTTGTTGAAACTTATATCTGCCCTTAAATCATTATAATATATATGAAACTACCTTTTCCAATGGAATATGGTTCTGTCCATTTTCTTCCACTGGCTCTGCTTACTACAGTGTAACTTATGCCTCATGTTTCTCATCTGGCCCCTGTGAACTTTGCTTCAGGATTTTAAGTTTATTTCCTACCAGGCCAAACAGCTTGAAGGAAGAAGTGTAGCTAGATAAGTAGCTAGTAGGAGGGTGGAAGAGATATAAATGGAGGAACCCCACCCTCTTCAGCTTTAAACCCTTCTTTTTTACCCTGAGACCCATCATCTGTGGATGGGCCCCACAATCTCAGCCTTTGGCATACAGGAAATATAGATAATCATGGGATTTCTTTTGCATTGAGCAAAAGCTCACTGGTAGCCTTCAATACTACCTAGATCCTGCCTTATTGAGAGAGGGAACACTGGCCTGGAGCTTGGGTCACTCTATTCTCTTTTGAAAGCACCTTTGATATGAACTGCCTCTTGAAATGGGCAGGAAGAACATTAACTTATATACTTTGAATGTACTTCCTTGCAACTGCAACCTTTTAAGTAGAATAGTTTCCTCACCCATTCTTTCCCAGGGTCAAAAGCCCATGTCCTTGGAAGGATGTACGCCTATTGCCTTCTGTTCTGTCTGAACGGGGAAGTCTCCTTTCATTGCTGTTCAGCTCGGTTTGAATATTCACTTCACTGCTACATTGTGTGTCCCTTGTGGTGAGAGGAGAGCAAGTTCTCACTGATGTTTTTTATTTCACGCTTGCAAAGAAAATTAGCATTTCCTGGTCTGCTTGAGTTCACAGCGACAATATGAAAAAGACAAGTTTGGAAGAAGATCATAACCAATTATTTTTCCTTTTTTTCCCTACTGAACAGCCTAATCCAAATACCAGGGTTTGCTTGGTCCTGCCTAGGCTAGTGCAGGACTGGTCTGTAGCTGTAACTTAGGTCATACCTACATTGGCATTGGACCAGGCCAGGAAGCATTGCAATGAAGCAAGACATGCCTGTCTCACATGTGCTGCATCCCAGAACAGGTGACATGGAACAGTATTGGGCCTGTGCTAGTAGCTCTGTCCCTCAGGCTTATTGATGTGCACACAGCACCACTCTTAAGGTGGCTACATTACATCCACTTGAGGGTGAAGCACATGTGGAACAGGCATGCCATTCATCACAACAATATTCCCACCTGTCCATGCAAACTTTCTCAGTTTAAAATGGAGGACCAGTACTCCCTGTCTCAGGACAATTCTCCTGTGCTGAATAGATCCTCTAGAGTCAGCAGTGCAAGGTTTGCGCTCCATATCTACTGGTGGTGAGGTTTAGAGCAGCAGTACAGCAGCTGCAAATGAAAACTGGGCTCTATCTGGATTATTCTCAGACTTTAGGAGAGTTTGGGTCAGGGTAGGAGCCTCTCTGATTTTATTCTAAACCTTCAACAGTTCTGAGATGACTATCTTTCCAGTTGCTTAAAAGAGCATTAAGGGAACATTCTCAAGGCTGGGCAGCCTAAAATTAGACCTAACATCTGTGTTTTGGTTTCTAGGCAAGCTTAAGAGAAAGGCCTTCTCTGTGCTGTAAGGGTTTGCAAATACAGCTGAAAGTTAATTTCCCAGTATAGTTCACATACTTTTCTAAAACTAAATAAACCATGCTAGCAAAAGCATTTCCATACTGCTGTGACTGCATTTGTATTATGGCTTTGGCTAGTTTAAAAATGTTTTATTTAAAAAAAAATGATGCCTTAACACCACTGGCAAAAGCTTCTAGCATAGCTTCAGCCTAACATACTAATGGCAGGCCCTTCTCCTGCTTTTTCTTGTGGTTGAGGTACATGGAGTAATCCATAATAGACAGCATAGTTTTTTCTCACTGATTTTTAACGTTGTAGCTGCAATGCATATTTAAGCCTGCTATACAGTCCACAGCTTTTTAAGCCACACGTGTCTTTTTTCTGATTTTCCTTGCTGTTTTTCCAATGCCCAAAATCAATGCTTTAACTAAGACCTTGCCTCTCCTCTAACTTACTTGCTTTATCTATCAGTAAAAGTTCAGACTAGAGGTGCACCAATACATTGGTCAAACATTAAGTACTGATATAAAGAAAATTGGCTGTATTGGAAATCGGCCTTAAGTGGCCTATAATTTGGCCAATAAATATGCATGCATTTCAACCCCTGCCTCCCCCCACACACCAGGAAGAGCTGGGTCTGCACCGGGCAGGCAGTGGCAGTGTTGAGAGAGGGGCTACAGTGAAATTTTGGGCAGGTGCAGCCCCCTCCATGGCCCCCGTCCCAAGCCTCACCCCCAGCGAGAAGAGCCCAGCGTAGTACTGTATTCTTCTGTCTGAGGACTGAGTTTGGCATTGTGGGGCCCATGTCTGAACCCCTTGTATATATATTGAGCTATTCTTAAGAATAAGTGTTGCAGAATTGGATACATAAAGCCACATTGTCAGGTAAATAAGCAGCTGTGTTTCTTTGGCAGGCGGGAAGAGGGCTGCGCTGTGCTAGTGTACAGCTGTCAGAGCCAGCTGTCACCTGGAAACTAAAGGAACACTGTTTTAACATATGCTGCAGCTAGGAACAGGATGGGTACAAACGGGCCCACAGAATCGGTGCTGGATGCCCCACCCCACTTTCTCAAACTAAATATCAGAGCTTGCACCTTAGAGGCCATCTGCACCAATGTTCTTTTGCAACACTCTTGTGTCTGCAATGAGAATTAATTAACAAATACTGCTTTAGCTTTGAGCATGTGGCTATTGACACAGATGACAAGACATTCACTACCTGAGTCAAAACTACCATAACTGAAAAACAGTCATAGGAAATTTAGTATGATTGAACCCACAAGGGATAAGCCAAATTTGGCATATGGGGAAGAGACAAAATCAGGAAAGGAAAATATCATTAGAACAGTCATTTTAAAAGAGGAAAATTGAAAACCGTATGCCATATCAACTAAGAGAAATCAGTCTAGCTCTATGAGCTCAGGAACTTTCCTGCCATATGAAAAAGAAATTACTATCTTCTTTCAGCCATTTACTTTGAACATCCAATAATTGCCATTTTAAGGACTGGACAGTTGTTTAGCACACTTTTGGTGTATAGGCTGAAGCCACAAACAATATTCATAGTGCTCAGGATATTACTACATTTTGATTGTCATGTGTAGCAGTGTGTGTACAGAGAGAGCAATTGTCTGGTTGTTTTCTTTATCTTGCTATACAAAGTCCATGCCATAATACTAGCAAGCAAGGTTCCCTCTAAAGTGCATGCGCACACAGCTGTGCACAACTAAAAGTCTGGCCATGCACCAACTTTTCAAGGCTGTGCACTGGGAGAGGAGCTGAAGGTAAGCTCTGAGGTGAGGCAGGGGCAGGGGCCTGGAACAGGCTCTGCTGCCTCCAGGAAACCACTCCACTCCCCCCGCATCACCTTGAGGAGCAAGGAGGCATGTGGCATCAGGACCGGGGTGGAGCACTTCCCTGGAGCCGGTGGAGCCCACAGAGCAGTTCCCCAGAGCTGGCGGAGCCTCATTCAGGGCAGGCAGCAGCTCCTTCCCAAAGTGAGGCAAGGCAGGGATTGGGGCTGGAGGCTGGCACGGGCTCTGCTGGCTCCAGGGAACTGCTCCACAGGCTTCACTGGCTCCAGGGAAGTGCTCCACCCCGGTCCTGATGCCACATACATCCTTGCTCCTCAAGGTGATGCGGGGGGAGTGGAGCTGTTTCCTGGAGGCGGCAGCCCCCAGGCCCCAGCCCCCCACTGCCTGCCCCAGATGAGGGGTGAAGATCTTACCTTTGGTAAGTATCCCATGCTGCACTGAATGGGGGAGGCAGGACCAAAGCAGCACCCTCACGGACTTCTACTCCTTACAGGAAACATTGCCAGCAAGTCATTCCTGGTCATGAGTTTCATGGTGATTTTTCCACTTCCTGGGTAGTTCAGTTGGTACATTTTCACACTCAGAATCCTGCTAGGTTTGTCTAGAAATTTTTTTTTTTTAATATCCCATTTCTGAGTAAGCACATTTTAAAATCCTTTATCCTGCAAAATATTGACTAAACTGGGGCTGAGGACAGAAGTTATATATAAAGCAGTTTAAGTGATCGGAAACTGGTTTAAACTTGTAACAGAGCAGAAGTTCACTGCACATAAGCTGCTTTCAAAATAGCCAAAACCAGTTTAAGATAAACCTGGTTGTATGTAGTATCAGACTTAACTGGTTTAGGTCAAACTGGTTTATGAAATTTCTGACCCCTTCCTGGTTCAAGTTAACTCACAGTCCCCCAGCATCCCAGGATGCTTTGAAGCCATGAGCTATGCTATCCGCTCCAGTGGATCAAGGATTGCCTTGCCCCTCTGCTCCTTAGCCTGCTTGCTGCCTGTGCCTGTCAGCTTATAGGGATGGGGGCAAGGCAGGAAATAGACCCCTAGCCAGAGTCTATGCAGCACGTGGGGGGAAGGAAAGCCCCTGTGGTGGGGTCTTTTTGACCCTTGGCAGGCTTCCTCACTCCCAGCTGCTGATTGCTTTAGCAGCTGCCACAAGAGGGAGGAAGAAGAAGTCCTCATGCAGCCCAGCATGGGGGCACTAGAGAGCCCCTGCCTTGGGGAGCTCCTCCTCACCCCAGCTCAGGGTCTCCTAGCCAAGGGCAGCTTCAGGGAGCTGAGGGGAATTCTTCTCCCAAACCCCAGAGCAGCTTGCCTTAGCCCCTACACCTCCACAGCTGGTTTTACATCAGTTGCTGCAAGCCTGAGGTACAACTGGTTGCAGAGGAGTGGAAGAATTTCCCTCTGCACCCTGAGGCTGCCCTAGGCTGTCCCTGAGACGTGCAGGGGCTAAGGAAGCAGCTCTGGGGCTCGGAAGGGGAAGAATTCCTCTCAACTCCCTGGGGCTTCCTGGGGCTCAGGGCCCTGGGCTGAGGTGAGGGGAAGCCCCCCAAGGCTGGGGCTCCCTGGTGCCCCTAGGTTGGGCTGCACAGGAAGGCATCCAGCTGGGAGGACTCCTGTCTTCCTCCCTCCTGTGGCAGTGGATCAAGGATTCCAGGCTGGGGGAATCCTTCTTAGAGGGAGGTTCCCTCAAGGTGGGCTAGCACTGGGCAGGGGTCTCTCTCCTTAACCCCTGTGGGACGGTAGCAGGGGCCTGGGGGCATGTACTGGGGAGCTAATTAGGGACACTTGCCTGGGCTGGCAATGGCCATCAGGCTGGGAGATGTGCTGTAGCACCCCCCCACCTGTTGACTTGTGTCGGTGCAAGCCTCCTCCTGCCTTCCCCAGTTATCAGTTCATCCTATGCAGCTTAAAAGAAGCTGCCTAAATTGAATTGATTCTTCCTCAGGCTTTTTGACTGTCTGTACATAGTCCCCGTGGTTTTTGCTGGAGTTTTAATACTGTTCTCTGCTTAGCCAGAAAGATCCTTCTAAACTTCCAAGGACATCTTGCTGACTGTAAATGAAAGCTGACTACACATAAAGTGCTGTTAGATGCACAATAATCACAATTTGTAAAAGTAGATTATTTTATTTTACTAATGTCATCATATTTTATTCAGTTTTCTATTACCTACAGCTACTGTAGGTGCAACATTCTTGTATAAAATGTAAGTTTTCAAGGTGCCTGTGTCTCTACACTCTTTACAAGCTGATTCCATGCAATTTATGTACACTAGGGGAAAACAAACAGTGCATGGATAGACTGAATTCTAATGAAGCACTGATGATTACATACATAAAGCTTTCTTTAGGAAAATATCCCAAAGGAATATACAGAAAACAAGTTGCAGACCACTTATTTGAACTGAGGCTTCCTGCATGTTGATTTAAATCAAATAACTTTGATTTAAATCCATCCACTTCAGTTTTCTGTCACTTTCTTTCTACAGAATGTTAAGGGGTTTTCCTGTGTTTGTTTTTCAGGCCATATAAGAGGGAAAGTTCTTTTAAATACATTATATGTTCTACGTTAAACATATGTTGTATGTACTGTGCAGGCCAGAACCTGAAGGGAAATGTTTATTCATGAAAAGGAACTTCAGGAGGGAAATAGAGATGGTCAGACTCTCAAGAAAATGTGTTTAATGGACAAGTCTAACTTAAATAATGTTATGACTATTTTGGATCTTGCTTCTTGCAGAATTTTGTGCCTTGCTTTTTCTAAATTGATTTACATAACAATATGATATTTTACAGATGCTCTTTTCCTTTAACAAAACTGGTAGCAATTTAATCAGAAGGTGAAACCATGAGCACCAGTTTTCTACAGCTGGTCAGTCTGGATTGTTCTCTTACATATTTTGTATCAACAGCCCAACCTGAATTCACAAGAACCCATCATTTTCATATTAACACGTAGGAATTGATGCTGGTGATATAGAGATGCTTGAAGAGTGAAAGTGTTATAACGTCCATTCCCTCGTTCATTTTCAAGTTGCATATGTTTTACATCGTTGTTCACCTCCTGCCCTACAGGTTGTATAATATTGCTGTGATGATTAAACAGCTGTTGCTTTCCATCGTGGGCAGGACATTTAAGTTGTTGACAAAGTGATTTGTGTATGTATGTGTTTGGGGCAGATGTTAGGCTGCTTTAAACTGGCCTTGCTCCAGTTAAGTCAGTCTTGATTTAAAATATGATTAAAACTGAGTGCTTTGATAACTTGGGCTTAAATCAGTTTACTCTGGCAAGGTCTGTTAATGACCTGTAACATTTAGAAGGATACAATCTCTTTTTCACTTCTGCTACATGGGGAAAAAAGTCTGTGTGATGATAGGCACCTTGCATAGACCTGAATCGCAGGCATGCAAAATTCTTCCCGAGAATGAATATTATGTTTTCAGTCCAGAGAGCTCCTCTTGTGGAACAATATTGGATTAGCAGCCTGGCTTTGGCTCTTCTGGGGCAAAGAGGGGAGAAATCAACATATTCCTCAGCAGGAATCCATTGTCTATCACTGGGTCATATTTGGATAGGATAATATGAGCAAAGTTAAATCTAGCTTACATTTGGCACAGGTTGGTCAGCAACATGACAGGGTTTTGGCTGATCCCTATTCCAGAGCTTGGACTCTCACCTCATTACTGGCAATATCTGTTTTGCTGATTAGCCTTGATAAAACTGGGTTAATTACGTTAAGCTCACATCTGGTTCAAACTTGTTCTTTATCCGTAGTCTTGTGCGTGTTGACATTACATGTGGGCAACAACAACCCTACAGAGCAAGGAATGGATGTTTCCAGTTTCCACATTCCATAAGAGAGCAGGGATGGTTCTTTGATCCTTGCTAGTAGCTATAAAGATGACCAACGCTTACCTATACCAGAATCATAGGAAGCAATGGGAAGAAGCTGCTGCATTTTCAGATGACATTTGTCATGATAGTATTCATAAGCTATTTGTGACACTTCTTTTCTTATTATCAAGCTGCCTCCATATCTAGAGTCTTGAGGGCTGTGGTCATGTTTATTTGGTGCTACACTACTTCAGATAACTTTAATGGGTTTTTGCCACTAGATCTTATACTTACGAACAGAAGCCATTTTGACAATTTTTCAGTGAGGCATAGGTATTAAGATCTATGCATAGCAGAAATGTTAAAAGCCTGTAAACAGGTGAAGGATATAAGCAGAGAGAAGGTTTGGCCTCTGGTTGCATGCTGATTTCTACACATGAATCTTGCCACCCAGGAAAACTGAGACCAGTATTGGCACATCCAGTGAGTGAAATTCTGCAAATCACATTAAAAGCTATCTTATGAAAGTCATGCCACTGACACCAGTGGCTTAGACACATACCTTAGTGAAGAGTTTCTAGAGCTGGTTTTTGACATAGGTAGCCCCTGTTACCTTTGGAGATGTGTACATTGTAGCCAGCCTTTGTAATTCCCTGAGCGGTGCTTATGTCTTCTCTTCAAAATGATTAGATAAATACTGCTTGTGCTAATGATTTTACAAGGGAGATGAAATAGTTTTTGGGTACATAAGGGAAGTATGCTATTAAGTGATAATTCAACCCTGTTGCACAATGCAAAATAAAACAGCAGCCCAGGCATGGTTTTGGTATGTTCTTTAAGCCAGTGCTCTGTCTGTCATTTTGACAGTGCAGTTCAGGGGCATAAACATATAAATTAAAGCTATCTTGTTACTTGTGATCTTCTTTACAGTCGCATGTTCTTTTTGTTGCCATGGTAATTGGTGTTGAGAGTGGAGGATCATGGTGCAGGTTAAATGAAATTAGAAGATATTAGACAGGACAGATTGTTTCCGTGGGAGATAAGTAGGGCTCTCTCTGCACCAAGGACACCAAGGTCTTGTCCTTGAAGATTCCAGGTGTCTCCCAGGTCACCAGAGCAATATTGTCTACAGCTCTGCTGACCTCATGGTTGTCAATCCAAGTGCTTTTCATTCAGATGTCAGTCCTATGTTATATTGTGATGTACTTGAGACTGATTTTCTTCATAGATGTATCATATTTTATATCGGATGTGTCATCTGTTCCTCTCTCCTCAGTGATCTGTTGAAGCCACTGCCTGGAATTCAGTGGGTAGAGGTCTTAAGATTTTGTACCAGATTCTTCCCTCATGTTCATGGGCATACACAGTATACTGTTCACCAGAGAAAGTCTATATGTAAAGCAAAGGCTGTTATACATGTGCTAAGTTGACTGTTTCTTAGGTGGGGAAATATAGGTCTCTGTCATTTCAACCTTTTAACCTTTTTTTCCCCTTCTTTATGCTCCATGTAGAAGTTGGTTGAAGAATTAGCATTACTGATTACAGTTACAGTCAAAATTTGAACATTAAGGTTGATTAGTTTGATTGATGTTACAGCCCTTTTCCATTCTTTCAAGGTATATACCTCTGGAATGGATTCCTTGGGTTAGAAGGTTTTTTGAGGATGTTCCTAGCCACATGGGCATAGGTCATGCAAAAAAAAAAGGAGGAGTGACGCACATAAGTGGAGGTCTCGGCTAAAAACTTTTTTCCTAGGATGGTTATAAAAACTTGATTTTCCATTTAAGCACAGGAGTGAAAAAATAATGTGTTATAATGCAGATTCCTTTGATAATGACAGAAGCATTATTCCAATAATGTACAGGGAGGATAATATAGGGCCAAAGGTTTGTAAAGTAGAGAAGTTTGGGGGAAAATAAGTTCAAATCAGAGTATTTTACAGTGGGTTTGTTCAAGTATTTCCTATACTGCAGGGTGTGAATATGACAGGGTGAGGAATTCTAAATCTTCTGGGTTACCTATGTAGCAAGAATTGCTGTATCAACTATAAAGTTGGATGCTGTCATTGCTCCTTGGCATCCTTCATTCTGAAGTTGTGCTGGATCTGCCTTGCCCTCTTTCTGAGGGCAATTTGGAAGTTCCTCCACGAATCCTACTAATGTTTATTGAGCTCAGAATGAAGACTGTGTTCTCTGATGTGTTTTTTATGGACATGCCCCTCTTGTTCACATTGCATACCATGATTACTGATGTCTAAGAGATGTTATCTTCTACTTCCACTCCTGGTAGCCACACATGAAAGCAAGGGACAGTCAATTTGGAAACATATTCAAAGCTAGTTAGAAAAGGGAAATAAAATTCAATATTCAAAACTGTGTTTACAGACTGAACTACTAAAAGCAGTTTAAAGAATGGAATGCTTTATGCTTCCAGGCAAAACTTGTTCTTGAAATCAAAGCAACTCAGTGACTGTGGGGTAAGGACTCATTCCTGCTTTTGTTGGTGTCATCAGCAGTCAGATACCAATGTAAAAAAACAGATGTGAGGATCATTCACAGAAAAGGCAAGAGTTTCTTACCTAAACCTGTTTCTTGCATTGGAACCTGGATCTTTACTTAGCCTTATCCTTGCACACTCATTGGCATGAAATTCCTTTTACAGAGCGTTCAGTTGAAAATGTAATCAGATAATCATAGAAAATGAGGGTTGGAAGGGACCTCAGGAGGTCATCTTATTCAACCCCTCCTCAAAGCAGGACTGTCCCAGCCAAGGCTTTGTCTATGCAGGTCTTAAAAAACAGCAAGGATGGAGATTCAATAGTGTATGTGACCAGAAGACCTCATTAGTGGTCCTGTCTGGTGGATGATTCATGGTGGGTGTGCAACCCTGAAATCCTGGAACTCCTTTTTGGCTTACCCATGAGTTTGCATCCCACCCCATATATTAGATGAAGCTGAAAATCTATTTCAATGTTCTTGCCCTCTCTGCCATCCAGAAATACATCCTCTTCCAATAGGCACTTTTAAATAATGATACACTGCAGTTCAAATACTTAGTCAATGAAACACAGGGAACTTTAGGTCAGTGGAGTTTGATGACATCAAACATTACTTCTACTTTAAGATCACTGGGTAGTTGTGTTTTAAGATCCAAGTAGTTCCAGCCATTGCAAATTGCATGGAGGGGATGAAGTGCATTAGGGAAAAGGTTGTTTAATGTCTGATTAAGATGGCGAATGGCTAGGAATGAAGCGCAGGGGCCACACAGATGTGGTGGGGTAGTGAACATACTTTTTCTTGGTGCATCATAAGCATCACAGGATTTTGACTGTTGGAGGGGGGAAAGATTTTAGGAGCTTTGAAACTACTTATGATGAACTGCAAATCTTTGTGCTGTGGCTGTTCTTGAAAAGGTTGTGCTTTTTATTATGTGGATGGAAATTTTTTTTGTATGAGCTCTGGAAAGGGATTAATAGTCATCTTAATATTTGTCTTATCCTGAGTGTGTTATGAAAGCTGGACTATTTGATAAAATTAACTATTGGCAAACATGTCAGGTAAATAGCTCCTACTCTAGGAATTTGCTATATGCTGTAGTATATCACTCCCCCCACCGAGTGCTTTCAGCACTACACTGTGTCCCCATCCTGTGCCAAGAAGAAAGAGAACAAAGTTGTTTTTTATCCCTCTCTGAAAGCCGTTATCCCTTGTGAGCAGCTCTGACCTTGGCCTTCTAGTCATGAACCAAGCCTGGAATCTCTGCCCCACGTCATGACTACACAAGTTGTGTCTGCTTGCACTACACTATCTTCCTTCTTTGGGTTTACAAGTTGCTGTGACACTTGCCATACATATTTCAAACTGCAGAGTCCATAGCAAGGGTCTCTGTATTTGCAGGAGGATATCATGTTGCAGTGGATGGCCTCAAAATGATGGTGGAGACACTCACTTAATTAAAAAGTGCTAGGTAACAAAGCATGAGCTTTATGTTTGCCAGTTCATTCTGTTTAACTCTCAGAAGCATGGGATCTTTGGGCACATCTACACATGACGTTTTAATGCACATTAGCCTAAGTTAATGTGCATTAATGGTGCGCATCTACACATCCATGCCCTTAATGCTCACTTAAAATGGGAAATTTAGGCTATTTGAGCCTAAATTTGATACCTAAATTTGTAAATGTGGGTATCAAATTTAGGCACGAATAGTCAAAGTGTATTAACGTACATCTAAATGTGTTAAAGTGCATTAACACTGTGTGTAGACTGACTTGGGACTAACTTTGGCCCTAAGTCAGTCCACACGCACAGCGTTAATGGGCATTTTTACATATGCAAGTACCACAGCTCCAGGTGCTTTGAAAAGCACCCAGCACTGTAACACTTGTGTTGTATAAGCAGTGAAATGTGGATCAGTGCTGAGAAATAATGACAGCATGCTTCTGAACACCTTGGAGGTGCTTTAGTTCAAAAGTGCACCACCACCATCTTCTGTGCACTGACACGCATTTCGCCGCTTATACAACTGCACACAGTGTAGCTCAGTGCACGTCTGCTCACAGGTGGAGCAGACTCGTTTAATCGAGTCTGTTCCAAAGCAGCAGATCTCCAGTGCATCACCAAATGAAAAAGTATGTGTATAAATGCCCCATGTGCTTTAATGCTTGCACGTGTAGGCACCTGCCTAAAGTTGCTTAATGCGCATTAAGTTAAATGTTCATTAAATTTAGGTGCAATTAAATGCACATGTAGACACGCCTTGTGGGTACTACATGTTATTTAGGTACTTGCTAGTGGGAGGGTTTACTCTGATCAAAGTAAACAGAGTTGGAGGTAGCTCATCTCCTTTCATCCCAGTAGGGTGAAGTTCCCTTTTAAGTCATCTAGGCGTTGCTGCCTACATACCTTAAAATTGTCATTAAAGTATCACTTGCACTTTGATGAAGGTATCATCTGCATGTGCAAATGCACACATATTGTCCAAATATGAGATGTGTATCAGCTGGTTGATTCATTCTGCTCTAGTGTCTTGTTCCAGCTGGCAGGAACACCATTTTTCTACTTTTGCCATGTAGTTACAGATGTAAATATGCTTTCATGATATACTAGCCTCATTTCTGATGTAAGCACTCAGTGTTTTTAACCTGCCTGTTAGAGACCTATAATGCATTGAAGTGCTGGATGGAAGAGTTATTCTCCAAAAAACCACATGCATACACCCCTGCAGGAGTGTGTATACACAAATGCCCTTCTCTGTTGCTGACAAATTATTATTTTTACCATTTGGCAACTTGGGTTTGGATTATGCCTCTCCAGTCTCAATCATCCTGCTTTGTAGCTTGAAGCCATTAGGCTACAAAAATATTTTAAATTATTGGCACATTCCCATTGATACCGTAATGATTGCTGCAGCGGGAAAAGTAAACAAAGTGCCAGATTTACTACTTTTCTATAAGGAATCTTTAGGGCAAGGGGAGGAAGCATTTAACAATTGCTGAGGATAACTTAAGTAATTTTCTGATGCCAGACTCTATATGAGGCAGAGGAAACACAGTTGAGTGGGTCAGGAACTGGCTGACGGGGCGCTTCCAGAGAGTGGTGGTGGACGGGCTGTACTCGACCTGGAGAGATGTTAGTAGCGGGGTTCCCCAGGGCTCAGTCCTCGGGCCAGCGCTGTTCAACATCTTCGTAGCTGACTTGGAGGAGGGGGTGGGAAGCAAGCTGTCCAGGTTTGCTGACGACACCAAACTGTGGGCTGAGGTGGGGACACCAGAAGAGAGGGAGAGGCTGCAGCGGGATCTGGGCCGGCTGCAGGAGTGGGCGGA
>JAGPOW010001327.1:44230213-44308837 GCA_030014935.1 Caiman crocodilus | reverse complement strand
TGTGACCCTGGCACTCGTTCCTGCCATTGGCGGGGGGTCAGACTAGATGGCCTGCTCTAGGCCCCTTCTGACCCTAGGCACTATGAAACTATGAAATGGAACGAATTATTAGAGGAGCAGCAAACTATTTGTGCCACTATTGCTAATGTTTAACATTCATATTTGTATAAGGGTAGGACCTGCACATAGAATAAGGAAAAAAACCCATTATGCTAGGCACTGTACAGATGTGCTTCAGAGAAAGTAGCCTTTTATCCCAGGCAGCTGGCTATCTATATAGTTGGGATGCAGCTGGAAGACAGAATGGGCAAACAAAGTGGAGAAAGTAGAGTGACATGGGTAGGAAGCAACAAAATACTTGTGGCCTCAGTGAATGCATGATGAACTGAGGCAGATATCCTGCAGTGGGTCATTTTTCATCCCATTTAATCTACATGTCAAAATTCCAGCCTTGTAAACTGAGACTCCTAGGGAAGGATAGAGGCAGGTAGCCATGTTAATCTGAAACCAGGCAGAAGTTATAGCAAGGTAGCACTTTAGAGACTGACTGCTTACCCAGTTAGTTATGGAAGAATAGTCAGAGTCCTCTAAAGAAAACTGGCAATGGAACAATGTCTTCTGACTATCACATCTAATTACAAAGAAGAGAAAATTGCTGAAAAGTGTGACTTAGTTTTGGAACGCGGAGTAGGATCACTGGGTCTGATCGTCAGCTGCTGCTCAAGAGGATTCTATGTTGTTCTGTCATGAAGACCAACATTCCTGGAGGATAACTGATAGCTAGATCAGATAGGCAGGAAAGCAGACTGCAGCTTTACTCTGATCTCGGTTATATTTATATGACTCATTTGGCTTCAGAGGATCATGATTTACAGTGGTGCAACTAAGTGTAAGTCAGTTCCATAAATTATTAGGGTGAAATCTTGTTTGGAAGTCAGTTGAAGTCAATGTCAAAACTCCATTAACTATTTAGCAAGCTAGGATTTCATCCTTACCCTTAAGAGTGAAATTTTAATAAAAGAATGTTCATGTTTCTGAAAATTGGGGCCCAAAATATATGAAAGCCAAAAGGCAGTGATACTGGCCTTTAAGAAAGATCAGTTTTATGGCTGGTAGCAAACTAGCCTGTAAGTTATTTCATAGATTTTATAGATTTTTAGGGTCAGAAGGGACTTCAGTAGATCATCAAGTCCAACCCCCTGCCCTAGGCAGGGAAGAGCACTGGGGTCAGATGACACCAGCTAGGTGCTTGTCTAGTCTCCTCTTAAAGACCTCCAAGGTAGGGGAGAGTACCACCTCCCTTGGAAACCCATTCCATTTGTTAAACTGCATCCTGTTCTGTTCTGCTCACATTCCCAACCTGTCCAAATCTGCCTGAATCCACTCCCTGCCTTTTAGTGTGTTTACTTTGTCCCATAATTTGATGTCCTTCGCAAGTTTGGACAGAGAGCTTTCCATGCCCTCATCCAAGCCACTGATAAGACATTGAACAGCACTGGTCCAAGGACTGAACCCTGGGGAATGCCACGACCCACATTTTTCCAGGCTGAAAATGATTATTAATCCTGTGCACCTGAATATTTTTTTTCTAAGCTAAAACCAAAAGAGTTTGATTTAAACCAATTGGTTTAAATGGATGTCAAGTTAATGATGTCCGTTTAATTGATGTTTAAATTGATGTGAGTTTACACCAACAGTTATAATTCAGACACTCGTCTATACCCCTGTGTTGATGCATTTAAATTGAAATAAGTTATTTTCTTGCAACTTCGCTTAAGTTGGTGTAAGCTCACCTGAAAAAAGACACTCTTGTACTGGAGTAAGCATGCCCACAACACAGTTTGTAACAGTACACTATATCTGTATAACTATAACCTGTAACTACCATTATATGCGGTAACACTTTTTTTTCTAGATGAGGCATAAGAGTTACTGATCTTGAAGATTATACACCTAGGTAGGGACCTACCTAAATAACAGCAAAATGAAAGCATTTCCACTGCTCATGGGGCACAGAGCTGATTTTGATGTCTTTTCACAGCAAGCCCCACCTTGCTGCTGGTTGACTGAGAAGCCAATCACTCATCTTCAGACTGCAGCATTGCTGCAACATTGCACCAGGTTTCTTAAAAGATGGTGCCAAAACCCTTTTGCTTTCTTTACTGGCACCTACACTGAGTCTATGTCACTAGGGTAGCCTCTCAGTAGCTGTCTCTCAAACCATATGTTCTATGGCTGCAGGAATTGCCCCACTGTATTCTGGTAAGCTTTTATTTTCTCAGGTGATTCTGCGCAAAATCACAGGAAACACCATTTTTCACAGTGATCATGGAAACCGTTTTTTTCTGTGGTTTCTATAAGTGATTTAAGTAGGTCCCTACACATAGGAGTTGCTTAATTGATCAAATTGGGACTCAGAAATAAGTAATATAGATTCTAGCTTTTGAAGATGCTAATAGTAACCACCTACTTTGCCTGACTAGGTGTGAAACACACATAGAACAAAATATAAAGGACAGACTTCCCTTATTTCATGATTGATAATGCAATAAGCCCAGCAAAGATAAATCAATTCTTAGTTATAGAGAGTTGAAACTCATATGGGGACACTTGGGAAACAGAACATGCAAATAATTCACCTGTATTAGCTTAATTAAACCTTGATATGACAGTTTTTCCTCGGTACTCTTGAATTAAATACAAAAGTGCAGAAATACCATTATTCTGATAACACATGGGAACAATGGACAAAGGCTGGCCAAACCAGTCCCATTCCAAATAAATAGAGAATGAATCCATGATGAGCTTCAGTTGTAGACAGGCTATGAGTGTTCGTATGCTCTAGCATCTGGGTAAGTTACAAGAACAGTGGAGCATGAAAGTGGGAAAATCCAGAGAGCTTCTGAACATTTGAAACATATATTGCTTATTATTAGTTCATTGGGAGCTTCAAGCTGTCTTCTGTTTCCTTAGTAAACTGTTGTTCTGTTTTGATTTATCTCTATCATTTATTCACACTAACGACCCAATGCTGAGTATTTTTTCACATGCTAACTTGTTACTGTCAGTTTATTCACCATTAATATAATTTGTATTTCAGGAACCTGTGTAGTAAAGATGATACAGTATTAAACTACATCTGAAAGTAATGCTTTTCAGGTAATACTAGAAGGAAAAGGCAGGTTGTTTTTAATTCAAAATGTAATGCCCCTTTCCATATTACAGTTATTTAACATTATTTGACTAATATAATGGGGCTGATATTGGAAGCAATTTACAATGAATATTTCTTCTAATAACCTAGAACATGACAGCTTAGTTCTTTGACTCTGACTGGCACTTACACGGGCTCTTGAGTGAGTAGGGGAAGGCTCTTTATGCATCCCCTGTATTGCACACAGAAGACCGTGGCCCTGGCCCAGAGAGAGAGAGAGAGAGAGAGAGAGCATAGCTTAAACCAGTGATTCTCAACCAGGGTGCCATCAGATCTTTTGAAGGGTGCCTCAGTATGTGAGGAGATTAACTAACCAGAGAAGCACAGGCTCAGACCAATCCTTCCCTGGCTGATTCCCCCCCCTCCCCCCCCCCCGACTCCTGCCTGGCCTATCTACAAGTAAGGACTGTAATATATACATTTTGTTTTTGAAATTGGGTGCCACTCAGTTCACAAAAGTTATGGAGGAAGAAGTGCCTCAAGTCCAGTGAGGTGTATCTTGAGTCCAGAAAGGTTGAGAACCACTGGCCTAAACTCATCATGGCCAAAATGGGTGGTGGGGGTTGCAGGGTAACAAAAATACGGGGGAAACTAAATGACCTTGGTAATCTATGAACAAACTCAGGTCTGACTCCCATTCCCTGTTTCCAGCTCCCCCAGCTGATGTGCATTGACAGTGCAGAGGGAACAACATTCCAACCCATGACGTGGTAGGGAAGAGTTTCTTGATGGCAGTCCTTCCTGGATGTTTAAGAAGTATCACTGATAGATTGGACTCCTAGGAGCTTTCTGGTCAATTGCAACTTCCAGAGAGAGGTTGGGCGTTTAAAGTGAGACATAGATATGGAGAAGGGCTTAATTCCTCGGACTTCTTTGAGGATATAAGGGAGGAGGAAAGGTATTTGGAGGAGGAAAGTCTCAAAGATAATGTCCAGCTCCATGTGTTGTTGAAGGGACCAACTCCAACAGGCTGTTAGAGATCCCTGCAATAGTATATAGTCTTGTTTAAAGGAAAGGCTCCCACTGGTTCAAGTGTTTTATGCATATGTGCAGTGAGCTCTAAGTCCACTTCTAATCAAGTTCTGCCTTTTCAAACAGAGTTGTAATTATAGGTGTATCACTTGTGAGTAGAGTGAATTCAAAGCAAAGTGCTATACCAGGGCGGCTAGCTTATTTTCTTTATGATTTTGGGGAAGTCATAATTTGAAAGAGCAATATACTACATTTCATGTGCATGTGGGAGACGAGGGTTTATAAAGGGTGTGAGGGCATATAAAAAGTGAAAGATGTTGGATGGACAGCCCTTGTAACTGAGACCTTCTGTCTGCTGGTAGGTTCAGTGTAGAAAACACCAGCATTGTCATTCACTTCTTTCTCCGTGGGAGGTATCTTTGCCTTATTTCCCAGCTGAAGCTATCTCTGTATGTTAGAAAAGAGTTCATTTCCCTTGGCCTATTCATTCTGTAGCTTGTCAGCTGAGCAGCCAAAGGGAGCCAGTTAGTGGTGATGACAGCTAAGTTTGTGTGAAGTATTTTATAACTCCTAGTAGGAATTAGCCTGATACCACAATGAACTTTGGTCACTGCTGATACCCACAACCCATGACAAAATGCTCTGTATCTTATTGCTTTTTACTCAGCTGTCCAGTCCCCTTTAAGGTTATGGTTTTGATATGCTAGTCAGGAAATAGGGATAGTTTTCACTGAACGTACCAATTCAGTGGCAGAAATGTTGTGGTATAAATAGAAACTTCAGCAGTTAATAAAATATGGTCATAAACAACCCACCTTGGCCCCTTGCCAATGATTAGTCCTTGCTGCTACTATATGAGAGAACATAGGTTTAATTTTTGGAGCAGGGCTTTGGCTCTGCTAGTCAGTAGGCCACAAAGAGGCTGCACACTTGCAACCTGTGGTGAGGAGAGCAAAGGCCTCTTGTTTCTGAGGTAGCAGCAGTGTTGATGAAGAAGTAGTTAAAAATGAATAGCCTGAACATGGTTTGATTGTATTGTAAACAGCAATTGGGTCTAAATGAAAAATCCAAAAGCCAAATTCATCCCCAGTAAAACAATACCCACTTCAGTGGATTTGGTCCAAGTAGCCTATAGAAAGTGCAGGGTCCCAGTAATACACTGAACACATATAGGTTCATTAATGCGCTGTAGTTACGACACATTTAGTTTAGTGCTTGGATAACCAAGTACTAAATCATTGCACAATACCTGGCATTACTCTACAGTAGCGCTGGTGCACAGCTTTTTAGTGATGCCAACTGTAGTAGCCTACTACTGCTCAGTAGTATATTAGCATGGATTTTGTCCTGCACACTACTGCTCAGTAAAATTAGGCTACTGTGCAGTGCAGTTAGCATCTTGTGTAGACTCACCCAGTACATCAGATTAGCCTCAGTGCTGAAGCCATAATGGCATTAGCATTACAAAAGCCTTTTATAAAGCCAGTCATGCCATCTGGTAAGCCCTAAGCATGAAAGGAGTGATTTGAAGAGGCTAAGTCTGGTTTCATTCTCACACTGTAAATTAAGAATAACTCCGCTAGTTAGTAGGATGACATCAGCATGAAACTGGTGTGTGCTAAAGTGGGTGTTCAGCTCCATTGTTGCTGCTTTGCTGAATGATGTGTGACTCATCTACGTAGGGCTGCCGATGAAAATTGTCTGGAAGCAAACACAGTGGTTCACCTTCTGATGGGGACAGCACATAGCTCCAGAGTCTGCACTGGATCTCAGTAGGTTTCCAGGCAGAAATCAGGGTGCTGGTTTAGGGACCTATGAAATCCTAAACCAGAGGTGGGCAAAATAAGGTCAACAAGCCAGTTCTGGCCTGCAGGTCCTTTGGTCCCACCTGGCCCAAGCATTGTCCCATGGTAGTACGTCCTGCTACCCCTTGGGCACACAGTGGGGCTGGGGCGGCTCTACACTGGACTACCTTTCTAAGCAGTCACTGGCTCCAACCCTGTGGTACTTTTGGGAACCCATGCACAGCCGACTTGCCCTGCAGCTGCTGCAAACTCACTTGCTCATGCTGAACGGCTGCAGCAACAGCAGCACCCATGAGGCAGAAACATACTCAGCAAGGGGGAAAAGAGCCCTTCCCCTTCAGCACTGCCCAGTGCTTCCTGTAGCAGCTGCGCATAGTCCATGCTGCACTGCCTTGTGCTGTCACCACCACCTCTGGGCTGCTCTGCAGAGCAGCAGGGGCAGCGTAGAGGAGCCACAGGG
Organism: Caiman crocodilus; assembly: GCA_030014935.1. Lineage (NCBI taxonomy): Eukaryota > Metazoa > Chordata > Crocodylia > Alligatoridae > Caiman > Caiman crocodilus. The sequence continues at coordinate 44,302,386 of JAGPOW010001327.1, read as the reverse complement.
CAGCTCAGCATGGCAATGCAGAGCAGTCACGGGGGCCAGGTCAGGGCTGTGTGCATGGTCTGGCTGCTCTGCTCCTGCTGGGGTCAATCCAGAGTGCGCACAGGGTGCGCTGGGGCTGTGCACTGTTGGCAGCAGCGGAGAGGTGTGGCGAGGCATGCAACTCCAGGCTGTAGTGGGACTGGTGAGGAGGGATGCTGACTCTACAGTAGTAGCAATTCAAGGAAAAAAAGAGGCTGTCTGTGGAAAAGTACAGCCTCTTTTCTACCTTGAATTACTACTACTATAGAGTCTCCCCTACTCACCTTTGGGTGTTTTCCCCCCACTTTTTCTCCTCGCTTTTTCCCCTCCTCCTTTCTCCGCTCTACCTTTTTGTTTTCCTAATTTCCACCTATTTAACATTTTTACTGACATCTGGCCACATCTTTAGCTTTTTTCATTCCTTGGAGTCTCAGAACAGCAGAGATTTCCTATGCATGAAGAAGGGTGATTGTGCCCAAAAACTTGCAAAGAACTTTTTTCCAGCTACTCAGGTGGGCTAATAAAAGATCACATATACCCAAAGAAGCTTTCCTGCCTATGTTCTTATACCAACGCAGCTACAATCAAAAGCCCCGAATCAGTCAAGGAGCACAGGGAAGGAAGCAGAAAGCAGAGCAGCAGATCAGACAGGGGAAGGAGATTAAAGTGGCACTTGGGGAGGGTACAGAGCTAAATTTGTGGCATGCCTGCCAAAAAGGCCCACTCCCTTCCCACACTGATTCAGAAGATCTGTTTTATGTTGATTTCCTAGTTCCCTTTTAAGTTGTTCTGGCCTCTTGTCACTCTCCTGTTGTGTAAGCTATTCTGTTTTCTTATTATAAGCTGCCCTGAGGCTTTGCTAGGAAATGCAGCAAATAAATAAATAAAAATGTGTTTTCTGAGTCTAGTTTTTGCAGTGAACAGTCTCCCAAGCATGATATTCTGTGCTTGCAACAAACTCATGTCCATTCATCCTGTCTGATGACTCTCTGTTTTGTCTCTTTCTCCTTGTGTCTGAAGGTTGGAGGCTGGAAGGGACCACGTTTTGCCCATTGACTATTACTTTCCACCACAGAAGACTTGCCTGATTTGCGGAGATGAAGCTTCTGGATGCCACTACGGAGCTCTCACCTGTGGTAGCTGCAAAGTCTTCTTCAAAAGAGCAGCTGAAGGTAATGAACCTCCATTCAAAGCATGAACGGAAGTAACAAATAAGTGCTCCAGCTTTGATATGTTCTGTTTCTCCAAGCTGGGCGACTAAGTTTCACAACAGAAAGTGCGTCGTACAAAACATCCATATGGATTTGTAGGATTATGTAAGATCAGTCAGTGCAGCTTAAGACAACACTGTGCAGATATACTCTCTACTAACTATGCCAAGCTGAATCAAGAACCAGGATGGTCATGTTACTGTGGTGCTCTAAGCCATCCTTCTGAGTTTATTTGTCTGCTTCCAGCTGCAGAGCTGACATGTATGAACCTAGCATGGGGCATGTCTGCATTCCTCTCCTAAGTGCTAGACAGATGTACCCTGCATACCTCTGAATTCTCTTAATCAATAAAAGAGAAACACCACAAATAGTTTGATTGCTCGCTCTTTCTTTGTTGTTTCACATTACACACCAGCCTCAAAAAAACACACTTTGTTAGAATCTGTGCTAGTTCTTAGTGCTTTTTGACACTTGCTTTTGGAAGTGAGCTTAGCTGAACTCTAGAGTGGCCAGCTCCCCTTCATGCATCTCATTTAAACACTCCCTGAAGGCTCCCAAAATCCCGTCTGCCCTCAAATGATCTTAGATCCAAAGATTATGAGCTAGTAATTTTCACACTTTCTTTCTCCTCCTCCTCAGTGTCACTTACTTATCGTGATAGAACAGTCCCACTGACATCCAGATAATGATAGTGTTTTGAGAGCACCTGTATCAGTCACTGTTCAGGAGCTGTGCTCTGTCCTCTGCCTTTTTCCCTCCCTACCTCATCCCTCAACCTTCACCTCATGGAAAAAAATACGTGCTGTATAACCAATCCCTACTGATGCATTACTGCTCAGTCCCAGAGGCCCCTGGGTTAAATGTGGACCAGATGTTCCTTTTCATGAACTGAATCTTGATGCTATCTGTCCTTTATACTTAAGAATTATAAGGAACTAGTCAGTCAGGCTATTTCTTCAGCCATGAAGGTAAGGTATACTAGAGCTTTGCAAATATAGTAAGAAGTACACTCTTTTGCCAGAGGTTTGAGGTTGGCTGCTGAGCAGTCACTTTTATTTGGTGAACTTACTGCAGTAAATCACAGGAGTGATATTTTGGTTTTAGAAGAGCATGTAACCAGCAGTGATCATAATTCTTCAATAATGCTAAACTGATTTGCTCAGTGAACCAACTGCAAGTAATAATAAGTCAAATGACAGCTCGGAAGATATTCATGTAACAGTGAGACTCAATAGTAGTAATCAGCACCCTCCCACTTCTACTTTTGGCTTGACTCACTAGTGACATTGAATCTATGCTCCTCTGTGCCTCACTTTACCCATCTGCAAAATGGGACTGCTGTTTCATAACAGAGGAGATGGATCAAGCTGTACTGTGAATTATAATGTGCATTGAGCCACTAAATTGCTCCTGGGTTAGGAGAAGCCTAATGACACTGTTGTGTAGATTGGGAAAGTAAGTAATAATTTAGTTTGAGTGGGTGCTGAATGCTCTGACAAAGCAATGAGTTCATCATAGCAAACTGATGGAAACCCAACCCCCTTGGATAGCCCACCACCGTGATCACAAGGTCAGATTCTCCTTACACTCTGGCTGTCTGGGCCAGTATCTCCCTTGAATTCAGTAAGATAAGCCAAAGGAAAAACACAAGCCATACCATTCAGTGTGCTTAAACCAAGGAGCTTCACTCTCTATACTACCTGGTCCTCTTCTCTGCTATTTGATCATACTTGGCCAAATATTAACAGATGATTGATTTGATTCAATTTTTTTCCCCATGTTAAAAGTCTGAATAAATCATTTTTAATACAATGAAATGTGTTAGGGCCTCAGCTGGTGTCAGCTGAAACAGGCCTCTTGAAATTAATGGAGCTGTGTTGATTGAGATGAGGTGGGGATCTGACTGGATTTATCAAATAACATCTTCAGTTTTTGTTGTTGTGTCAGCTGGTTAAGTATTCATTCATAGGGGAAGCTTGCAACCATGGAGTAAGCTTTGCCATCTCAAAGCCTGAGGTCAGGTGTCATTTTCCCCATTTGAGAGAAGGGGACTGAGGCAGAGAAAAGCTAACCCATTTGCTCAGGGACATACAGTGCACAATGGTGAGATGTCCCAAGATACCCATTTCTGAGTGTGTCTTTTTTTGAGTGGTGGATCCTTTTCAGTTTGTATCAAGGTCTAGTGTGTGCTTGTACAGAACTGGGTTTATCAAGTGGGATAGATCAGAAAAATAAACAGATCAGCAGTATGTTATAACTAAGTTAGCATGTCAAGCAATACAAAAGCATTTTCTGGTCATCGTAGACACATTCTATCTGGATAATTTGCAATTAAATTAATAGTTGAAAAGTAGGTCAGATAAAAGGAAAGAAAAAAATTACCTCCCTCCCAGTATTCAATATTTCCAGATGTAACGGAAACCAGCCAGAGCGCATCTCAGCCTATCACTTCCTCCTACAATGCAAGTGATAAAGATCCTTCAGATCAGAGGATTTCCTCAGTTGTACCTCAGTCTCATTGCAAAATGACAGCACAGTTCTGCACAATGGAACCCCTTTGCCAGACTCAGAGCTGAAATAACAGAAGTCTTGTTAGCAGCTGTTGTTAACTTGGCACTGAGTTTTGTTACCAGGGTTGTACAGGAAATCTAGGCCTGATACAGGGGTGCTAAAGACCAGGTGTTAGGTGCTTTGGAAGAGATCTCTAGGGAAAACTTGGTCTTTATCACACAGTGCTGTCAGCACCTTACTTGAATGAATTAACAGAATAATTAAAAACAAGTTTATCGCTGTTTTTGGTTCTGCAGTGGGGGAGGAAGGGGCGGAAGCAATGAATAGCTCAGAAATATCTGTAAATTAGGATCATATAACATTTGCTACAGTAATAATTTTATTTCTAATCACGTCTTCTGCCACCCAAGACTTGAGTCACGGGAATGAAATATATTTTGCTGACATTTTGCTATCATGGGACAGGGGAACAGGAACATGGAATTGTGTCCAAGTGGAAAACCTCCCCTGCATGTTCAGCTCCCCAGCAGTACTGGCTCTATAATTGGAAGGCAAGCACATAAATAAAAGTGTGTTTTCTGTTTCTGGTCCTGATCCATATTTATTTTTTCAGAACAAGGCTTTTTTTCTGTAGTATCAGTAAAATAGCTGTAGTTAAAACCTATAAACTCTTTCATTGAAACCTTTCCATAGGATCAGGTGTTAATAATGGAAGCACCCTTTCTTCTCACATGTTGGTATCTTCAGCAGAGTTGTGTGTGGATATAAATGGGTAGAGCCTGATTGACTTTATTGGAGTTTTATCTAGCTATACCAGTAGAGATGTAGAATCCTTAATATACTATATTTAAAAGAGCCCAGATTGACACTTATGGCTGGAACCAAACCAAAAGAAGATGGAGCTTTATATTTAAGGAAGAGAATGTGCATATTTGCTGCCTCTTCTACAGATGGGAAGCTGTGTAGGCCCCAAACAGGAGAGAATCACAGTATAGTAGCAATGCCTGGTCCATTAATCTGTTAAAAGAATGCTAGTCTAGCAAATACAGAGTCAATAGATTGCCTTTGAGTTTGGTTCTAGTTAGGCAAATGAACCACAGGTGAAAACCCATAATGGGGGAGGAAGAAGTCAAAAGCCAGGTGTGAGTGAAGGTTAATAATCTATGTTGATTGGTAAAGAGGAGGGTCCTGGAGTCTAGAAAAGCCAAGATGTCCTGTTAGTAGATTTAATGCTGTTTATTTTTTTCTTTGCAGTTCTAGATGAGGCTCCTTCTGGGCTTTGTATTTTCACGTTACAAAGCTCTGTGTTCAGGGGCTTCAGCTGGAGGCTCTTAAAATAGAGGTTGTTTGAGGATAGGATTACTATAAAGCAATGTGGGTAACCTGTGCCAAGATCTTAACCCAGATAGTTGCAGGTGAAAGTATAAAGCAGGAACTTATTATGGTGACTCCTCAATGCTTTTATTAAATAAATCATACAGTAATGTATTTTGTGCACCAAGTAATTAGAACTAGGGAGGAAGATGTTATTTTTCATGCATCAGCTTGCTGCATTTGGATGTACCCTAGGGCTATCTCTATTTTGGGAAATAATTTTCTGAAGAGCTCTCATCACCTTTGACACACTTTAAAAAATATAGGCTAACAAAACTATATATGCTGCAGCTTCCCCAAGCTGTAAAAGGTAGCCATCCTCAGTATTCAACTAACTCTGCTATTTACAAAATCTAGGAAGGAGAAATAGATCATGTAGCATAGCTTGAAGATTAAAACGTTCAGGTTATTTCTGAGGGGATGGTTAATTACTGGATTCTTCTTATCATGGCAACTGAATATTGAAAAATAATGCATACAAACAGCAGGATTTAAAAAAATGTGTGGGTATAAAAAATATAGAAACACATCAGCAGAAGTGATGCAAGAGGAAAAAATACATTTTCCCAAATAATTATGAAGAATGCCCAGGGTTTGTGGCTCCTTGCGTGAAGAGTGCTAATGGGTTTGTGTAGTATCTAGTGCTTCCAGGAAAGAAAAGCACTCTCCTCTTAATAAAATCCTCACTAGCTCATTCTGCTCAGGAACTGTAACCTTGATATCAAGACAGGGGCATTTTATAAACAAGTATAAATCTTCTCCTCAGTCCTTCATCAGTAGTCTGGATTTATGAACATTTTAAGGCATACATAGGACCAGATTAAATACAGACTGATTCCAAGATCTGTGAAGGCGGCTTCTTCAGTTCCTCACCGGAAGCCGAACAGTCTGGGATTTTCTTTTTCTCTGAATATCGTTCCTCCTAAGCGGCGAGGAATCCAGACAGACTAAGTTTTATTTTTCCTAGTAGAAGGTGCTGCTATAACTTCTATGCCAGGCATGTTCTCGGCTTCCAGAGAAAAAGGCTGACCTCTCTTATTCCTTATAGTTCCCCATTCCAACCTTCTTCCTGCCACAGAATAAAGTAGAGCAACAAAAAGCCCCTCCCTCTACGTGACTTTTTTTTCATGTGAAAATGAAAGGTATTGACGTATACGGTCAGAGTGATTCACGCCGTGAATTATGGGCTTTAAGACTTGCCCTACTCCATCACCTTGCACTGACACCCTTCCAGAAGAAAGCATCAGAAAAAACAAGTTATGCGTGTGCATCATGTGATCTTGGGTGAAATTCATGCACCAGATTGTCCCATCTCACAACAGAGACAGAATTGGTCAGGGGAACTTCCAAGTTCCCCGTGGGGAACTCCCAGCAAAACCATTCTGTCTGGGCTGGGGTCAGATTCAAATCCCTTCCATGTCTTCCTGTGCTCAGCTCCCAGAACCTGTGAGTTTCCCCTGAGACTTCATGAATGTTCAAGGACATCCTACTAGTTCTGGGGCTTTCTCCTTACAGCTCTCCCTAGCAGCTTGGTAGTGGAACAACACTGCTAGGAATTTCTTTGCCTAGAGTTGTCTCTGGATGCTCAGAGTGCTGTCTCATAGGGATTCAAATGGAAAAGTTAACACAGCCTCAGGCAGCCCAAATTCTTTGGGAAATTCCCTATGTGATTGGTGGCAGGATTGATGTGCAACTCCCTTCTACCAGGTCTGTGTTGACTACATGCTGGAGACTGCTGATCTCTTGGCACAGGCACATACCAGATCCAGCCTGGCTTGCCTTTTTTTCAGGCAGGAAAAAAACATAAAAACAGACTATTTTCCATTTTCTTTTATTGGCACTCTTCCTTCCTGTTCTAGAGCCTGGATCCATGATATCCTGGTCATACTGGGCTCTGTCATGTCTGCGGTCTTGCTGCCCATCTCACCTACCACATCTTTTGAATAAAAAGGGTCTGAAGTTCCCGTTTTCTGTTCCTGCACCTTTCGTACCTATCAGCAGAGGACACATTCTCCCTCTTCACCGTGTCCAGACCTGCCAGACAAAAGCATTAGTGCCAGGTTGCTGGTTCCTCTCAGCACAGATAATACTTTTAAAGTGAATTGTTTTTAGGCCCTGTCTTCATAATGTTTAAAATTACCTTCTCTCCTTGGGCTAGATTTTTGAATCATTGCCTGAGGAGTCTGCAAAGGTTCCCTTCTTAGAAATGCAAAACAAATAATACCTGCCTGCTTTGCTCAGTAGCATCTCATCCCAGGTTTTGCACCTTTGGTTGTCTTATGTTGACTCATCTGATTGTGTAAGTTGTGGGTGAAAGTGCAGGACAGAGTCCAGGGAGTCCCAGGATTGGAACAACAAAGATTACTGCCAGTAACTGATGGAACTGATTTGGGATCTCAAGACTGAAATAGTAGGGAGATGAAGACAGTACTTCATTAGTACAATCACAGATTGGACTTGATGATCTCTTGAGGTCCCTTCCAGCCTTACTTCTCTATGAAACTGTTGCTATATGAAACTGTAGGAGAAGCCTGCACACTGGCTCTTGTTGTACTCTGTACCACATGGGGTTGCCAAGCTCTCCCTGTACTCAGGTAGGTTACCCATTGACTGCCGAGTAGGCAAGGCAGGAGCAGATGCTAATGGATGGAAGCCTGAAGCAAATACTTTAATTTTAAACAAGCAGGTGAACTAAAATATATTTATGTTTTTACTACCAAAGGGTAAAACAGTTAAAAAAAATTCCACTCAGTGGACTTGAGCTTCTTTAAAATACAGCCTCTTCAACTTAAATGATTTGATAGTTATTCATTTTTATAGCTTGCCATTTAGACATTCCTGGCTTGCTCCAACCCTCTAATTCTACTTTGTCCACCTACACAGTGTTCTTCAGAGGTATTCTGTGCTTTTCCAACTCCAGTACTTGGAGATAGTTCATCATTTGAGTGATACTGGGTGTGTCTACATGTGGACTTACACCAGCTTAAATTTACTGCAGAGTAAGTTACTGCACAGTAATCAGGAATAGGTTGGCATCTACACATGTAGGCATTTAAAGCACATTAACCCTGTGTGAGGACTGGCCTGGGACTAACTGAAGTGTTACCGTGCAGTAAGGCATCTGCATATGCGTTACTGCGCAATAACTAATCAGGTATAAATTTGATACCTGCCAGATACAGGTATCAAATTTATGCTCAAGTCAGTGTATGTCACCATATTTACTGTGCAGTGTGGGCATTCCAGTGTCCAGACTCTCACATTGAGCCAGCCTGCCTTTCTAACTATGGCAAGCTGTTAAAATGGGAAAGAAGGTAAGACACAGAGTGGCCACATCTAACTCTACAGCTGTATGCTCCCACACAGGTTTTAGAGCTGATCAAAGACTTCCCTTCATTTCTGTCTGTCAGGTTAAACTTGTGACATGTAAATGACAGTTGTCAAAGTCACCTGGTATGTTATTGGATGCTATGTCTCGCTGATGACTTTATGATTAGGGTAATGTATTAGGAACACAATCAGTCTGGTTGACCCATCTGTTCCCTGTCTTGTTTCTGTTCATAGCCACCACCAGATTTTCCAAAGGTAAAGGCCAGAAACTCTGCCACTGTCAATAAGAGGTAATCTGCTTCTGACAAAAGTTTTGCTCCTAACCCCTGGTAGTGAGAGAGTAGTTTGTACTTTAAAGTATGAGGATTTATGGCCCCTCCACAATGTTTAATGTCTTTTAGCATTTACTGTTATAAATATTATACCAGATGTTGGTATAGATTGCTTTCTGGAAGAGGTTTCTATGCTAGGTACAGCAGTAACTCTTGATGACAGACTTCTGGTTGAAAAAAAATGCTGCAGCTTGTGCTGCTAGGCAGTCAACATTAATCTTTGTTCTCATCTGAGACTGAAGAATTGTCCTCCCCCTTCCGTTCTGATTTTAACTGTAATTTCAGCTGATGAGCCAAGAGGAATTCAGTGACCATGACAATTGCATCATCTTTCTTGTTGCGGTATGCTAGAAAGAGGCAAGTAGGGCATCTATTTAGAAACAGAGGGCACATGCCCAGCACACGGATGTAGCAGCAGGCCAATATAGAATGGTTGGCAGTGTTAGCAGTCCAGCAATTTGGTAGATTCTCCACTGCTTGAGAAGATGACCTTTAAAAAGAGAGAGGTCCATCTTCTACATTCATGTTGCTTCATTTAACTGAACAGTCTAAAGGGCCTTTTAACATTGTCCATCTAGACTTAATACCAAATAGTATGCAGATAAAATTACTTTTTCATGGCCACAGTTGAAGATCACAACCGTCTGGTATTTTGTCATTGCAGAGGGGTTTGGAGTCCCAATACAGCACATGTTTTTCTGCCACTTAATGAAATGGAAAAACTATTCTTCTTGGTGTATGGCTGGTTCTGAAAGGGCATGGGCATGTGGTGTTTTGGAGGAAGGTTATTCTGATAAATTACAGAGTAACATTCATTAGAGAATTAAAAAAACCCTCTCTACTGTTATAGAGGAAGCATTAGACAAACTGAAACTCAGATAATGCAAGTTACAAACTTAGGCTTCCTGTGTGATGGACAAATCCATTTGTGAAAATACATCCTTTTTTGCAGACTTTTTGTTGATGATGTCTGTTTAGATAAATTCTTGAATTCTTCAGCACCTAGTAAAGTGGGTCCCTCGTCAGAACTGTTTTTCTTCTTGTAATACCTCAAATGCAGTGTACAGTGAACAAAGACAATGATTTCTCACATACAATAGCAGTAATAATTAGGATTCCGCCCCTCTAGCATTTCAAGATCTCAGAGTACATTAGAAACATTAACTCAGCTTTCCTCTTTAGTTCTTGTTCCCATTTTACAGAGGGAACAGGTGTGGCACAGAGAGGAGAAGCAATTTTTCCAGGGCTAGATAGAGGGTTGGCTGCAGTGGGACCCCAGGTACCTATCTAAGACCCAGGAGGCACCAGTCGCCAAGCCGGAGGGTCATGGGGGCCCCCCCCAGCACGCTGCCCAGCAGACCTAGAAGTGAACCAGAAGTGCTTCTGGTCCACTTCCAGGTTGGCTGCCAAGTGCACTGGGGCCCTCCCGGGACACTCCATGCACCTCAGCATCACAGCATTCACAAGCCGCCTGGTACCTAGAGGTACGTAGAAAAAACATTTAAAGCTGTCTCTGTGTCCAAATCTCTGAATATTTCTGAATCGATTTAGAGGGTTCCGATTCAATTTGGAGAGATCAGAGGATCCTCTGATTCTATTTGGATTTGGAGATTAGGCCACAAAATCAGGCCAAATCGCCGCTGAATTGAATCAGGGACCTAAGTTTCACACCATCCCAGTAGTTGCTTTTGTTCTATGTTGAGGAGAACTGGGATGTGAAGAGGTGAAAAGTCTGGGCCAGGCCATGCAGGTCATGAGTGTCATAACCAAGATTAGTTTGACTCCTAATCATGTTTTTAAGTCTTTTAAGACCTGGCTAGACAAAGCTTTGGCTAGGATGATCTAGCTGGGGATGGTCCTTCCTTGAGCAGGAGGTTAGACTAAGTGACATCCAGACGTCCCTTCCAGCCCCAGTTTTTTGATTCCAGCCCCAGTTTTCTACTGAATGCAGTAGACCCTTCTATTTGTGAGCTAAGTAGAGACAGTCAAAAAGCTCGAGACTGAATTGATTCACTCTTCACAGGCTAATCTAAACTGCATAGCTTGAACTGATAAGCAAGCAGTCATTCACTTTTGATTCCAGAAATGTAGCTACATGTCTTCAGTGGCTCAGGCCAGAAGCCAGGGGGCATTAGAGAACATTTCCTTGCTCTGCTGGAGAAAACAGTTTGGGCCAAAGCTAGCCTGCCCACCCTACAAAGGGAGTTTGTGGAGGAGGTGCAAAGCATCCTGGGATACTAGGGGATTGTGAGTTAGCTTGAATCTGGAAAGGATCTAGAACAGAAGTTCGATAGACCAGCTTAACTTAAATCAGTTAAGTCTGATGCTACATCCATTCATATCTATCTTAGACCGATTTAAACTATTTTGAAAGCAGTTTATTTGCACTGAACTTCTGTTGTGTTACAGATTTGAACCAGTTTCCAATCACTTAAGATGTTTTATGTATAATTTCTGTCCCTAGCCCTAAGGTTCATCTGTTGTCAATCTGTTTAGCTCTCTTGAAGTTAGTGTACTCTGACTGCACCATGTACTGCACAGGAAGATACCAGCTGCTGACTGGAGCCACTCTCTTGTGCTGTAGAATTTAGTGGAAGGAGTATCTGAAGAATCAGTTTTTCAATGAAATTGAGATGCCCTATAAGAGCAGATAAAACAGCAGTACATACAGAGTAAAGATGCTAATGTATCCCAAACATTTTATAAATGAGAGAGACGTATAGTGTACATTCCACTATCTGTTACCCGTTCTTATTTTGCTTTTTGTTTCAGATGAATATAGACCAGGCTGATAGAAGATATGCTACTATACTCAACCAGAGCAGTTTGCCAAACTCCAGGAAACCAAATTAGGGTTATCTTGATGAGTTCATTTTTTGATCCTGAGATTTGATAAAAAAAATAACTGCTTCCATGTCTTCTGTGTAGGTGGAGAAAAGATGTACAAAATATGATTAGGACTCTGTTCAGTACAGAGGTGGTTTCAAAACCACAGTTACAGCACTTTATTCACCATAAAGAAAATTAAGCCTTAATCTTGTAAGCAATGGGACTACTCAGTGAGCACAGTATTTTTGCAGTTACATAAATGTTTGCATTGGCTTTGAAACAAACAAGAAAAGATACTTGTGTACTAGATCGAGAAGGAAAAGACTGATGAGAAATTAAACCCAACCAAAATTTAAAAAAAATATATATATATATTAACAGTTGTTTGGTTTAAAGGCCACTTGGGGCATTTTTACACATGCTGTGGGATACGACACCAACTGCTTTAATTGGCAACCTGCCTTAATTAAATGTGCCCGCGCATCACATGTATCAGCATCCCCATGCTAAAAAAATGGTGGTGGGGTGCTTTGAACTAAAGCTCATCAAATGTGTTTTATTTTAAAGTACCCCACCACCATTTTTTTTACCGTGAGGACACTGATACACGTGATGTGGAAGGCTGCTGGAGTGCCGCAGTTTCTATGCTCCAGTAGACTCGATTAATCCCTAGCCCCAGATTAATCCAGTCTGCTCTGATGTGCTGGATTTCCAGTGCAGCAGAGCAGGCTCCCCACACGTCTGGAGGAGCACTTGATTGCAAATTTGTCCATTTGTTCTGAAATGAAGAGAAGTAAGTCATCCTGAAAGAGCAAAATACATTGCAGAAAAAGATACCTATGTGTGTGAGATCCCTTTTTAAAATGTAAGGTTCTCTTGTACATTGCCTGTGCTTTACATTCAAGGATAAACTGTTGTTCCTGGTCCAGGACCAGAAAATAAACTGATTCGTCTCTACATCAAATACTTTACATTTGTTCTTATCATGAAGGGTGTTTTGGGGAGGAAAGGACAAATACAGATAGAAGAGTGGAGGAGTCATTATTAATATATCTGCAAGAGCTCTGTAAATTGGTATTGATCTTGAGAAGATCCATAATTACAGCCGTCCTTCTTCCAGGCAAAGGGACCTGGATAGGAGCCAGTTCAAAACTTGTTAGGGTAGCTCTTAGCTAGGTTGAGAAGGTAGCATGTGCTGTAGTCTTTCTTACAGCCTTGAACTCATAGCATGGAGCAATATTTTCAGCCTCTGGCAACTGTGGCTATGAGAATTGTAGATTTTCATTTATATACTAGGAAAAATCTCTGCCTCTCAAGTACAAAGGGCAGAATGACCCAGTCAGCTTAATCTCTCAGCAAGGAAGGAACAGACAGATGTATGAACAGCTATCCTTCTCTTCTTATTTACATTTTGGTAATGGCTAACAGCTTTCACTCCATTGTACTAGACCCTATGCCCACATGTAACAAAATGTTAGTCCTGGCCATAGGTCTTACAGTCTAAATAAAAAGGGTAAAGCCTTCCCTAACTGGGATTGAACTCCAGCTGCAACAGCTAGAAAAAACAGATCCTGACCAGTAGCTCAGTGGCTGATTATAAGACTAATTACTCATCTGGATACAACTAAACCCATAGATACGAGGGCAGAATCTCAGAGAGGTGTTTTAAAAACATAACAGTTACATATAATTATTGGAATTGATAGGTATGTGAGCCAACAGAGCATTCCACCTCTGTATGGGAGAAGCTTAATAAATCACCAAGTCCATTTTATGTTTTCGCCTCTCTGTGGAATCTGGCAACAAAGAGTGGCCAAACAGTGACCATTGGTGATGCATATGTCTCAGTGTGGGTATAGTCTCCTAAGGGAATGGGATGATATACATCTCATAGAAATATCATCACACTGCAGTAGTTATTAATCATCTCTGAGCTGAGGTAAAATGATATTGGCAGGCTAATAGTTAGAAGACTTTGTATTCGACCAACAATCCCTTAAACTGTCCCATTCACCTACATGGATTGTTTTTCCCCATTTCCCCGCACATGCTCATGCTGCATGGATGCACACTGAAGGAAGCAAGTACTGTTTAATACAGAGAACTGCCTTTGAGATTATTCAAGTGTTTGGATTTCAAAAGATGGTGGGTGCTGTGGCAACTGGTTAGCCTCAGAGAGAGAGTTTAGATAATGATGTCTCTGACCCTGGAATGTCCTTGTGTGGCTTGAGCAGTTATCTTGCTATAGTTCTTTGTTAATGTCACTGCTAGGGGAGACACTTGGCCTTTTCAAGCTTTGGAGATGTTATTTTAACACAGATACTGTAGTTTAGGCTAGGGAAGTGAGATAGGAAGGAGCAGGAGCCAATCAGTGAAAAGATGGGACCAGAAGACACTTTAGACAGAGTTGCCTTCAGGTAACCTCTCCAAGGTGCAGCCCAATTTTTGAACAACCTCTAGCCAACACAGGAAGTTCTCCAGTGGCAGACATGACAGTTCATTTTAATCCTATCTTCCTCTTCTGTCTGTGTTGTTATGGGTAAGTTCAAGGGGGTTCTACGTACCCAGCTCCACCACAGTCAGGAAAGGTACAGCTGAAAATGACGGGGGAGAAAGAAACCAAGGGTCTATGTGTATGCCCTACCACCCACCATATTAATGCCATGGCAAGCGATGTATTCATTCTTGTTTGATTTATGATATAAGCAGTCAGACTGAGAGAGCCTGGACTCAGTGCCTGGTTCAATTAGTGCAAAAATAATGCTATCTAACCTAGTTTCTACTGAAGCTGTACATTGTGCATCCTTTTCAATGAATTGCTGAAAAGAGGCTAGCATTAGAGTTGTATGGGATTTTGCAAGATCTGTGCTTCTGAGGATTTTTAAGCATCCTCAAAGCTAGTAATAAGAAGCAAGAAACATGAAAAGTCCTGAGAGAGGAAGCTGTTGAATGATAGAGTGCTGTTAAAAGGATTTAGTGAAATATCATATGCTTTAGGTAATGTACTCCAGTCCCATTATGTTTCCATTCTTGGCAGGCAAGGATTTGGGGTGTGATAACCAGGTTCTTATAAAGGCAGTTACCAGTCATTTAAAAGTATGCTAGTTTTTTCTTTCTCTGTCATAGCCTTATGCCATACCTTTTGAGAGAGGAGATTGTTGTTATAACAGAGAGCCCTCATTATGACTTTTCTGTCAGACCTCAATTGAAGGTTGCTGGTGTCATTTAGGTGATGGAAGTCAATAAGGTCACAAAATGAGTTTAATTGTATAAGGCTTAGGGGGCACAGGTAAGGTGGTAGAAGAGGAGTAGGAGTACCAATTTGGAGTCAACAGTCACCTAGGAGACAAGAGCATGTAAATGAACGCAAGGAATTCTTTTTTGGAATTTGGAGACTTATGAAAGCAGAGATGGCCCGATGTTTTATCTGACTGGTTAGTGCTGCTAACCAGTTATCTTGGCCCATTCCTGGCTTTTTTGAAAGAAAAGGTTTTGGGCTTTTGGTTGTGTTTTGTTTTCTTTTGCTCTGTTCATTCAGTGCCACAAAGTGAATCATTTATGAATCATTTATCAAAATGATTACAACAGGCAGGCATTAGATTAGACCCATCCCTTTAATAGTCTCTACATAGATCAAAAGCTTGACAGATTAAAGAAAACAAAAAACAAATGTCATAGATAACCACTGGAGCTATTAAGGGATAAGCATAATTTTCCATTACTCCATAGCTGCAGATTACTTTCTATACCTGGATTCATTTTGAGAGGCTGATCCAGTTTTTGATGGTCAGTGTATGAAGCATATGAGGCAGATTCAGTCTAGTAAATATATTTAGGCCTAACATGAAAACAAAATATGAATCGAGATAATAATACATTGGCACAGTGAGAAGGTTCATTCTTGCTAAATCAAAAGATTGAGACATCAAAGAATAGGGTAGAAGTGGCATAAATAATATCAGTGGGCTCATCTATACATACATTTATATTGCATTAAAGTTACTGAGCAGTAAATGGAAATAGGCCAGCATCTACACATGCAGGCATTTAAAGTGCATCAACTCCATGTGTGGTCTGATTTGGGACTGAAGTTAATCCCAAATCAGTCCACACACATAGCATTACGGTGCAGTAACTAATCAGATGTAATTTGATATCTGCATTATGGAGGTATCAAATATATGCCCAAGTCAGTGTAAGTCACCATAGTTTCTGTGTAGTAAATGTGCACATGTAGATGCATCCATTGACAGCTACTCTTCTGGCCTCTAATAAAACAAGAGGAAAGGTTTATAATTTCATCGTTTTATAGTATCTAAGATGCCATCTGTGACAGACAACAAATAGCTTGCCTTCTCAGCTCTACTTAAATGCTCCTGAATTCACTGCTACAGAGGAGATTGCACAGAGAATGGTATTTAGGAGGTATGTTCAGTTAAAAATACACTCCACTGACCTGGGAAGACTGCAGTGCCAATATATTCAGCCCCAGCAGATCTGGGGAGGGAATGGGAACCCTGAACAACGGCTTTCCTGACTTACAGAATTCATTCCTTACAAAATTCATCCCCCAGAACTAAAGATAATTGGCTGTACCTTGTAACTTCAAGATCCAGTTAATGTTGGTGATGAAATGAAAAATGCTGCTACTGAATGGATTGTAAGCAGAATGATAAATATCTAGGGACATGCATTGCCTGGGGACATATTCCACAACCCATTGAATAGATAGCTTCATGTAAATAAAGGGAATTTTGTCGGCTTCATGGACATTTTTTGAACATTGTAGTTCTCCAAAGAATGTTGAAACTGTGAGAATGGAAATTGGATGACAGTATATAGTATAGACACCACAAGGTAATAGAGAACTGAGAGAGAAAGCTGTATGTAATGGAGCAGTTCTCTGGCAGTGGGATCTCTTGCTTTGTCATTTGTAGTTCTCTTTTTTTCTTTAGGAAATGACCATATATTCCTTCTTAGCAAGCTTCTTGGGACCTGTTTCAGCTGCTTTTATTGATATACCCTTTTAAACAGGAATGTTATGTCATAGAGCCAAGAGCTACAGCCCTTCTTTGTGTAGAATTTGGTCAAGAATGATTAGCGATGGAAAGAGCCATTAAATCTCAAGTAGACCACCCCTACTAATACAGGTTTGTTCTCCGTAGTTTGTTCCCTAGGGTTTGCCTGCACAAGGATGTTAGTGCCCTGTGAGCTCAGGTGCAAATTTTACTGTCTACTGACTATTATATGTTAACTCTCTGGTTAGGTGCTTTTGGTGTGCAGTAAGTGTGAGGTTATTTATTCCACTTTCAGAGGCACTTTTTTTACAAGGCCGACATTGAACTCAAAGAGGAATTTTAAGGCTTCTCTTTGACTTCAGTGGGACCAGCCTGGGATATATATATAGTGGACCCTATGAGAAGCTGTGTGCACTTTGTATGTTCTGTGGAAATGAACGTATCCATTATCCATCCTTGTTTTCTTTCACATTTCTAGGTAAACAGAAGTACCTTTGTGCCAGCCGGAATGACTGCACCATTGATAAATTCCGAAGGAAAAACTGCCCTTCCTGCCGCCTCCGAAAATGCTATGAAGCAGGGATGACTTTGGGAGGTAGTCTATACACAGCTATCTTCAATTCTATTAAGATGCGCTGGTTTGGTATATATTTAACACACATACTTACAGTGCTTTATGTCCTATCTTGCTTCCTATGTTGGCACCCCTTATTGTAGCACCTATATGTTAGTATGGATATATTCTTGTGATTATCTTAATACAGAATGCAGATTCCTTCTGCTTTTCCCTTCTGTATTTCCAATATGTCTTACTGTCTTTCCTATAGTTTATAATTTAAGTGGCGCTGTATCGTGGCACACAAAGGGTTAAGACTGGGTCCATTGTTTTAAAAAGCTGTAAGGGAAAAACCTCTCTCTTCTGCACTTGGCTGATTCATGCGCTTATATAATGCACACAAGTAACAGTAGTGTCTGCCATCACTTCACAGCAAAAATATAATGGCCCACTGAGGGCTTCCTTGTTTTTCAGATTTCTACAAAAATTACTTGTTGCTTTTAATAGCTGTCATTAAAATATAACTGTCCCCACAGTAATTTATCATTCTCACAGCCTATAATTGCAGACCCCTTCCTCTTTTTCGTCTGTATTATTTATTCTTTTACTAATCTGCAAAGTCCTGTGATCCCCAAAAGAGCCTTCCCCATTATTAGTGTGTGCTGTAAGCATTCTTAAGTGTTTGCCTTTGGCTAAGAGGAACATTTCCACAGGCTTCTCTAGAAAAGTTATTGCCCAATTGTCTTTTAGTTTTCTATACTGGGACATTATCTCCTTGCCTTTTTAAAAGGTAGGTGTTATTAAAGGCACTCTGAAGTGCTTTGACACACCCAGATTATGAACCTTAAACAGGCCTGCTTTTATTAAGACATTTCGCCCTTCAATAGGACAGTAATTATGGAGAAACACTAAGCTTCCATCCAGGACTCTCTTATTTTATGGTTCTCCCCTTCATATTTGTGTTGTTCTCAAGCAGTGTTTTGCCCTGAAGTGCCACTTTTCAGCCATATGAAGCTCTGCCTAACTGGTGATGGCCTTTCTTTTCTTTAAAAAAAAAGTCAGGAGATGATATACTGCTTTAGAAGTTATTGTGCTGTGCATGCTCTGTTCTTGCATTTTCCAAATTAATACATAATAAGACATTCCACTAGCAGCCTCTTTTTACCCAGTGAGGCTGGCTCATGTTTGATTGTGCCACCTCTGGCCATTAAGAACTTTCACAGTGAGCCTTGTTGATTGAGGTGGTACACATATTTTATGTTTTATTTTCTGGAACATGATGGGTTTGGATTAATCCCATCTGTACAGAAATCATGCTTAGCCCTTTTCATCTCCAGAGTGATTTATGAGCACTGCCTCTCAAATCCTCAGCGCAGCCTGGCTGCAGGAGCATTATTGTCTCCCTATTTCACATGTGCAGAAGGCACTAACAGGTGAAGGTTCTCAGTGAGTCAGAGCCCAAGCAGGGGAAGAACTCGCAGGATGCTGGTCCTCTGAGCTTGTGTAGACCTTGCTACTTTTTCAAATGTTGGAAGAAAGTGAAGGGCCCAGCTATGTTTGTAATAGGCAATTCAAATTGTTGGCATAAATATGACCCAATATCATTGGACTTGAATGTTTAATTATAAAAAAAATACTTAAAAGTGGCAGACCCAGAGACTTCTCTCTATCCACATGTGCAGTTGGGTTTATTGGC
Source organism: Caiman crocodilus (assembly GCA_030014935.1). NCBI lineage: Eukaryota > Metazoa > Chordata > Crocodylia > Alligatoridae > Caiman > Caiman crocodilus. The sequence goes on along the minus strand of JAGPOW010001327.1, from coordinate 44,283,511 downwards.
CATTAAGACCTTGCTGGGAGGGAAGAGGTGTTATTAAGTTAGCTGACTGGAGTGAAGCGATCTGGAATTTTCAGGTGAGTTGGCTGGTCGGGGAGATCCCAGCATGCACCATATTCTTTTCTTTGACTTGCTGTGAGCAGAAGTTGCATTTGTCGCACGTTAAGTTGTGCCTGTGTTTGTTGTGGAACAAAGTATCCTGGGATGGGCATGTACAAACATAGCTTTCTAATCTAGGCTTAGTGAACAAGATTTAACATCTTCATCTGCGACTTGGATGAGGGGGTGGAAAGCATGCTGTCCAAGTTTGCTGTTGACACTAAGATGTGGGGCAAGGTGGACACAATTGAAGGGAGAGAGAGGCTGCAACTAGATTTAGACAGACTACAGAAGTGGGCAGATGAGAATAGGATGGGGTTCAACGTAGACAAATCCAGGGTGCTGCACTTTGGGAGAAGGAATCCACAGCATACATACAGGCCAGAGTCCAGAGAGGTGATACTCCCCCTCTATGCATCTTTGATCAGGCTGCAGTTGGAGTACTGTGTCCAGTACTGGGCACCGCAGGTCAAAAGGGATGTGGCCAGCCTGGAGAGGGTTCAGACGAGGACCACCCACTTGGTGAGAGGGCAGTGGGGCAGGCCTGACGAGGAGAGACTGAGGGACCTGAACCTGTTCAGCCTCAGCAAGAGGAGGCTGAGAGGGGACCTGGTGGCTGCTTACAAGCTCATCGGGGGGATCAGCAGCAAATAGTCAGAGCTCTTTTCTCCCCAGCATTACCTGGGGTGATGAGGAACAATGGTCATAAACAGATGGAGAATAAGTTTAGGTTGGAGATCAGAAAACAATATTTTACAGTTAGGGTGGCCAAAATCTGGAACCAACTTCCCAGGGAGGTGGTCCTCACCCCTACATTGGGCAAATTCAAGAGAAGGTTGGAGGATCACCTGTCTGGGGTCTTGTGAACCCAGCATTCATTCCTGCCTGTGGCAGGAGGTCAGGCTAGATGATCTGTTTAGGTCCCTCCTAGCCCTAGCTGCTATAAAACTGTGAAACGATGAAACAACTGAATGCTGTGCTGCTCTTCTGCCATTGAATCAGTGATGCAATCCCAGTATAACCATACAAACATACCTAGCAACATCACAAGATAACAAGTTACTACTGCTTATCTGGGAAACTCTCATAGGATGTGTCCCAAGACAATGGACATAGACATCTGTGCAACTATACTTTCGTCCCAGGATAAAGTGGTGTTTTTTCCAACCTAAATGTGACATCTGGTGGCAGCCTAACATTACAGACTAGGATGTTATCTTATGTTAGTTAACTTGAGCTAAGGTTACCATAAAGATGTACCCATAAAGAAGAGAACATACATATTTTTTTTAATTTTTCCCTTCATTGGCTATTAGAAACAGGAGAGAGGGAAAGAGAAGGAGAGTAGGGGTAAGGATCCTGGCACTGGATTACTGTCCACTCCTCCTGTCATGCGTGTGCTCTAATGTACTGTATCTGGTAACCCTTCAAAGCCCAGATGTTTCAGTGGCACTTCAGCTGAGCACAGCTTGCCATACCAGGCTTTTGAGGCAACTACAGAGCAATTATTATAAAGTGCCCATAGGAACCCTTTAGTGCACTAAAGCATGTAACAAAGCAGAGCTAATAAAATGTGGTCAGAACATGACAGAGGCGACACAGATAGGAAGGCATTAATTTTTAATGACCACAAGATAACTGTAAATAAGATTCTGGATGTATCTTAGAAAACTCTTGGACTTCTGATACTGTCATGATCTTGTAATATATAAACAACTATCACTTAGTGAAAAAAGTCAGGTGAATTCTAAATCACTGTTAGCACTTTTAGTTATGTTTTGAGAAACTGATGAAGGAGTCACTTAAACCATTTAAAAAATAGCACACAAATTGGCTTTTAAGATTTATTTTTTAATCAAACTTTTGCAATCAGTGGAGTAGCCAGGGAAGCTTTCTGAATGCCTGGCAACTCTGTCCTCTGCCTTTGAGTCCTAAAGCCATTTTATGACTTTTACTTTTAAGGGCTTTCTTGTCATTGCCTTGCCAGGGTTATGAAGAGCTCTTATTTACTGCCTGGGCAGTTCCAAGAACCTCGAACCATGAGTTGTATTCCAAATAGTCACTGAAAACACTTAAAGATGCCAGGAAAAGATTCATTGAAGCCCAAATAAAAGTATCAGAAGGCATGGAAGAACAGACACTCATGCAATTTGGAAAGAAATGTATGTGTTTAATAAGCTGGTTGAGAATTTTTCAGGGAAATATTTTTCAACAAATATGCCAGTTTCTCAAAACTGAAAACTTCTTCAGGTTGGTTTTGAACCATTTCTTTATATGAACACATTTTAGGAAAAATTTTAGAATTTTAAAATGAAAAGCTTTAGTTTCAATTTTAAGTTATTATCACTGTATACTTTTTAAAAAATTAAATAGTAAAAAATAACAAGCGTAACATGTTTTATTCTGAAGATTGTGAAACATTTCAGTTAATCCAAACTCTATTTTTCTGGGTTTTTTAGCTGGTACTTTTGAAAAAGCCAGAAGACAATTTTGCAGGGTTGTTGGTTGTAGCCATGTTGGTCTAAGGACATAGACAGGTAAGATTCTTTGGGCAAATGTGCTGTCTTTTATTAGACCAACTAAATAGTTGGAAAAAAATTATTTGCAAACTTTTGAACAGCAGCAGAGTCTCTCAGTGCCTGAAGAAGGGTGTTTGTGCCTGAAAGCTTTCAAATAATTTTTTTCCAACTATTTAGTTGGTCAAATAAAAGATATCACATCTACCCAAAGAACTTTGTCCACCTACGAGACACTTTTGTCTTCTTGCCCCGGTTTGAGGTGGGAAAAAAATAATGAAATAACCAAAATGTCTATGGGCTGATAAATGTTTCCAGCCAAGATCTAATTTGTGTTAACTTGAAGCAGTGGTGACATGTAGGGGGTACATGTGCACCCCTGAGAGTGCCGGTGTACCCCCTGATTGGCCACGCTCACTGCTTAAGCAACAGGCAGTGGGGACAGGCAGGAGTGCCGGTGCCTACTCTGTGAGCGTCAACCGGGGGAGTGGCGTTTCAGGAAGCGATCAATTGACTGCTTCGCCACGGGGGAACTCCTTCCCCTCCCCTTCTCCCCAACCCCATCAGTGAGATTGGCTGCAGGGAGACCCCACCAAGTCACTGACTTGTTGCTGGGGGAGGGGGGCATGTGCCCCCCCTGACTAAGGTGGCACCAGTTGCCCGTGACTTGAAGGAAGAGAGGATCTCAGTGCCAGGATGTCGTTGGTGCTCAAAAGAAAACAGAGATTCAAGTCCACTTTTCCCCTCCTGCTATACAATCTTCGTAGGATGCTGGAGGAGGCAGCAGCTCTTTATGGGGCGAGAACTCTGCTGTGACCCCATGGATGGAATTTGCTGCTTCATAATCTAAGTTCATCCTCACCAGAAAAATGAGATTTGTTTTAGGGTATGACCTCGAGGAATAATTAATTAACACAGTGTTAACAAGAGGTCTCCATCAACAGGCAAATGACCATCATATTTACTTTGAGTAAGTGGGTCAGGGTATGGTGTCAGTGGGTGCATCTACACAAAATGCTGACTGCACTGTAGCCTAATAATATTGCGCTATTAGCAGACAGTGCTAATACATTACTTCACTGTATTATTAGGCTACTGTGCAGTAGCGTCACTTAAAATATGTTCACCAGCACTACTGCCCAGCAACTCTGGTTACTGTGTGTTTATTTAGTACTTATATAAGCAAGTACTAAATAAGCGCACTGTAACTGCTGTACAGTAGTGTCTCATGTAGATGCACCCAATAAGAGAGATCAATAGGTTAAACACAGTTTGCCCTTGCCTACAAGTAACTGTTAAGCTAGTTAACATAATTCCTCGGAATGTGTTCCTATGTCAACCGCTTGATTTACTAGTGCAGTCCTTACAGTGTTGCGTTGTATGTCCATGCCAAAATTTGAAACAGCCACTGTCGAGCCCATAATTAGTTAATCGAGTTACTGAACTGATTAAAATCCAGAAAATGTCTGAATAAGTGGAGTTGGCAGTGTTTGAGTTTCAGAAAACCTCGGCAGCTTTTTAATTTTAAATTTCATTACATTTTTGTTTGTGTTTCGGGAAACATCCTTCCCTTTTTCATTTAAACTCCTATTAGCTTAGGGAAATGTAATGAAAGTTGTGTGGCTCAGTGTCACTTACACCAAAGTTACATGGTGCACTCCCACCCTACAGTAGCTTTGAATTGCCAGAACAGTTCAACAGGGCCTTTGTTGTGCCAACAATGAAGATCTTGTTTGAGAGTCTTAAAGAAAAAAAAAAAAGCACAAGGAAGGGCCTTAAGAGGTCATCTAGTACAGCCTGCTTATGGAAGGATCACCTCTGTCCAAACCATCAAAAAAGTAATTGTTAAATCACTGCACTTCAGTGTTCTAATGACTATGAATCTTTAGCATCTCTAAGGCTGGAAACAGATGCCACCTTGGTGCCACCATAACTTTTTTTTATAGTGGCACAAAGCCAAAGCAGACAAACACCTGTGCCCCTTGTCATACTGCAAATGCCCAAAACTATGACTGTGACATTAGATGGTATAAATTTGTGCTGCTTTTTTGCAGAAGATATCTGTTTGCTTTACAGCAGGAAAAACATACTACTCTCTAGCTGCCGCAGGCATGGGCTTCAAGGTCCTAATCCCGAGCAACCCAGTTCACACGGTGCAGTCTGCAGACGTGAAGTAGGGAACCCCCAGGGCAGGACACAACAGCTTCAGACATTTTCCCTCAGGATTGGGGCCCTGAGGCTCCAGGAGCATCATGGGCCCAATCCTGCAGAAGAGTGGCTACACCTGTTTTTGCTGATCAGCAGACACAGCCCAGTGGAGCTGATGCCCCAACGGAAACAACATCCTTTTTTAGCCTCAGTGAGCTGTTCTGACTCTTATCATTAGAAACCACATTTTTGTATATCTAAACAAAACACACCTTCTAATTTAAGCCCATTAATCCTTGCCTTGTACTTGGTGAACATAGAGAACAACTGAGTGCCATCCACTTTATAGCAACCTTTTGTGTAGGAAGATCATTGTCAAATCTTCCTTCTTTTCTTAATTAAATAATGACAATTCTTCTAGCTGATATTTCTGTTCATTTTTGTTGATGTCCTCTGTTCTTTCTCTAGTTTGTTAAAATCTTTCTTAAAGTATGTTGCCCAAACCTGAATGCAGTACTCCAGGTGAGGCCCTTGCCAGTGATGAACTGAGTAGAAGAATCACTTCCTGTGACTTGTATACAACACTCCTGCCATTACGCCCCACCGTGATACTGGGGGTTCTCACAACAGTATTACATGGTTGAGATATATTCAGCTTGTGATCCATCATAACATCTAGATCTTTTTCTGCAGTACTGCACTTCAGCCAGTCATTCCTTATTTTATATTTTGTGTTTGATTGTTCTTTCCTAAGCGCAGTAGTTTGCACTTGTTCCTATTGAATTTCATCCTGTTTATATCAGACCTTTTATTTTCAGTTTATCAAGGTGGTTTTTAATCCTAGTTCTTTCCTCTAAAGTGCCTGTATTCCCACCCAGCTCGGGGCTACCTGCAAAATTAAAGTGTATGCTCAGTTACATCCTCATGAAAATGTTATGGGAGAATGTGGAAAAACCCTTACTTAAATCATATTTACTGTTCTTCCCCCACCTCCCTATTCCCCCTTTTTATCTGATATGTTACCTTGTCATAGAGGAAAATCAGGTTGATTAGGCATAATTTGTTCTTGACAGATTGACTTTGGCTCCTCCTTAACCCCTTGTTATCTTCTAGATTGTTCAGATTGATTGTTTGATTCCATCTCCAGTACCTTTCCTAGTATCTGAGCTAGACAGAATGATCTGTAATTCTGTCAGCTTTCCTTTTTCCCTTTTTTAGTGCTGGGCTCTACACTGATCATTTTCCAGGCTTCTGGAGCTTTACCTGACTTCCATGAGAGTTCAGATATTAGCCAGTGGTTCTATAATTGTTTCAGCCATTTCCTTGTGTACCCTAGAATGAAACTTTGAACCTGCTGATTTGGAAACATCTCTCTTACCCAAGTCATCTTTTCCTTGTTTTTTCCTGCTGTAGGCTGAGTACTGGCACTCCTGACATTTTGATACTAATTGTGGTAATCATCTGATAATTGATTATTTTGTGAAGACTTTTAAAAAAAGCATTAAACACTTCAGCCTTCTCCACATAATCCATTATGAACTCCTCTCTGTGGGTACACATTCATTAATGCACAGTGGTTCTTGTACATTTAATTTAGTACTTGTATAACCAAGTACTAAATAAATGCGCAGTAACCAGAGCTCCTGTGCTGTAGCATTAGCAAATGCCTTTTTACTGACACTACTGTGCAGCAGCATAATAATACTGTGCAGTAGCGTATTAGCACTGTCCATGCTGTGACATGCTGCTGCGCAGTGTTATTAGGCTACTCGTATAGGTATTAGCATTTTGTGTAGATGCCCTATATTCAGTAAAGGACCAGCATTTTCCTCGACCTTCCCATTACTTGACACTATAGAAAGCTTTTTTTAATTATTACTCTGTATGTCCTTTGTTACTGTACCTTAGTTTGTCCTTTCTGATTTTTTTTGTTTGTTTCTTTATCCATAGCAATAAAGCCAAATTTCTGTTTTTTGTAAGATTCCTTTTTTTTATTTCAAATTGGTGAAGAGCTTATGGGTTAGCCAGGCCGATCTCTTGCTAAGCTTTCTATCCTTCTTTCCTTTTTGGGAAAGCGTGTTCGCATGCTCATGATGCTTCCTTGTTCTTGCTAGGTTCATAGACCACTCACAGTAAAAAGTTAAAGATGAAAAATGTGCAGGTTGACAACACCTAGACAAAACCCAGATTTCCAAAGCCAAAGGTTTTGTTTGAAATCGAGGCTCTATAATCAAGGTTGCGCAGATTGGTCTCTTGTCCCAACAAAAAGCCACTTTTTTCAATGTAAGTGGACTCATTTCCATATGACTTGCCCAAGAACTGCCTTGTTTCTTCTCTGATTCAAAACCTTTTTAAATTTTTTAAAACACTGCTATTTAGAATTATTGTGGGTGACTCATCTTAGTGAACTTTGAAATGTATTTGATGTGGGTGAGGGGAGAAAATACCTTGAAAACTGGGCTGATGGACCTGGACTGTAGTGAAAAGACATCAAGCAGCCAGCAAAAGAATGTCGCCAGTTAAGCTAACTATGGCGTATTGAAAATGAAAGAGCCTGGCAGCATTGCACAGCACAAAATGAGGCGTGGGAGCCTTCATTAGTGGCTGTTAAAAGCACAAATGTGTTAATTTCAAACCTTTCTCTGTTGCTGAGATGGATAATATTGTACAGGACTGTTAGGCTGCTATGAAATAGTCTCTAAGAGCTTGCAATTGAAAAGGCTCAATTTTGTTGACCTCCTGGTAGGGAATGATTTAGATTTATTTTTCTATCCCCAAAATGTTTTTTGGGTTTCTTTACATCCTCCCCACGCCCCTTGTCTTAGCATGTACATATGCATAGCAGTGCAGAAAGTTGCCTGCTGGACGTTATGCTCTTAAAACAGCAGGTAATAATAAATATATAATGACTGTAGTGATGCAACTCAGTGGAGAAAGGGAAGGGCAGAGGTGAGCAGCCATTCTGACACCCCCATCAATTTCTTGGCAGGAGGAAATAGGAAAAGAAATAAACTACAGCATGTAAATGCCCTCTGTCACATAGAACCAAGGCTGGATTAGCACACAAGGTCTAGCTCATTCTTCAGTTACAGCACAGGTGGGAAGAGAGGCAGGTTGAGCAACTTGGAAACAGACCTCATCTAAAAAGTCTCTGTCCTATATTACCTCAACACCGTCACCTCTTTCACTTTGGGGCACTGCCATGTCACTTAAGACATGAGGCAAAGCAGTATGGCAGGAAAGTCAGCTGGCTGGTTCAGTTAACAATGACCCTAAAAATGGTGAGAGTGTACCTCAGAGCCTGCCAGAGGGAATGGTCCAAATCATGTGCTTTAAGTTTCTCTTTCGAAGTGCAGCTCTATAAAAATAGAAGAATGGGGCCCTGCATTTGCCCCATAGTAACTGGATCAAATTCTCAGCTAGAAACCAGGGAGGAGTCCAGTGGCCTATTGTGCTGATTTGCTGAACGCGTGCTGCCTTCTGTATAGCCGGTGGAATGGGTGTGCATGGGAGAGAAAGCTCATGACATTTCTCAGGCGCATACTAGGGCTGCTAGTGGTAGTGTTTGGCCTTAAGTCCCTGATTCGTATTCAAGATAATGGCAACACTCTCAAACTTGGAATGCAGAAAACTTGTGGGAGGGGGGCTCCTTTGGGTACTTAGCAGCACTTCTTTGGCCACAGGGGGTCACTGTTGAACAGCAGCGTTGCATTGTGTGTCTAACTCCAAGCACCTTCAAGCCTGGGAAGGACGGGAATCCTGCGGCAGTCTCCAGCACAACCATAGGAGTTCTGAGCCCTGCTCCCACCATGCAGCGCTCTGTGATGTTTTGAAAACCAAGTGTGCCTTTTATTTATTTTTAAGCTTTTTTTCCTTGAACATTCTTAATACGTTCCCTTGAATACGAGCAGCCATGCATCAGCACTGCGTTCTTATGTAGGACACACTGACAAAATTAACACCATTAATGATGGGGCTGCTTTTTTATTATTTTACAGGTCACCCTGACCTGTTCTGCCTGGTCTGTTTTACATTTGTTTTTAATGTTGGTTTAAAAGTAATTATTGAAAACAGGCATACACTGAATTTGTGTGTAGCTGTTTTCCTGTTTTCTGTGGAAAGACACAGCATTCAGAAATGCTTCCAAACTCAAACACTTGGTATTAACTTGTTTAATTACCAGTTGCTTCTAGGTGTACAGAGCTGAGTGTAACCAGCCTACCCACAGCTCTGAGTATTTGTAAAGCTATAAGAAGGCTATAGAGAAAATGTCTTATTTAGGCCTGTCTGCTTTTGGCAGAGAACAGCAATATTTTGAAGCACTTCATTATTGATTTAGTTCACTCTGACCTGAGAGCTGAAATCCATTAAACCGAATCCTCTCTCTTGATCAACACCACCACACCAGAGTCAGGAAAAAGAGGTAGTCATCACAGTACTTGGTAAAGCTAATAGCTTCTCAGCAAAAGCCCTGCCAGTGGACATCATTCCTGTCCACTGTTGTTTAAGATTTGGACGCTTATGCAGCACTGCTGATGGATTTCATGCCTAACCTGCAGTAACTCCTGATGTTACATTCTTAGGTACCCAAACACCCTTGCACATGAAGCTTATATTGCCTTTTTGAAGACTTGACCATACACATGATTCTGCTAGTATACAACAGTTCTGATATGCAGAATGCCCTGATAATCCAGTCAAGAGCCCCTTCTGTAGGTGGTCAATCCACTTCAGTCCTGGCCTATATCACAGTCCTTTTGTTCCAGTTCCGTGGGCTAAACTTCCACAATTGAAGGCAGCACAATTTGCAGAAACCTCTCGTTTTCTGGTATTTCATCCTCACCCTATAGCTTCCAGAGGCTCCTCCTTCCTCACTGCAGCACCCCTTCATGTTCCAGTCTGGATTCTCTGTTGAGCAGACACTTCTGATTGTGGAGGCCTTAAATAGATTCAGTTTAGTAGATTGGGAGGCCAGAATAAAACATTGTAAAAATGTATTCTCACTTCCTACATAAACCAGCCCTGTATCCATTAATTCTTTAATTCATTAATCCTTATCTTACAGAAGAACCTTCAGCCTTGATTTTAAAATTTCCACCACAATGCTTAGTAAATTCTTTCAGTGGTTCATTTTTCTCACTGTTAAAAATGTAGACTGTATTCCTAACCTGAATTTTTCTAGCTAATTGATCTTATCATTTTTACCATTTCATTTTCTGCTAGATTGCAGAATCCTTTTTTATCAAAATTCAGTTTTCCACAGAAATATTCATAGACTGTTTTCAATAACCCCTTTACCTCCATTTTGATAGGTAGCCCAGTCCCTTAATCAGTCTCATGACTCCTGTTTTTTCAGCAGTTTTCCTGAAATGTAAGCCCTAGAGCTAGTCACAGTACTCCAGTAATGGTTGTGTTAATGCTGAATGCAGAAGGAAGATAACCTTCTTATTCCTAAACTTGATTTGATCTTTAAACATCCAGTGGTCACATTAAGCCTTTAACTAGTCTCAGGCTGGGAGCACATGTGAGGAACTATAAAAGCATCTGGCATTACTAAGTGAATGGACAACTAAATGGCAGATGCAGGTCAGTGTAGATATGTATAAAGTGATGCACCTGGACAAAAATAACCCAAACTATATCTATACTATCATGGGCTCTACATTAGCTGTTACCACACAGGAAAAAGATCTGAGAGTCATTGTGTGCAGTTTGGTAAAAACATCATCTCAGTGCTCAGCAGCCATCGAAAAGGCCAACAAAATGTTAGGGATTATTAAGAAGGGAATTGTAAACAAACCGTATCATTATGTTACTTCATAAATGCATAATGCAATGCATGCACACATTGAATACTGTGTCCAGTTTTGGTCCTCATAGCTCAAAAAAGATATAGAAGAACTAGAAAAGGGCAGCAAAGATGATTAGTGGTATGGAGGAGCTTCATATGAAGAGAAACTAAAGGGTGCTTGTAGACATGCAGGGACACACGCTGCTCCAGCATGCTGCAATTACTGCATAATACTGTAAAGTCTGCAGGAGCGTGCTAATTAATATGCTCTAGCAGCCTTTGTGTCTTGTGTATTCAGCATCCCTGTGCTTCAGAATGGTAGTGAGAGCGCTTTAAGTGAAGCGTGTCAGATGAGCTTTAGTTAAAGCACCACCATTGCCATTTTGAAGCCCGGGATGCTGAATACACAAGACACTGCAGGTACTTTAATTAGGGTGGCTTTCATGGCCACTTAAAGCACCCCACCACCAACAACCCCCAGAGCACATGTAAAGGCATCCAAAGAGGCTAGGTCTATTCAGTTTAGAATAGAGATGTTTGAGGGTTTGGGATATGATAAGCATTTGCAAAATACTAAATGGTGAAGAGAAAGAAAATAAGGATTTTTATCTGCTCTCTCACAATACAAGAACTAGGGGGTCACAAAATGAAACTAGTAGGTAGTGAGTTTAAAACTAACAAAATGAAGTTCTTTTTCACACAGCATGTATTTAAAGTGTGGACCTCATTGTCACCAGATGTAGAAGCTGATAGTTTAGCTAGATTGAAAAGGGGATTGAACAAATCCTTGGAGGAAAGGGACATCTATAGCTATTGAGCATGGGAGTTAGGAAGCTCTGAATCAGAACCCTAAATGCTAGAAGCTGCAAGTGAGAGAAACAGTGGGGTGGGGAGGAGTGGGGAAACCTTGGTCATACCCAGTTCCATCTCCCTTTCAGCATCCAGTCTCAGCTACTGTGATGTGACACAGGATACTTGGCAAGGTGGACCTATGGTCTGACCCAGTAAATGGCAATTCTTAAGTTCTTATTAAATGCATTTGATTTGGTTGCTCCCAGCTTGCCAAGGGATGCAGATCACTGGGTGCATCTGCACGTGTGCATTTACTATGCAGTAACTGAAATTACTGCACAGTACAGATGTGTAGGCATCATGTAGGTATCAGATTTATGCTTGATTAATTACTGAGCAGTAAAACACATGTAGACACTTTATTGCGCAGTAACACTGTATATGTCGACTGACTTTAGTCACAGCCAAGTTAGTCCACACATAGTGTTAAGGCACTTTAATGCCTGCACGTGTAGACACCAGCCTATTCCTGCCTACTGTGCAGTTACTTACTGCGCCGTAAATTTAAGCTGGTAAAATTGCATATGTAGATACTCCCACTATGTGTAAGTAAACTGCCATATTATTTTTTTTTTTTACTATTCCCTCAATCTCTGTGTCATCTGCAAATATTACTGATGAAGATTGCATGCTTTCTTCATGGGCATTAATAATAAATATTGAGCAAAAAAACAATTCCTGCTGGAGCCCTTCCAGAAAGCCACCTGCTTGATAACATTTCTTCATTTACATATTATGTTTTGAGATTTCTAGCATTTAGGTAATTTTAATTCATTGATTTTAGTATTATTTTGGCTTTTAAAAATCAAAATATCATGAAAAGTCAAGTACCTTACAAACAACTATTCAATCAACACCTTATCAATTAAATGTGTTACTTCATCCAAAACTATATTGAATTAATTTGACAAGTTCTATTTGTCACGCTGATAGTTTTTACATTGCCATTTTGTTTATAGGCAGGATCTATAATAAGTGCCACCTTGTTTCTTTGTATTAGTTGTTCATCTTTGAAAAGATTGTTAAGAATTTTCTATCTTTGCTTCCCATATTAAACCAAAAGGACCTCTATATTCTCTACAAGAATACAGACCTTCAAAAGTACAATATAGAGTTCAACTAAAGGACATCAGTCTCACCTTAACATTGACTTGCCCATTAATACTTTCAGGCTCCCAATTCTTGTAAATGATTTGATTACTAAAAGTGTAGATGTGGTATATGGTATACATGCCTTTTCTTGCTGTTTGGATCACATCTCTCCTACGGCACAGATTTGCTGCTCTATTCTGACAGTAATCCCTTGGGAAAAGTATTGAAGAGTTATTGGGTGGGGAACAAGCTGTAATACCCCAAGTCTCTGTGGTGCAGCTGCCATCAGTGGTGAGGGAGGTGAATAAGAGGAATCTCTTATTTTTCGTTTTGCCAGCGATGCAGATGAATTATTACAAGAGTGTGTCACGCTGCATGTTGGTCTTGTTTTCCATGTTATCCTCTTATATTTATTACTGTTCTGTTTTTATTTTTACTTTACTTTACTTTTGTTTTTACCTTAATTGTACTTACAGTAGATCTTCCAAAGCATATTATTTAAAGATCAGCGTTTGCATTGATTTATAAAACTGCACTTTGACTTGACATTTTTACATTTCAAGTCTTATTTTTCTAATTACAGCTGAAAGGAAGTTTTGGATCTGTATCACTTAATGACGGAGCTAGAACCCCAAGTACAACAGATTTCATGTTATTTTCTTTGCTTGGATTAAGCAGTCAGCTTTTTTCCCCCTAATTAATTACTTTTTATTTGTGAACTCTTGAGGATATAACAGTTTGCCATCTAAAACAGCATGCCAGCCTGAGTAGATTTCATATATATGAATTTGTCACTGGTTAATGTAAACACCAGCAAGTCAAGTAAAATAAACACTTAATCTCAAAGAATTTCTTAAGGCATAACAGGCAGTTCCTGGCACTTTATTATTTATAAGCTATATAATTTACATCTAAGAAGCAGATACAATGATCTATCACTGTAATAAGTAGGTGTATTTTCGTTTCAGCAGCCTATTCCCAGCAATTTGACATCTGTATCCTATTTTCACCTATTCTCAGTACTGCCCCTTATGATCCTGGCTGTTTTATATTTTGAACCTGTGCCAACATCTGTTTTCCACAGCACGCAAGCTGAAAAAGCTGGGCAACCTGAAAGTACAAGAGGATGGGGAGGCAGCCAGCTCATCGAGCCCTATGGAGGAGCAAGCTCCTAAGATGATGATGACACGCATGGATGGGTACGATTGCCAGCCCATCTTCCTCAATGTTCTGGAAGCCATTGAGCCTGGTGTGGTGTGTTCAGGCCATGACAACACCCAGCCAGACTCCTTCTCCAACCTCCTGACCAGCCTGAATGAGCTTGGGGAGAGGCAGCTTGTGCATGTTGTGAAATGGGCAAAGGCCTTGCCAGGTAAGGCAGCACATGATGCATCACAACATCTTCCCCCACACTCTAAAAAACCCTCTTGTGCAGATCATCCCAGGGATACATTTCAGAGGGAGTGTCCTGTAACACGGGCCCCCATATCACAAGATTCATTTGGATACCTTTGCAGAAGGGTCTCTTCTGTAGGTAGAAATCACACGCAAAAGGAGTGAGGGTAACTCTCATCACCAGAGGGGTTTCCCTCTAGGGGCCATGTAAGAGAAATGAGTGCTGCAGCTTCCAGCAAGGAAAGTAGAAGCTTGTGCTTTTAGAAGTTTCATTCCCTGCTGATGACTCATGGCAGGTGGTTGTCTTATAAGTATGTTCTTTTTTTTTTCTTGTACATTTAAATCCCTGCTGCAAATCTGATTTTAGTCTCTAAGTATCTGAATGTTTCCTGGACCACCAGAGATGACTTGCTGTAAAGAGAGGCGGCCATTCTGTTCCTCTCTCTGCAGTGATCTCATTCTGCTTCTGGAGCTTCCAAACTGCTCCTTAAATGAAAGATCAGCACCATAGGTAACATAAGGCCTATGAGAGAGGAAGGAGTAAAGCCTCTGAGTAGAAGGAATGAAAACAGGAGGTAGCTTGGGGAAGAGAAGGTCTGATGAAGCCAGGCTAAAGACAGTTGAGAAATAAGATGCATTGGCAGGAAGAATCCTGTTCCTCCCAGCCTGTTTTGCCTGAACCTCAAAGTGCTGAAATTCCACATATTATAATTCGTTCAGGAAATCTAACTACAGATATCTCTGTCACACACAACTACACAAAAGCAATCGTGCTCTGACCTGCAAGGCCAAACATCCTTAGAGTTTGGATTACTTGGTATAATAAGTTAATAACATCATTAGATAAATATCATAAGTAGCATAGTAGATTAGTGTATTTAGCAGATTAGCACTGTTTTATAGTTTAGAATGTACTGCAAGAAAGAGCAACAGAAGATAATCGGGTTTCAGAAATGGTTATCCTGGGGCAAGCATGAGGCAAAACCTGAATTCCAGACATATGCTCCAACTTCTTTAATCCTCTAGCTTCCACAGATGCCTCTTGCCCTCATTTCACTTCTAAAGTTCATAATTGTCAGAAGCCTAACGATCAGAGATTGTATTCCATTGTGCCTTTTGCAAAGGGACCAGCTGATTACAATACCTAGCAAATACAGTAGCAAACCTATACAGAGCATTGTGCTCAAAATAGGTTTAAAATAACAGGTTTAAATCTTAATATGTTTTCTCCCTAAAAGGAGCTGGGCCAGTCATTGTGACATGGTTTCACACAACAGACTTTAAATTTTCTGTGGAGGGTTTCTGTTTGTCTGGAGTTTTTTAGTTTATTAAATAGGAAGTTTGAATTTGAGGTCTGGCTGAAATTTTTCCTGGACAGCTGTACTTCAGTGTTGACAGAAAACGGGTATGTAATATGTATACAGCACTTGAAAGAAAGGTGTATCTGAGGGCCTTGCTTCTTTTATCTTGTTTTCTGAAGCTGGTTATACTAGGTCTTGGATAGTTTTAACTGTGTTTTTCCCATGATAATGGAAGGTTGGTATGTTGTGGATACAAACCATTTGGGCCTTGACAAACCTCAAATGCCTTCTTTTTTCTATCATGAACTACATTTTTGGTCAGATTTTATCACATAACCAAGAATATTTAACTTAGGATCTTTCTGCACAAAACAAAGATAAAAACAAACCTGCAGCAGCAAGGAAATGACAAGTTGGGCCTCAGCAGTACATGCCGAGAGCAGTACTACTCTATTCATTATTACAAACCATCTGCCATAATTGCAGTGCTGCCTTTTAAGAAGGCTGCCCTTCCATCACTCCTTCCACTATCTTTCTGTACCCAAGCTTTTATTCAACTGATTTTTCTGCACAACCAGCTAGTTCAGGGGAAATAATCACCAGGATGGTGGAAATGACATAAAGTTGAGGTTATGGTGCATGTTCTATGGTGAATGATACGCTTTTTGGGGTAAAGGGCTGTCAATGAGTTTTACGTCTGGACAAGAACAATATATGCTAAATAATTAACATTAACATTACTAACAACAATAATTAACATTACTATAAATATTAAATATATTAAAATAAACAGTAACGGCAAAGTATGACCTATGAGGGAAGGAGTAGAGGGTAGCTTTTTATTTCTAGGAGGCCTGCCTTTTCATTTCCTAGTTGCTATGTGTCTGAATCGGGCACATCAGGTATATACTGCTTTACGTAGAGATTTTGTGTGTTAATAATCAGCTATCTGGGAGAGAGAGAATGGGCAACTGAATATCTAATTTCATTTAACAGGAAGCTGGAAGGCAAAGGAATTGTGAGTAGGGGGTTCCTTGTATAAGCTAATTTGCCAACTCTCTTCTCTTAAGAGCTCTTTCCTTCCCAGTATAGAGGTATGGAGACCTCACCTAAATCCTGCACTCTTACTCCCCACTTGATCAGCTCTTTATCCTTTTCGTCTAATTTTCTGAAAGAAGAAAAGAGAAAATAGTAAAGCCTAATGTTTTGGGGTACTCTTTTCTATAGTGCCAGTAAGTGGCGTATGGAGACACAGGGTGGATGACAAAATGACTCATACTTGTAGCTTAACACTAGTAGTAGTAGTTGTAGTGCCCCTGAGAGCAGGGCTGCTCCCCTGGACAGTTTGGAGTCGCTGACCTAGGAACTTACCCTTTACTGGGCTTCCCAGAATCAGTCCCTGGTCTTCCCAACTTGATGAAGGGAACATGTCTGTTTGCTTGCCTGTGGCCTCTTCTCTCAGCCTACCTGCACCTGCCTCTACCTGACTCGTGCCCATCTTGAGTAGAGATGATAGATTTTGTCTTGCAGCAGATCTTGTCCCATTATGTTTATTCTTCTAGTCTGCACATCCAGCTTCTTCAGTCCCCAGCCTGCTCTTTCCTATGCTCTAGCTCTCTTACGTACACCAATAAAATCTCTTCCATCTCTCTCCTCTTATAGTTTGTGCAACAAATGCTAGGATCCCAGTCCTTCCTCAGGTCTGGCAGTGATTGTATTTCTTCTTGTCCTCACTAGCTTTGTAGACATTCTAACTTCTCCTGGCCCCTTTGTACCCTTTTATGTGTGTTTATATTTACCCTGGAATTTAGCATTTAGCCCAGGGACAGGGAACCTTGGCCTTAGCTAACCCAGCCACCAACACCATGGTAGATGATGTTCTCCCCAGGGCCAGCTGAAAAAGTCCATATCCAGGGACCGTGTGCACCTTTAGTTCTACTCACTCCCTCTTGGGTCTTGCAGCTTCCTTTAAACGCTCATTGGATTTAAAGCCTCATTGGATGCTTTATCTCAAGCCATTCTCTGTCTTTTTTTTCAGAGGACAAAGAAACGGATTCTTAGTTATACATTGCCCCATCTCCCCAGCTGTCTCTACTATGGACACTGAAAGTTATCATAGAAGAGTAGGGCTAGAAGGGACCTTGGGAGATCTAGTCCAACCCTTTGTTTAGCCTGACAAAGGGTTTTTGAACCCGAAAGCTTGCTTAATAACTATTCTCCAACTATTTGGGTTGGTCTAATAAAAGATATCAAATTCACCCAAGGAAATTTGTCTGCCTGTGTCTATTCTAAACAAACATGTATGAACAACCCATATGTGAAACTACCAGGCATACTGCTTGAAAAACATCAAAAACATCCTAATTTGCCACAGTTAAAACAGGGGGACAAAGGCACTGTCAAGGTCCTGCCACTGCAACGTGGTTTTTTTCTGTCTTTTTAAAGAGCACTCAAGAGATCCAAGGAATAGGACCATATTCCCTGCTACAGAGGAAGGCAAAAACCCACACACTTATGCCAATCTGATCCTTTAGTCAAATTCCTTCCTGATCCTAAATGTGGTGATCACTCTGCCCTTGAGTAGTGAAACGTCAGCACACCCCAGCCTGATTATCTGTATCCACATTACCCCACTTACTCTGGCTTCCTCACTTGGTCCTGTTGCTTAGAAAGCTGGCATAGTGTTGTCCTTCTTATAAGATCATGAAGAGATATTTTTTGTGACAGTTTACTGGGTTTTTGTGACCTGCGCCTCTCAGGTGGAACTAAGAAAGGTCATCCCTTAGCCCTTGGAATCTGAAACGGTCCATTCTCCTCAGTTGGGGTGCCCACATCTCCTCCAAACTTGATGCCTTCTCCATTGATGCCTTCCCCATGGCAGGAAAAAGGGTTTGAGAGCTCCGTTTCTTCATTCAGAAATAACCTGGCCAATTCCACCTCATTCTGTATATGCAGCATCTCTTCAAGTGGCTATTTCATTGGTAATTGTGCATGGACACCTGAAACATCTTTCCCCTGTCCGTTCCTCAGTCCTCCAGTTCAACAGATTTCCTGTGTTCTGTAGATTTCCAGGAAGCTTATTTTCTTCTCTCTTCTGTGTTCCTCAGAGGTATCTATCACCACTGTGTCTGGCAGTTGTGTGGTCCTTAAAAACAGAATGCTAGCTTAATAGTTGTTGAAGGCAACATGTTAAAGTCAGCCTTCCTTGGGTATTGCTTGCTACAACAGCCTCATTCAGCATCTGTAGGATGGACAAAGAGGAATATGACAAAGAAAAAAGCCTGAGTTCTTTTCTGCCAAAACATTCCTATATATTGTTATATGCTGCTTTCTGGGTGGGGTTTGTTTTGTTTTTTCTGCTTTGAAAATATTTAAAAAAAAAGGCTTTGCCTTCTGCAATGCTGGTAGATGAAAAAATATTGCCAATTATCCCTTCTGTCTATATATATGATGGGAAAAGAGACAAGGAGTTGCTTGTAAATAGGCATCCTGGTTTTCTGTAATAGTTCTCTGCGTAACTTTTAGGCAGAGAAACAAAAAGCTTACTAAGGACAAACTGCCGTTGATTGTGTGAACAAGAATTTTTCTTTTAAGAATACGAGGGAAAGACTATTGAAACACAAATACTGGAAAGAAACCATGTCATTATAAGATATAGTAGTGTAATAATCATACTAATATTAGCATTACCTTTATAAAGGAATCACATGTACAAAAAAGGAGTGATTAGAATGACAAGATCAGGCACGTGTCAGAGAACTGGGTTTACTTTAAACAAGCAATGCTCATTAATGAGCAAAATTAACAGATAACATATAAAGGAGCGCCTACATTCCAGTCACAATTTCTCAAAGCTTTGACTTTTCAACACACAACTTTATGTGAAGGTGCATTCTCCAATGGCAGACCCATCCAAGATGCATTATAAGAGCTTTTGATTAGTAGTATGTGTACGAACCACTCAAAAGAACACTGAATGATTTGCATGTCAGAACCGAAATAAAGAGAATAAACAGGTTTTGACACTGTGGCTGAAAATGTAGACAGCTTCTTCATCTGAGTGGTTCTGAAGCAAGCAAAGGAAACATGACTTAAAGGTTGACCCTGCAAAAAACTTGTTATTTGATTTGTTTAAAAATGATTTGTTTAAGGCGTGAAGGGAGTCTAACTTTGCTTTTCCTTATTCAGCTTGATATTTTTTCCCTCTAACAAAATGTCCTTGTTTTTGCTTTAAGAATTATCGGGTATTTAAGAGCATGTTTATTATAAGTTTTTACACCTTAACATTTTAAGTGTTTGAGTGGTAATTCCATAGCAGAGGCTATCATTATTCAAAATATTAATTGCTCATTGAAGGTATTTAAGTTTTGGTTGTTTTTTTTTAAAGTCTACACAGTGTGATTGTGGTGGGGTGGAGTGCTTTCCTTTCAATAATGCATCTTCATCAGGAACAAGTTGTTTTCTTATCATGAGTTAGTATACAGAAAAGATAGCCTGAATTGTTTGCACTGGTAGATGGAAGTAAGCACAAGGAGACTGCATCACTGTTAAGCTGATATGTGGTAAGAACACGTGTGTTTTTCTTCTGATGACAAACCATGCATAGCTTGCTGTTCAGTCATCACAGGTTCTTTTAGGATAGGAAAGTTCTGAATTGTTTTTAAACAAAATGCATGTGAAAAAAACAAACAGGTTTTTTTAAGAAATCATTTTTTACCATTTATATTTTGAAATCTTATGCAAGTCTCTCATAAAAGGAGCAAAGGCCAGTTTGTTTTCCTTTGCAGATTACAGTTAGATAATCACTGTACAAAAAAACTTGGTTTTGTTTATAAACTCCGCAAGTTTGCAAATTGTATGTTTCTGTAAAGACTATACTGTTTCAGGTTGGGAACCATTGCCAGCTGCCTTTGTTTAGAGCATCCCTGAGGTTATAGTACCCCGTATTCATGAAACACTTAAGTGAATTCACTTACTATGTTTGTGAGACTACCAACCAAGTTCTGTATTCAAACTGCTCCTTGCAGACAGCGTAAACTGCTAGTCTGCTAAATGGAAATGAGAAATAAGGCCAAGGCTGTGCTGGAAGCCAAATTAACTTTCTGGAAATGGGGCAATAAAAGAAGATGTATCCTTACCTCAAGTCATAACTTGAGGCATTCTGACAAGACCCAGGGAACAACCTTCCCAATGTATGCAGAAGGTCTTAGCTGGGGCAAAACAATCTTTCTGCCAAATGTTAAAATCTACTGGTGAGACCTGACATACTGTGATTTGATTTATTCCTTCTTAAGTTTTAATGGCTTGACTGGCACTGCAGAAGCAAGTGTTAGTTCATAGTGTTCTTCAGACTACTGTGTATTAGGCCCAGAGAAAATGTATCTAGATGCAAACAAGCTGTTCCATTTCCTTCCAGGCTCAAATGTAGGAAAGGCTCAGTCATCCTGCAAGACCAGAGACCAGTCATATTTGCTAGACAACAGACGTCTCATGCCAGTTTTTTTTTTTTTTTTTTTTTAAAAAGCAGGTAGAGACAGCACAGCTCAGAGGATTGTAACCTTGGAGAACATCTTGCATGTGCATATCATAGATATAACAGCAATGAGCTGCTATTCAGCCATGCCATCTGTGGGTTCACACAGGTAAACTCAAGATTTGCACACATCCACACACACACACAACTGGATATGCCATGGATTAGATCATTCAGATGGATGTGGCCATTGGAACTGCTCAACTGCACATGCAGACACCCGTCTTGGTCAAATTTCTTTGTCCTTCAGGCAGATAATATATTATTGCAGGACAAAATGACCACAGTGATTCATCCCAAGAAACTCCTTCCAAATTTAAAAAATGTCTGAACCTAAGAAGCCTTGAACAAAAGAACGAGTAAGGTCTTCCTGCTGTGTTAGGTACCTTGGTACAAGTGTATCTATTCCCAACCCATAGCCCATAATGAACTGCTTGGTTTTCACACAGCCTGCAATAGAACATAGGAACATGTGGCTGGAGAGGTCAGATGTAAAAGGAGGAATCTCAGCAGTTACTGGAGAAAAGAATTGTTCTAATGCATACAGACTCAGATAATGGATTTCTCTAAACTTACACCAGAGTGCTTCCATTTTGCTCCAGAATCTCACATCTCTGTGAGGAATGATCTATTTTTGATTCAGATCCCCAGTGTTGGAGATGACCCCATGAATCTCCAGGTGCAGCACACTAAACTCAGGACTAGAAACTTGCCTGCCTCTTCCAAGAATCTGGCACATGCACACCAGACATGATAGAAGATGCTAAACTTTCCTAAGTAATAAATTGGAATAAGAACACACTAGGACCTTCACTAATAAAAACTGTCAACTCCTCTTAAGAAGGAAATGTATCACCTGCTCTTAAACAACAGCAATAGTAATAGTATAAGCAAGGCTAACAAAGCCACTGACTGGTATGAGCAACTTTACAAACTGCTGTCCATTTTTTGCCTTCCTTTTCCTACGTAAGATCCTTGAGAAGCTATTTAAAAGTCTTCATTCTCACATCTTTGCTGCTAACATGCTGCATCCTTCCTAGCGGGGTTTCAAACTAGTGCACGGGATTACACTGGTTGCTTGTTTTCTAGTGAATGTTCACCTCTTGTCTGTAAGTATCCTGCTGTTGGACCCTCTGGGACACTTGATAGCTCCTGACTATCAGTCTGTCTTATTTTATCTTCAGGAAACTGCAAGGATGATGAGAAATGTCCTGAATGGTCAGGTCCTGCCTCTCAGACTAAACACAGAGGCTCACTACAGACAAGTATTCTTCCACGTCTAAAACTGTGGTGTTCAGTGGGGCTAATTCTTTCCTCTGTCTTTCTTAATGTCTCTTTGTAGCAGCAGTAAGTAAATATGGGCAGCGCTTCCAGCACTAGCCAACCACTTTTAAGATCCATATCTTTTATCTCAACTATAGACAATATCATCTCCTTACTTTCTCAGTTCCTAACTGAGATAATGACCTGGGTGTGAAGGAGCTATTGATTGACATTGAACCTTTTCAAAAGCGAGGTAACGCTGTTGGAAGAAAAGAGCGCTTTGGAAGACTCCACTATGTTACAACACTTGCCATCAAAGACATCTGCCCTCAGGTAGTTAGTTATATTTATACCTCAGGATCCTTTAGGGTACCGCGCTTACATGGCCAGCTAAAACAGCCAAAAAGTACCCACCAACATCTTTTCTGGCTAGAAAATTCTTCCCTCTCCAAATTCTTCTTCTTCCCTTGTGACAAGTGTATCTATTCCCAACCCACCAACATCTTATCTGGCTAGAAAATTCTTCCCCCTCCAATCCAGATTTTGTTCTAGTATTTCCAGACCTTGGTGAAATGTGAACTGACTGCAGTTCTCTCTTTCAGAGCTCTGCCATATACTCTGAGAAATCAGCAACTAGTTAGCATATAGCTACCAACCAGCTCAGTAACAAATGTTATTTGGCACAGACAGCATTCTTTTTTTTCCTTAAAGCTCTGCACATAATGGTGTACTCTCAGTTGTAATGCCTCTCCTCATCACCATGACTTTCCATCACAACTGTGTTTCACTGAAACTAGGGTCAGTGTGGGTTGATGCAAGAATGCAGGGATCACTTTCTTTTCTTGAAGTCAGATTAAGTCTGTTTCCCTCAGCTTTTCCACAATAGTGTTGCTGTGCATACCAACAATGATATTTATTAATAGTAAAAATCAGCAATCTTAACCACCCCTGCCCCCCTTGCATTACTTCCTCTGGAAAGAAGAGACAATAATATTACTACCATCTTTCCTCTACCTAAGAGGAATTTAGATACTAAATACTGAATGTTTATGTAAGTATCTGCTGTAGATAGAAGCTGACTTAATTCATTTGGATTTCTAAACACTATCCTACAACTGTCTAAGTTTACTGTCTGATTTAAGTAAATTCTATATTGGTAATTATAATATAAATCTTTAAGACTAAGACTGATGTAGCTAAGCAAACTGAAATTTGACAAATGCATGAGAAACGTGGCTTGGATTATTACCTAAAAATTAAAAGGAAGAGAACTATTACAGTGATTCTCAACCAGGATGCCACCATGGGCTGCCGTGTAATGTTAGCTCTGTTAGGTGTGCAAATATGATTCACAAGGTAAACCCAGAGATTTTAAATAGGAATCCATAGCATTACAAACATTCTGACGTGTTGTGATATTTTTGAGTTCTTTGCAACAGAAAAATTGTACTATTATTTTTCTGTATTCAAAAAATGAGTGAAAGCTAAGAGTTGGCATTTACCAAGGGATGCCTGAAGTCCTAAAAAGATTGAGAACCACTGGACTAGTAAAATACAGCCTTAATCTTTTAAATTGCTAATTTATAATTCTGTTCAGCTTCATGTAGAAAGAACATCCAAAGTAAATTCTTATGTTTAGATAACGCTTTAGCAGGAATGCCACAAAATAGTTTAAACACAATTTGAGGATTATTTATAAAACAATTCTACAGAGATGGTGTAATGAAACCAGAATAGGATTCTAATTTTTTTGTCTGGTCACTGCATTTAGGAGTCAGGAGAATACCATCCAGGATCTACAAACAGAGAATGCCACTCTGACAGATAGGCTAACTGGAACATAAGGAACAATTGTGAGGGACTGAAAAACTGACAGCACCCTAAGACAACCTAGGAATACTGGGGGGGAAAGAGAACGTTGCACGATGTCGATATGGTATATTATGTCTGACAACAAGATTGTAAAAGCAGTGCACAAATGAGAGAGAGTTCTAACTGTTTGGTGACTCATCCCCTTCCTCCCCAAAAACAACTGGCTAGAACAGCAGTATAGCCCTATGCCAAGTCTCATCTCAGCAGTAAGCTAAAGTCTCTGTGGTTCTGCCTGTTATAAACCAATCATTTTTCCATTAAGAAGGCATGTTAAGTGTGAGCATTGGTTAGCTTAGGACAAGTGAATCACATGATACCTGACAAAGGAAAGAGTCCCCAAAAAGAAAAGATCCCAAGGGTTCCTGCCAATAAGATCTCTTCACCTGAAAGTACAAGGCACTGTTTTAAAAAGACTCCTACTTCAAAGGCTGTCTAGGACAGAAGGCAAAAGAAATCCAAGTAGAGGTCTAGCTCAGGAGTGTCAAAGATACAGCCCACAGAGCCATATCACTTAGCCCATTGTCTTCCTGGGGTAGCTGGGAATTTAGGAACAGTGGGCAGAAGCAGGGCCCGCTTACAAAATCCAGGGGACAGAGCTTATTAGGGACATGTTTTGGCTGATGTGACAGAGTGTCCCTTGCTTTGCTGTGACGGGTGGTTCCAGATCTGGCCTGCAAGGAGCTCCGTGTGCAGATCCAGCCTGGGAGGCCAAGCAAGTTTGCCACCCCGGTCTACGTGGAAAGGAAGGTTTAAGTTGTTGCAGGAATGCTGCTCTAACACAGGTCACAGACAGAAGATTTAAATCATCCATGAAATTTAACCAATTTTGAAACGCAGGCAATGGAAAATACTCCCCCTTTCCTTTTTCATACATTTAAATGGTGCCAAAAAGTTGCAGCTGGCTTACATCAGTACTTAATATTTTAGTTTTAAAAGGACTTGCTTAAAAATCATTAAAAAAAATATTTGCTTTATTTTTACAAGAGAAATGCCCAAAATTGCTGGGAAATAAGCTCTAAGATTTCACATAAGAAATGTTGAAGAATCAGCTTTGAAACCATTGTCCATTTTGCAGCAGGTCTGCACTGGGACAGGTCCCAAGTTCTAATCACTTGGATAAGAGAGTGAGCATGTCTCATCCTTTCTCCAGGGATCTAAGATACATGCTGCTGTGCCAGAGAGATCATTATCAACCTAATGTTATCCAAGATAAAGAAATATATAAAAACAGTGCAAGTTCTTTATACCAGTCCTTTGAGTTAGGGCTGGTGGTAGTCCACTGACTGGAGTTGTTTGGAGTTTCTCAAAAATCTGCCTAATCAAAGGTAACCCATTTGCTCTAAGAGTACTAAGGTGGACAATTTTTAAGAGAAAATGCTAATTTAATTGAAATCGTCAATTGTATTAATAAAGGAATTTAAAATTATTTAAAATAATGTTAAATACAAGAAATGTCAAAGTATCACTCAGGTTATAAATATTTATAACAAATATTTGGCAGCAGGAGGAAGGAGTTGAAGAATGCTTTTAAAAGTCTGGGGGCAGTACATAAGACACTAAATGGTTAATAATGTGTAATGGCCAGATTATTAAAAATTGGTACTGAGATACTTATAGGGGCCTGGTTTTCAGCAAGTGCTGGATACCTTCCCTGTGAACAATCAGCTCCCCTGTAAGGTGGTTCATGTTAGATACACAAGGTCAGTAATTGCTTTTGAAAATACAGACTACCATGTTTCTGGTAACTGTGTATTAAAACAGACCTCAAAGCAGTCTTTAAGGCTAAACAAATAAATTATTACCTTCACGTAATATTAATAAAATATTAATGGTAAAAGCTAGGCTGTTTTAAAAACACAAATGTAGAATAAGAAATAAAAGCCACAGAAGCCAATTATTTGATTGATTCTCACATTCAAACATTAAACAATGAAATCTGCCAATGTGATTCCAACCTCATAGCTTAATTAAGGAGACTAATAAGTACCAACATAGAAGGTGACACTTAAGGTATTTGTTTCCTTCAGCTGATTCTGAATCAAGTGATCATGGTCTTCCTCTTGCACTAATTGGGCTTTGTATTAGATTTTTGTATTGCTGTGAAATACACTGGGTCAGTTTATAAAATCACACAAAAATATGGAAAGACTTTGTATGAGGACTAGAAAACTTCAGCTTGGACATTTTTGTGAAGGGGCTACAGTTACTGATAGAGAAATGTCAACCTGAGAAAACACACAGGGTCATGCAAAATGAGCCTAGGTTCTAGACTCCAAACTGATGAGATCTGGGAAGAAGGCCTTGTGAAGATTGTTGAGCACTGGAGATGTCAAAGAAGAATGGTATCCATCAGCTACTTGGAACCATGAAATGCCAAAAGTGAAGCCAGGAAATCCAAAACTCTTTTGTCAATGAAGATTTATGGATCTTGGTTTCTGGGAACAGAACTCAAAACTGTATGCAGTTAGAAATATGAACCCAGAAAACATGATTTCACTTTGGAGTATTAAAAGTCAGCTCGTGTTCTTCATGGATCATCACTTCTTCAAATGAAATGAGAGTTCTACCCTGTTCGAGACACAACACCTTGTCAAAAAGCAAATATGTAACTGAGCCATTCATCAGAACTGAACAGAAAAACTGAAGGCCTTCAACAAACTACTTTCCCAGATGAAAATGCTTGAGTGAGACACTGAGACGCTTAGTCAGCTGGATGCAACAGTCTTCCCTGACAGGTATCAAATAAAGACTCATCAGGCAAGCTCCTTGGAGCTCTTTCTTAAGCCTCTCAGAAGATCAACATGATGTCAAAATAAAACAAGAGTACAACTGAAACAGCATCTTATACATGGCTTTCTGGCCAGAGTTTCACCCTCACTGGCTCTTTCTCCTCCCCTCCACACCTGAGGGGACCACACAGGCCATCACCACCAGGAGCAACACCAACAGAAGCTTGGCCAGAGCATCTTTAAAAGCCCTCTTCCTCTTCTGTGACAGTGCAGGTATGTTTGTGGTCTCTAATTCATTTATGATGCTTAGGTTCCCTCTCTTCAATAGGATTAAAAGGATCAGCCCCAAAGCCCAGGTCTGAGGCATAGAATTATTTCCTAATGCAGAACTTTAAAAAAATCGTGTATTTATTTTCTTCATCTTTCACTTGCCTTTACCTCTCCGTTATGTCTTAACTTGCGGTTAATGCCAGGCCCTAAAACTGTTGAGCCCATGTACCACCAAGGAGGTTCTAATACCCCTGCCAGAAGAGAGAATCTCCCAACTTTTGTATTTCCTTTAACAAAAAGCACCTTCATATAATAATACTGGAATGCTGGATTTTTTTAAAGCAATTTTTCATCGGACCTTTCCATTTGATGGAGCCATGTGTGAGGCAGATGGTCACTTCACACTGTGAAACACCACTTGGAATAGACCTGGCTGTAATTGAAGGGCTTACACCATGGCAAGACTCTTCTTTCCAATGGTCACATAGATTCTTTCTCAGGAGAATGAATTTTTGCTCATATGCAGCACAGGATGCCTCTGCTCTGTGGTACTGACTGGAACCAGTGCAGTACCTACTGCTATGCCTGTAGGAAAATTAATGGTTTGCTAATGTCTGGCCTTACCAGCCCTGAATCTCTGTTCAGGGGTTTCAAGTTAAAGAATGTCTGTAGACACTGTTTGGTTCATTCCAGTTTTTCAGGTCCCTTCCCCAACCACCCTTTTTTTTTTTTTTGGGGGGGGGGGGGGATTGGTTTGGGTTTTTTCTTGGACTGTTTGTTTGTTTGTTTGTTTTGACTAATCAATGATGGGAGCGGAGTTCTGTAATAACCTGCCATCCCTGAAAGACTGAGCCTGTTCCCTGGGCTTGGGAACAAGCCAGTTCTTAAGAACTTCCAACTTTGCTTGATGCATCTGCTTTCTGCCTCCACTTTACCCTTCTCCATTGTTACTTACAAAGTACTGTCTGAAAGTGCTATTTTCATGGCTAACAAAAGGGACAGACCTCATTTTACACCTGTCCACAATATAATTCAGAACTGACTAACCAGCTGCTAAAAAGTAGCTGGAAGCCATTGGGGTGGTAAATGCTGATTTCAGAGCCAGTCTTCAGCGACTGCTCATTTCTGACTCACAAGCCCTTTCAAAGATTCTGAGATAGGAATCAATATGCCACCAGCAGAATCTCCTTACGCGGGGGGAACAGTTTAGTCTCTGTGCTCCTTATAGACTCAGCGTTCCAAATTCTCCCATCACTTACTAAGTTACTGGGTATCTGGTTACTCAGTCTCTTCAGTTCCAGTTCAGGCTGGCACTGTTTTTCCATCTGCTGGTGGCATTGATGCTCCAACTCTGCAAGTACCTGCTGCATTGGATCCAGCTTCTCTCTCTCGAGCTGTAACTTTCTGTTTCATACTCTGCTGACTCAGGGATCTTGGTCTGGGCAGGGTCTGGTGGTTTCTCTATTGGCTGGATGCACTCTAAGCATCCACTCCCATGCCCTTTTCAGAATCCTCTTGGTCCTCTTCCTGTCTTTGTGTCTCTTTCTCCACTGACTTTTGCTGCCTCCGCCAGTAAACTAAGTCTTCCCTTAAGTCTTCACTTGGTTCTGAAATACCATTTCCTTCCTGGCTAGCTGAAAATAGCAGGTATGTGTGGCTTTTACACTCTTTGGAGTTTAGTTGCCTTTCTCTGCATAATTCTAGTAACTCATCTTTCCCATCTTCCTCTTCCAGCGATCTTCCCAAAAAGGCTAAAAGATTCACTCTTAAGCTTGTGATCACCACAAAACTGCAAAATGGAGGTCCTAATGCAAAATGGAAGTTACAATACAAAGTGTTGTTCACAATTTGATACAGACATGTCCCATTCTCTGACGCAGAATTAAGGAAGAGGGAAGTCCTTTGAAAAAGTTTTGTCTTCTATCAGATCCCCTCCAAAGGAAGCCAGCTGCCCACTGAATGCAGTTAGTTCACAATATCATGGTTCTTCTGTGCTCCTCAGTAAGTGTGGACACCCAAAGCATTAGCCTTTGTGGAGGTGCAGCTGTGCTTCTGTTTCTTCTCCACTGGCATGGAGCTGAGACTTCTTGCTAAACCAAAATCCCTGTCCTTTCTAAGGCAGCACATGTTCAAAATAGTCAAATGGAACAAAATGTCCAGTGAAGCCCAGATCTCCACTCAGCCTCTGTACCAAGGGGCTAAACAGTTTTGTCTGTGATCCAGAGGTGTGAGGGGAAACTGGATCTATCAGGCCAATATAGCAGCAAAAATGCTCTTTTCCATTTGTGACTAGATAGAATGGGGCAGGGTTTTCAGTCAGTTACAGATCCGGTCTCCATGTTTGATACATTTATATCCTCCAGGCCCAAGTACTGCAACTCATTATATCAAGGAATGGAGCTAAGCAGCCTGTGAAAGCTTCATCTGATATAGAACATGTGCTTGCTTAGCAGAATAGCTGTGATGAACAGCACCCTGCGCTCTGTTGCCTGCACTGGCTCCCCACTGAGTTACAGAATCAAATTCAAGGTCTGGTTTTAAATATAAATTACACCTTTCCCAGAGGAAAGATTGTCTCTTTTTTTGTTTCTGTGCCCCATTAAGGTTGTTATTGAGTCAATAATTAGTTAATGTGACCTGACTCCTGAGAATGGAAAATTACCTATACTAGTTCAGAATAACACTTCTTTAACAGGAATTGTGTTATAATGCTGTTAATTGAAAGCTGAAAGAAAGCAAGCTTAACACAATTACAATTTAGTGCTAACATGATTTGCACTCGCGTGAAATTAATAGTTTCTCAGACAAGAAATGAGAGCTTGAATTGATGATGAATTATAATTACTAACTGGTGGCATTAGCATTGTTTTTAACGTTTTATTAAGAGAAAAGTTCATAGTAAGGCAAAGTTAGAACTGCAAGGTGGCCTTTTTGCTATAACTACTGGTAAATGTCCAGAGAAAGTAGGAATAGGTGATTGTAAACTTAGTGTGTGACATTTGCATGTATGGGTGCCGATGGGTGAAAACTTGATTATTGGTGTCAATGGAGGTGGTGTCATTGATTTCAGTGGGCCCAAAATTTCACCTATTAAGAGAAATTGATTGGTTAAGACTGTCCTAATGCTTAGGGAATCCTGCTCTGATAATGGCTAAGCACATGACAACTACT
Organism: Caiman crocodilus; assembly: GCA_030014935.1. Taxonomy (NCBI): domain Eukaryota; kingdom Metazoa; phylum Chordata; order Crocodylia; family Alligatoridae; genus Caiman; species Caiman crocodilus. The sequence goes on along the minus strand of JAGPOW010001327.1, from coordinate 44,253,482 downwards.
GCTGCTACAAGTAGTTAGCAGAACAAACCAACAGGCAGATCTCTATCTGATAAGTATGTGAAATGGTAGCTTGAGAGAAATCATTTTTGATGTTAGTATTGCCCTGTCCCCTTTTCATGTGTTTATTTTGGCCACCTAGTACATATTGGGTTAAACTAACATTGTGTACTTTAGGGGGCAGAGGCTATCTAAGTTTACAATGTGTAAGTATAGCACTTAGCACAGTGATGCATCAGTCTGAGGCATGTAGGCATTTCTGCAGCATTAAAAAGCAAGTATAATGTGTCAGAATAATAACTAAAAATGTGGGTGTTAGACTATAGTTAGTCTGAGGTACTCGGCAGTGGCAGCCAGAAACTCTGGGCACTTTTTCTGCCACTGAGTTGCTGTGTTGCCTTGGGAAAATCACTTGATTCCTCTGTCTCACCTTCCCTGTCTGCGTACTTATGGGATAAACTTTATTCATCTCAATCTTGCTGGGACATAAATACTGCTTGTAAAGTTCTTTGGGAAATTCTGGGGAGAGCTATTATAATGCAATGTGTTATTAACCTTTTTAATTCCTCCAACCTGGTTGGGTTTTCACCTCTTCTTTATTTTTTTCCTATGCTGAGAGTCAAATCCAGCAGCTGCAAGCACTGACTTGGAAGCTTCAGATTTAACCTCAGCATGTCAGGGCCAAGGCGTTAGGTTGCCAGGTGACCACATGAATAGGTCCACATATGCAAGCATCCCATGTGCTCAAGCTCTTAGATGGACAACCAGGTACCTTGGGAAACATCGCTATTAGTCTGCGGACCACCTTGGCATCACTTTCTAGAAATTCATGGGAGTTCAGGCTGAGAAATTAACCCTGGTGAATCCAACTTAAATGTTACCTCTTTTTATGGGTTTTTATAGGATTCTGTAACCTGCACATGGATGACCAAATGTCAGTAATCCAGTATTCCTGGATGGGTCTAATGATTTTCGCCATGGGATGGAGATCTTTCACCAATGTGAACTCCAGAATGCTTTACTTTGCTCCAGATTTGGTCTTCAATGAGTAAGTATTCAATAGCAGCAATTTAGGTTTGTTTGCGTTGTCCTTCTCAGAAGTGGGTGGAGGCTGATGTCTCCCTGGCTACCTGTCAGTATGGTTCAGAGACCCTCACTGAGACCATATGCTCTTTGGGTTTATTTCCACTCCAGTGAAGAGCCCTGTGTAAGCAGATTACAACAATTTCCAAACTCAGGCAAACTCGTTTTCCTGTGTTAACCTGCCTTGATCTCTTTGAAGTGATCCAGCAGCCGTAGGTGAAGTGGAACTACTAAGTGTCTGAGGAGTCCAAAAGGGACCAGACCCACAGACAGATCTGACTCTGTTTAATAGTGTGCCTGTTTGGCTCCCTGTATATCACTAGCCACTTAGCACTGCTGTGCAAAGGTATCTTGACATAAGGTACAGAGGTAGGGAGCAGTTGATGTGAGCTACTGGAAATGCTGGTGCCCTGGCTGCTCTTTCACAAGTGCTCTCACTGTAGCTGGAAATGAATTGACTAGACTAAGCTCTTTGATGCCTTTCAGTTGAACCTAACTACCCAGTTTTATTGCTCTTTTAAAAGACTTGCTCAAACTGCTCTGTGCTGTGATATTTATTTTGAAACATCCAGCAGCCTTGTCTGTCACCATGAAGATAGCTAAGCACCTAAATAGTTAAAATTCTTGCCTGTATGTAAACTTCTTTAATGAAAAGGAGGTCATCTAGCACAGAATTATATGAATTATTTCATTTCTTCTGTGTCTTGAGTCCTCATACTCATAGTGCACTTATAGAAGTGGAGGCAGAATGAACCTGTTAATTGCCTGGAGTGACAGCCCGATAATCTCCACAGAGCTCATGGCTAGAGCAAAACTTGTATAAAGCATGTCTCAAAGGGAAAGAGATGCCAATAAAAGGGAGCTTTGCATAGTTGACAGTGAGTTGATTATGGCAAATGTCTGGGATGAGTTATGTGCTCAGAGTGTACCAGGAATTAGCTTGTTAGGTCATAAATCATTTGTGCTGTAATGTTTCCAAGGAGGCAAAATCTGACAACTGCAGGTATTTTTATAGCCTGAGGCATCTGCAGTCTTTTCTGTTAGAGTTTCCTCATTCCCAATTAGGTTGTGAGATTTGCATAAACACCAAATTTTGCCCAGCTACAGCTGATCAGTTGAACTGTCAGGGTTCCCAGTCCTAGGATTTGCTCTCTCTTCACCAAAGTCCTCTGAAAGTTACCAAGGCCTGGAGTGTTACCTTTCTGTTGGTGGAAAGAGAAAATAAAGGAGAAGAGGAGTGGCACAGTATTGATGCCCAGTTAGGGTGGCCTCAGTATTGGTCTCCTGACAGTTGTCCATATTCTTGCTTTGACTGCTTAGTTATTCCCTTTTCCTCCCTCAGGCCTTCCTTTCCCTGGGGTCCAGGTTTCAATTTCCCTCCTTCCTTTTCTTTCGAGTGCTGTCCTTTCCCAGCTTCCCATTCCTCTTCCCTGCTGCATTTTGTTCTCTCCCGTATCCCTTCTCTATCTTCTTCCAGGAGCCCATTCCTGCACCTTTCTGACGTCACCAAACAGTTATGCATGAGGAAATCATACAAATTGTGGCTTTATTCTTGCTTTCTCTCCCCAGTGCACATCTTCATCTAGTCTCTTTATTCACCTTCTGTACAGTACACTCATCCCCAACACACATGACACCATTAGGGCTTGTGTCAAGCTCCTAAATGCAACTGGTCCCAGCTTATCTGGAGCATGCCTTCTTCAAAGGGTACTGACCTCTCCAACTCCCTATGCATGACAGTGTCCTGCAAGAGCCCCTGGTTTTCTGCTTGCACCTGCTATGGTGGAAGTTCCAAGTGATGAGGCATTTCATGACTGTTACTGATACAGCAAATAAATCCATTATAAAAGTTGGTCTAGTGAATATAAAAAGTAGCAGGGGATAAGCCACAGGTTTTACAAGGAAGCAGCAAGGAAATTTCTGCCTTGATGTTAATGTCCCAATGCAGAATGATGACAAAAAGGTATCTGGAGTTCTTTCAGGCTACACTCTATTTTTGCCTTCAGCCGCATTGTGGCAGGAAATGGAGATCCTGAAAGTCCTGAGATATCCTGCCTCCCCTCTTGTCACTACAGGGCTGAAGAGGGAGCAGAAATTGTAATCCTTCCTCAGAAGCTCACACAAGAATTCACACCCACTTTGCTTTGCTAAATATGGTAAAACATTGCAGTCACTTATGGAGAAAGCAGAGGGTCAAGTGAATCTTTAAAATCCCATGTGGTCATCCCTTCCCATTACACTTGGTAATTTGGAAAATGTTCCTTTCCTGTATTCAGATTTTGCTGCCATGAGATTCTGCTAGAGATAAGTTAGATGGAATGCACTAGTTTAGACTGAGGGTTGATGGGTTTTTTAATAAAGATACTGAGCAGCGTGCATATATCATGCTGGTGGTGCTTTCATCTTCTTGCCGACATGTTGTGTGCCTTTTTACCAGGTACCGAATGCACAAATCCAGAATGTACAGCCAGTGTGTCAGGATGCGGCATCTCTCTCAGGAGTTTGGGTGGCTTCAGATCACACCCCAGGAGTTTCTCTGTATGAAGGCCCTACTTCTCTTCAGTATTAGTGAGTATCGGCGCCCTTCTCTCCAAAACTCATTGCTGGACATGTCCTGAATGTTTCTTTATAGAGGTGGTTCTGTAACCCTACCAGTTTAGGTACTCAAACACTCCAGATTGTGGCAATGAATGTTTCCCTTTCTGTTTCAAACTATCCCACTGTGATGGGTTTAAGAGAGCCATCTTCAGAGAGAGAATCATGACCATGACAGTAAGGCCAGAAAAAGTGATCCAGTCCTGTCCTCTGCTGTTGCAGGCTAGGGAACTCCCTATGCACTTCCCTAGCCTGTTGTAAAGTCCGCCCTAGATGTTGCCCCTGGAGAGATTGTCCATCTACTCAACCATTCTTGCTAAATGGGCCTCCAAGTAGGAACCAGGTGAGCAGGAAAATCTGACCACAGCCTGTGCTGGGTCTGCCATGCTGCCTCTATTTTGTAACAATCAGAACATGAAACAAAAGCTGTGTTGTATGGGGAAGCTCACCCTTCCTCCAGCAAAGCTGAGGGAAAGATGCAATCCCTGTTGTTGTTGTTGTTGTACCTGGGTTAGCGATTTCCTCAGTTGTTTCTTTTTTCATTGGATCTCCACATTTATTACTGTTTCTTTGCCTTGTCCCCATTACAGTTCCAGTGGATGGACTGAAGAATCAGAAGCTCTTTGATGAACTTCGAATGAACTACATAAAGGAACTAGATCGTATCATTGCTTACAAGAGAAAGAATCCCACATCCTGCTCTCGGCGCTTCTACCAGCTCACCAAGGTCCTGGACTCCGTGCATCCTGTAAGAGAGAGCAGCAGCATGGGCGGATGCATGGAAGCATTAACAGTCTTTTTCTGTGGTGTCATAGAGTCTACTGGGGCTCTGGGATTTGGGGTTACAGGAAATGTGGCAGATGCATAAAAGTTTGTAAGGGACATAAGGAAATGGCCTCCTAACTGGTGGCCATGGAAATGACTGTGATGATGTAGAGAGTATTCTAACCCAAGATTTTGTTTCATGACATACTTCCTTTATTGGCAGTTTTGTAGTGCCCATCACTGTAGCCAAGGACTCAAAGACAAACAAATCATTGAGATAGATCCTGGTTTTGTCCTAATGTCACTATTAATAAAAGAACAATAGGTAAAAACTTGCAGGAAACTGCATGCTCTACAGCATTGGTACCAGCAAGCTGGTTGATCACCTGAGATAACTAATTCAGATGAGTAGTTAGCTATGCTCATTGTAGGGAAGCACAAGAGAGTACTGTAGATACAGTAAAATAGAGGTATGCATTTTAAGTAGATTTTGACAGTTTTCTGGTGCTTCTACTGTAGAAACAGAATACATCCAAGTTTTTCAAACTTTCCCTCATGTTACCTACTGTTTAACACTCCATCACATGCTTAAAGAGGATTTCTGAGGGAGATTTGAAGTGTACATTATATTTACAGAACAGGAAAAAGATGACAGCTCTACTTGAGGAGTCAAAGCCAACTGCCATACTAACCGTGTAATTCCTCTTTCAAAAATGGAGCTCACTTCATCAGTGATGCTACATCAGTGGGTCTTTCCTGACTGCCACCTCATCACTGATGATAATAATTCTACTGTTGAGACCTAGTTAACAATATGAACTCAGGCTAATATAGGTTGCATCTTCTGAGGGCTATGTTAGTCTCTACAGGGAAAAGATAAGATAAATAAATGATAGGTTAGCCATACTGAATGCTCCTCTGTGAGTAAGAAAGCACCATTTTTATGTAGTCATTTTCCAAACAGAAACACCTCTTAGGCCTCTGTGTGCTTGTAATAAGAGCACTGCATTGCCCCGTCTGCTACACGTGCAGTGCACAGCCTGTGTAGCTCACTTTTTTCATTCCCAGGACAAACAACAGCCATTTGGCAGCTATTCCTAAACACCAAAAAGTCTGTAGTGTCCAGAGAGCAGAAACCCTGGCTCACAGTAGGTGAGCCAGGACTTCACTGTAGTACCTGTTAATGGTTTCTCTGTATTCTGCATAGTGTTAGCAGTGTGAAAAGAGCCATTTGATGGAGAAGATACATCATTTTTTGACCTTCCTTTCTCCTCCTTTCTCTTTCCTAGATTGCCAAGGAGCTGCATCAGTTTACATTTGACCTCTTAATTAAAGCGCACATGGTCAGCGTGGACTACCCTGAAATGATGGCTGAAATCATCTCTGTCCAGGTTCCCAAGATCCTGTCTGGAAAAGTCAAACCCATCTACTTCCATGCACAGTGATATTCTGGAGAGAGTCGCATTGCGCTGCCATACCCTTATCAGCCATCTCCTGCCTGTTATCTCTGCACTACTGTACTGCAGTGCCTTGGGGAATCCCCTCTAAAGATACTCTTGGTGAGAAGATGTACAGTATCAAACTACTACCTGCTGGGATTCCTTTCATTTCTATTTTTTCCTGTGGTACCTCTGAACTGAACTACCTGCCATGGCTTCCGCCTGTGTTTGGTGTCTCTTTAAATGTTGTGACATATCATGACTATGTGACAGTGTCCAGTGGCACTTGTTTACAGTCTTTTGCTTGTATATGTTCCATGGTGACGTACCTGTGACCCAGTGCCATGTCAGTTTGGGAGAAATGCCACCTTTCATTCTCACTTTAAAACAAAACAAAGCAAGAAGCAAATGAAGCCTGTGCATTTATGGGAGAGGGTTATTTCCCTTATTCGCCAGAGTGTTTTCCTGTTTTTTTTATTTGCATTGTCTCTAAGAGACAGGTGAATTCAAATACAGTAGTAGTGAAGCAGAGAGGTGTCGGGGGAAAGAGCACAACTTACTGAGGTTATCAAATCTTTCTAAATCAGACAGCTGCTAGCTTGTGAATATTCAGTCCTGGTGCTGAAAATATGTGTCTTGTCCTCTGCTCTGGCCATGTGTTCAGGCCACAAACCCATGGTCTTTTCACAGCTGAGAGAAGCATTAAGTACTCACTTCTGTAAGGAATGCCCAACCTGGAGTGGAGGGCTGGAAAGGATTGTGATCTTTAGAAACCTTCAAAGATTGCAAAGGGCTGTTTTCATCCAGGACATTTTTTTCTGAGGAGTGGATTGAAGCCTGTCCAGTGAATGTCCAGATGTCTACCAATGTCACATTCCAATTTTGAATTTTTTTCCCTTTCCTCATCTGTATCCAACTTTCATGAGTGCCTGAAGTCTCTGCACACTCCCACTCCTGCCTCTGGCATGCTCCCCTTGAATGTCTGGTGTCTCTACTTGTCTCTGGTTTCTCACTAGGGTTATCTGAAAGTCTAGATTTTTCTGGTTATGCTTTGCATTTGCCTTTTTTCTGAACTATATCGCAGATGGTTTCCGACACCTGCAGGCCAACATCACAGAAGCACAGAGCTCTAGTGCTTTGGACTGTGTGAGGACAAGTGATCCTTTCTTGTCAATCCTGCTCCTTTTGGAAACAATTGTAACTGGCATGAAATTGCCATGAGATTTCCATAGTGTTTCAGGGAAATTGTAAACAAATCACTTAAGAAACTCCTACTCCTCTTTTGAGGTGCACACAACTCCCCTGATGAGGATAGATCTTCACATAAGGGAGATCAAGGGAGTACACCCTGACCAATGACACAGTAAAGACAGCACTATCCAAACAAAACCCACAGACCATGCCTAAATTGATGACAGTGTTTCATCCTGCAGCAGAACCAGTGGAGGCAGAGAAACCTGCCTGGTGGACGTGCATAATTATTCAAAACAAAACAAATGAGACACTCAGTTTCTTTGATACTGGCAACTTTCTGCAGTCGGGACTGTTTCCGAAAGGGACATCTGTTTTCTTCAAAGCAGGGTAACACTGACTTGAATCCTTCCACTGGAAAGCTCTGCTTGGTATTCCTGAGAAATTATTCTGCCCATGAATGTTATTCAGATTTATTGTTTAAGGCTGTACTGAACATGTAGGAATATAATTCTTCACTGTGATGTCTCACAGTTCCCTTCAGAGTCCTACTTCCCCTTGTCTCATGAGTCAAACAGAACAGCAAAAGTCCTGCTGTCAGGCCTGGTTAGTGATTTAAGCCTGTCCTATGGACTTCTGTTGGCATAACTATGTGGGTGATTGGTGTGAAGATATGCTACCCTGATTGACATGGTGGCGCCTGAAAAAATTCCCAGTGTAGATGCACTTATACTTGCAAACCTGCACCTTTATTCATTGTGTTTTGCTCAGGGAGGTTATTTTACTGCAACTGTTCAAAGCACAGGTTTGTTTGTATGGTCCTCTCCACATTAGAAGCACTTCTCCAGTCCGGTATACAGGTATTCCTGTGCCAAAAAAGTAAACCAAACAAAGACAGAGTCTTGGCTTTTGGAGGAGATGGATTTCCTGTGTGATAACAGCTGCTAACATTTGCCAAATAACCATTTAAACATGAGGAGAAGAAGGAAGTTTAGGCTTGTGGAACCCCATCAGCTCAACTCTCCCAGATCCATGGGTCTTTTCTAACTGAATCCTGCCATGCAAAAGAAATCAATGCTATTCTTCTGCTCTTTCGGCCTTTCATGGATTGTGGCCAATGACTGTTTTTCTAGTCAGGCAGCCTCACGTGCTTCCTTGTGATGTGTTTTGGATCTGAACAGAGTAAATGTCAGCGCAGCAGGTGGTCACAGAGTTTCCCTGATTCTCTCCAGTTGTCCCATGCAGAGTTCTCTGAACAAAAAGTATGTTTACAGTGTTTTTGGATGAGTTTAACTCTCTTGTGACAGATTAATTTGATTGCATCCTTCCCCCTCTGCCCCTTCTGGAGAGTAATGAAACAGCAATGAGTTCTTTTTTAATGCTATTGAATATACTCTGCTATCGCGAATATTTGTTTTCATTGTTTTGAAGGGTTACAAAAAACTGAAATTTCATTGGAATCTACTGATTTTGAGAATGCACCAGTAAAAATGCTCCGCGTGTACTAGCTCCTGCCTTTCAGAACTGTGGCTTTTCTGTTGAGTAACAAAAAAATACATTGACGGTCTGAGTTGGCACAGCATTCTCATTCTGCTGTAAAACAGAAGGATGTTGAGAGTGGTGATAAACTCTTCCTTTAAAGCAAGCTTATATTTTGCACTGCTCAAGTCAAGGTTTCACTTTTGTGTGCCACTCTGGAGTGTCAGTGGAGTGCTGGGAAGAGAGCTAAAGTCGAACTGAACATTTACAGACAAACAGCCTTATTTGGTGTTGGAACCACATAGATAATGGGGGGAGGGTTGGAGGAGGATACTGTCCATGTGTCGTCTGCAAAATGTTTGCAATGTGTGGGTATAGTGCTTGTCAAACTATGTATCCTTTAGGAAAGAAATGTGCTCATTTGAATACCGCCTGTCCAATATTGTACATACATAGCTAGATTGCCTTTACTGAGGTGTACTAGTAGCTCCTGTGCCATTCAAGCTGTATTAGGGAAGGGTGGGGGGTGTTAAGTTTTATTCTGTAGCTCTTAAGTGTTCGGTAGGTTTCTGCCATTTTTTCCCCTAAATTGGAAAGTTGGATTTATGACATTACTGAAAGCATGAGTGAGGGATCCAGTCAAAGAACGGGGATTGGCAACATGCTGATTTGGGTACCTCCAGGGTACACATCCAATACTGTCTTCAGCCACTGATACTATTTCCCTTTCTGTATCATCTCTGCGAGGGAACTGTCCAAACACTATCTAAGACTGTCTCCTTCAGTTTGCTTCAGGAACTGAAAAGGGCCTGAGAAGTGCAAAAGTGCTTCAGTTGCTATGTCCCTTTGTAGCTCAGTTCTTATTTTGTATGCAAAGTAAGTTTGCATTCTTATTTCTATGTTTGCTTAAATAAAGCAAATGGAATCTCATAATCCATACGCTAATGTGGAAGTTTTCCTTAATCATACTAAGCAAGTCATTTAGCGTTTTGCTTTATATCACTTCAGAAGCAGAGGAAGCCATTTGCTTACTTGGCATTGTTTTCCATAACATGGAAGCAAACATCTTGCAAGCCCCTCTCCAGTTACACTGACCTGAATTCTCCTTTCAGATACAATGACACAGTTTCTTTTGGAGTTACATGCATGACCAGGCTGCACTAACTGCATATGGTCTTAACTTGGCAAGTACCCCAAAACTATACCACCCTGCCAAAGACCAGGGGAGTGTCATTTAGGATAACAGCTACAGAATCTCCAGTGTGTATTTTGAGCCAAATCCTGAGGATCTAACTCCCTTTTTGCTGAGTCCTTACACATAAAGCTCCCATTAACTACCTCTGAGTTTGCCTCAGTAGGGACTCACCAAAAACCCAAGAAGCTGATTCACTTCTTATTTACACAGTTGTAAATCAAGAATATCAAGAACCCAAGAAATGTTGAAAGCCAATAGGATTATGACGGTGTAAGTAAGTAGTGAATCAGGCTTCCACAGAAGTGCCTTGGAATTTGGTTCCTCAAGTACATGCTGAGTAATTATCACATACTGGTAAATTCCCCATTACATATGTGTATAAGTGCATGCCCAGGGACTGTCCTGTTGCTCTGGTAATAGGTTGTAAGGAGGTTGCCATGTTCCGTATATGAATGAATATGGCTTGTCTGGTATTTAAACCTTGTGAGGTAATGTGCTACTTGCCTCCTGGCTCTACAGGCATGAGCCTGAACCACAGCAAGAGATCCCAACAGTGTCATCTCAAAAGGGCTAAATGTCTATGCACTGGGCACCTTATGACAGTAAGAGGTCTCCCCATTTTTACATACAATACATCTGTGACTGTCAATGTTGATCTCTCCCTTAAAGTGTAAAAGAGAAAAACAGAGAAGGATGTTACCCAAAATTTCTAGTCTGAATCCTTACTTAAAGGACATTTTTCACTCTCTGTGAGAGAGAGAAAGAGAGAGAACATTCTTCAGTCTGTGGCTGTGTTAGTAGACACATTTATTTAATCTCTTTTTCTGGTAGGTAGTGACCAGGATTTAAAAGGTCCATTTTTACATAGTGTACATGAGCAGATGCTGGCATCCTTTATTCTGGTGTGACTGTTAGTTTGTGCAGGTCCCTTAAACCCTCCTGCTAGCTGGGGATATTTACACTAGAAAAACACTAGAGAAAACTCCAACTTTCGCACTTTTGATAGCATAGAGATCTAATTCAACGCATAGTGTTAAAATGCATAGAAGCTGATATTTATTTTGTAGCCATATTTCAAAATGGATTTACAGAGTAAGAGAAATGATGTTTCCTGCATTAGCTATTCCTCTAAACCCTCTCTGCACCTTCAGATTTGTGTCCAGTTAGCGACTGGTATTGTGCCTGGAAAGTACATTGGCAATTGCACTCTGAGTACATGTGAAAACTGGACTGCCTCCACTGGCCAGGTGCCTTCACCCAGGATGCAGCAACCTCAGCACTCTGCAGCCCTGAGAAGGTTTTGTGGGCACAATGTATTCAAACACTCTTAAGTTGAGAGGGCAAATGAGTAATTTGGAAATAACGAAGTATGGAAAGCGATATTCCATAACTGACTCATGTGCAGACTAATGCTAAAAACTCTTTGGACACTAAGAGTCCAAAGGATACTACCTTTCCTCATTTAGTTGTACTTATTTTGGAGAGAGGAATAATTTTTTCCATTGACTTTACTGGAGAGAGGAATAATTTTAGGAACACAGAATCCAGCCCCCCCATGTAACACCCATTCATTCAGCCCAGTTTGACCTGTGCTCTAATCACTGCCTTGGAAGTGAGGATGGGCCTCTTGGGTCCTTCCCCTTTTGAAAGGGTAAGGAAGCCTACTCTTAGATGCCAAAGGTGCGTGCCTGTCCCTCATAAAACCACAGCAAATCTATACTGAGCTGCTCTCCCTGGTATTTTGCATTATACTGTTGGGTCTTAGAGATGTTTGTATAAAGACTGCAGCAAATTGACAGCTGTTTTTATTTCTTAATATTTCTTTAATTAAAGGTTCTCTATATAGATATATTTTTCTTTGTAATAATCCTAAAAGTTTATTGCTGGTGCCTCTGTGCCAGTGTGGTCTCCCAATTCACAGCTCAGTGGAAGCAAGAAAGAATAGTCACTGCAATCTTTTGTCTCACTGTATGTGAGTAGGCTTCTGAGGCAAACACATCTCTCATTCAGCGGGGCTACCAAAAGGAAGTGAATGGCAGCCCACAGCTTGGTTGGGCCAACTTTCAAATACAACATTGCCAATTTCTCACTAGATTTTCACCCACGTCATGCAATTCCAAGGACCTAGCGAGTCCTTGGGCTTCTGAGGCATGGCATCAAAGTCCTTTGTTCAGTCTCTGTCTGCCTGTGCTATTACTTTGCTAAGCTTTTCTCGTTCTCTGCCAGGTTTGCAGTTAAATGTATGGATATTATTTGCTACGCATGCAGAATTGCAATTTCTTTCAGACAGGGTGTGCGTACACAAGACACTTCCAGCGCAGTAGCCTAATTCTACTGTGCATTAGTGCGGTGGGCAAAACCCGTGGTAATGCGCTAATGCTCAGTAGAATGATTCTACTGCACATTAGCACCACCAAAAAAGTATGCACCGCCAGTAATGCACAGTAGTACCAATTACCATGCATTCAGATAGTACTTGTACTAAACAGGTACTAAACTTAATGCATTGTAATTATGGCGCTTTAATGAACGTGTAGATGCACCCACAGTCCTTTTTAAATAGTGGTATTCTGGGGCCCTTATATTTATAGGTGCTAAATTGCACTCCTTCAGAAGTCAATGGATTTTTTTTCCATTGACTTTACTGGAATGAGGACCTAGCTCTAAATATATTAAGAAAGAAAACAGACACCTATTATGTTAAGCATCACTGAGATTTTGCCCGAAGATGACTTCTTGCAGTTTCAGTCCACACAGATGTGGCTGAATATGCCTACCCAAAAGATCAGTGACTGAGAATTTACCATGCTAGGTTGAACATCATTTATTTTTGCTAAACTAAAGTTAATTTTTAATTAACTAAAAAAGAAGCATTTTTGATCCCAAGGATAAACAACCAGCCAATCATAATACAGTGTAGCTCATGCTTGAGTTCAGTGTGGGCACTCCGCCAACGCTGTACAGCAGGACAAACTTCACACCGTGGCGTTCAGCTCTCTTTTTGTAATCTTGAAATCTGTTGTTGTTCTAAATACAATAAAAGGCAGAACCTTGTTTGTTGGAACACTGGTGTGTCTGTGTATGTGTTTTTGGCTTTCATTTATTTCAGATGCACATTTGGAAAATGTCATTTGGTGAAAAATATTTCTATTGGGCATGCCAAAAAAAAAAAAATTGGCCATTTTTCCAGAGTTAAGGCTTTATGCTTGGGTTATTCTTAAAATCTGACTATGGAAAATGAATAGTCCCTTATCCCTTATCTTGATTGTTAATTCATTTATGCATGAAATGACTAATCTTTCATACTAGTCTCTTTGGAGCTTTTAAATTGACTTTTATTAAATTAATGTTTTAATGAAATTAGGTGCTAAAAGAATGCCCAGTGTCCTTTTCCTGTTTTAGCTTCTCGTGTGATTGTCACTGTTGTTAAATGACCAGTAATTAGAAACCATTCTGCTCAGACTTCATTATAAAATTGACCTGTGATCTCCAAGTAATACAAGACATTGTGTTTTTATCAGCCCAGTTCTTAATTCAAAGCAGAAAAGTGGAAACTTGTATTTGTCCAGGCTTAAATTAGACAAACCAAAGTGCTTAAAAGCAAAACGACCTGTTTGTACACATATAACTAGGAATGACTATTTCCATAGCAATAACCACATATACCAATACCCTGAAAACTGAAAGGAAAATGTTCTTGTGACTGAACAATACAAAAACAGCTTGGAGCAGCGGGATAGTATTGTGCTTGGTCAGCTGTGGAGGATCTGGTTCCGAACCCTTATTTGAGTTGCATCTATAAAGGAACGCATTAGTAGTTTCAAACTTAACCTGTGCTTGACATCTGCTCATGCCAGTCACCAAGCTAAGCTGTCAGTACAGAGAAAAGCCCAAGGCAGGAGCTGCAGAACCTCAAGGTGTTGGCAAAACTCTGAAAACCAGTGGCAACAGCAATAGCAGTAGAGGTGAACTGGTAGAGTGCATAGGGAATCTAGGACTGGAAGTCATCTGAGAGCCTACAAGTTGGATACTATGACAAGGCAAGTGCAGGGCAAGTCACTTAGGGAGCTACAGTGGAAAAGCTTGATTGGTAGGAGCGCAGCTCAGAAAGCACATTGGACAAGCTGTAGAGCCAAATCGTGGCTTGTCCACGTAACTCCAAGCTGCAAGCCTGAAATCTTTAATTTTCCTACTGAAATTAATGTCCACAACCCTCACTAAGTGAACTTTCTTAACAATTAGCAATATATTCCTGGAATTTGACCTTGTGCCAGATGTGAATGATGCTTTAAGGCTGTTTCTTCCTTCCTTCAATCCCTAACATCTCAACCCAGTCAGTCAAGTCTTGGTTTGGGATGTCCAGTCTTGGTAGGTCAAAGGATGTGGTCATTATGAGTGACCTAAACTTCCCTTAGGTCAAAGGATGTGGGCGACCTAAACTTTCCAGACATCTGCTGGGAGGAGCAGTCAGCCAGGTCTGACCGCTCACGTAGGTCCCTAGCTGAGATACAGGACCTCCATCTAACCCAGGAGGTGCACAGCGCCACCAGGGGAGATGCCTTGTTGGATTGGGTGTTGGCCATGGGCGACGACCTCATGGGAGCTGTGGGTGCTTGGTCACCTGGGCGACAGCAATCATCGCCTGCTGAAATTCACCATCCAGCGCAAGGTGGCGAAGGCCTGCAGCAAGGCAGCAGCCCTGGACTTCGGGAGGGCGGACTTCAGAGGTAAAGAGATTAGCTGGGGAGACACTGAGGTCTCACGAGTTGGGTGCCCAAGAGAAGTGGTCGTTCCTTAAGGAGATGATCTTTCAAGCCCAAAGGGAGGGAGGTAATCCCTACATGGATCAAAGGGGGCAAGAGGGTGCAAAGGCCCCCATGGCTCACCAAAAGCATCCAGAAACATCTCCAAGCTAAAAAGGAGGTGTACACCCATTGAAAAGGAGGGGCCATCACCAGAGAGGACTATACCTCTTTCTGTTGCTCGGGGCTGCAGGGGGATGGTCAGGAAGGCAGAGATGGAACTGGGACTAGCGATCCAGATCAAGAACAACAAGAAGTCCTTTTTTAAATACATAGGGGGCAAAAAGAAGGTACCGAGTAATGTGGGGCCTCTGCAGGACACGCTAGGAAATCTGGTCGTTGCACCAGACAGCAAAGCTGACCTATTTAACAATTTCTTTGCCTCCATTTTTCTGAGTAGGGAGCTGGTCATCCCCCCTACTGGGACCCCCATAGGCCCTGTGGGAGGTGCACCCAGGCCTAGGGTCAGCAAGGACCTAGTCAGGGAACTTCTGGAGGGACTGGTCATATTTAAATCAGCAGGTCCTGATGATCTCCACCCCAGAGTGCTGTGGGAATTACCAGAGGTCATTGCAGGGCCTCTGGCATGACTTTACAAGCACTCCTGGTGCTCTGACAATGTGCTGGAGGACTGTAAAAAGGCCAATGTGGTTCCCATTTTCAAAAAAGGGAGGAAGGAGGACCCAGGAAACTAGGCCAGTTAGTCTTACCTCAATCCTGGGGAAGCTTTTTGAGAAAATTATCCTGGCGCATATCCACGAGAGGTCAGCAGGGGAGACTATGCTTAGGGGCAACCAACATGGGTTCATTAGAGGCAGGTCCTGTCAGACCAACATGGCGGCCTTCTATGACCAGGTCACCAAACCCCTGGATGCAGGTGTTGTGGTGGATATAGTCTTTCTGCACTTTAGGAAGACCTTCAACACTGTCTTTCACCCCATTCTCATTAAAAAACTTGGAGACTGTGGTGTCGATGTCAGGCGAGTCACTAACTGGCTGGAGGGCTGCACCCAGAGAGTGGTGGTGGACAGGTCTTATTCGACCAGAAGGGATGTGGGCAGTGGGGTTCCTCAGGGCTCAGTCCTCAGACCTGCACTGTTCAACATCTTCATCAGCAACTTGGATGAGGGGGTAAAATGCACCCTGTTCAAATTTGCAGATGACACTAAGGTGTGGGGAGAAGTGGGCACGTTAGAAGGGAGGAATAGCCTGCAATCAGACCTAGACAGGTTACAGGGGTGGGCAGATGAGAACAGGATAGATTTCAACACTGACAAGTGCAAGGTGCTGCAGCTAGGGAGGAGGAACCAGCAGCATACCTACAGACTGGGGAACTCCCTTCTCATCAGTGCAGAGGTAGAAAAGGATCTTGGAGTCATTACTGAGGCCAATATGAACATGAGCTGACAGTGTGGGGATGCAGTCAGGAAGGCCAGCCGTACCTTGTCATCCATCCACAGGTGCATCTCAAGCAGGGCCAAGGAGGTGATCCTCCCCCTCTATGTGACACTGGTCAGGCTGCAGCTGGAGTACTGCGTCCAGTTCTGGGTGCCGCACTTCAGGAGAGATGTGGGCAGCATTGGAAGGGTTCAGAGAAGGGCCACCCACATGATCAGAGGGCAGCAGGGCAGGCCCTACAAGGAGAGGCTAACAGGTCCTGAACCTGTTCAGCCTCCAGAAGACAAGGCTGAGGGGGGATCTAGTGGCTGTTTACAAACTGGTCAGGGGGACCAGCAGGCATTGGGGGAGTCCCTGTTCCCCCGAGCACTAACAGGAGTGACTAGAAATAACAGTCACAAGTGGGGAGAGGGTAGATTCAGGCTAGATATCAGGAGGCACTACTTCACTGTCAGGGCAGCTAGGATCTGGAACAAACTTCCAAGAGAAGTCGTGCTCGCTCCTACCCTGGGGGTCTTTAAAAGAAGGCTGGATAAACATCTGGCCTGTTTCATTTGACCCCAGTACTCTTTCCTGCCATGGCAGGGGTTCGGACTTGATGATCTGCTCAGGTCCCTTTCGACCTTACCAACTATGAAACTATGAGCTCAACTGTTGAGCCAGAAAAATATTATACAGGGCAGGAACAGTAAGGCCCTAGGACAGCTATGCTCTAATAAGGACCTAAGAAAGTGGTGGCTTCTGTCACTCTCTCATTGTTTCCCCTCTAGTTCTAATCCACCCCATCCATATACAGAGCTCAGCAATGGCATGGATTTGATTTTCCAGCCTGTATGAGAAAAGGAGCACAATGATCATTTGTTGTACTTGAAAATGTATAACTTAAGTAGAACAGAATCCAAATGAGCTCTTTTGAATGGCTTCTGAAGGCAGGGGTTGAGTAAAGATACTGGCCCAGAGTTGTTTTATCTGATCCAACTTGTCTCCAGTCTAATCTGACCAGTATCACCAGATGTGCAGAAACATCAGTACAGTATTTCTACCACCCAACATACCAGAAAGGAATGAGGGAGTCCTCTCCCATGGATGCCATGTGGCAGCCAGGGGACCCTCTCTTTATACCTTTCCATGTCTAGTTCATCATCCATGTCTGGTTCATCATCCGGAAATGATTCATTCTGAAAAGTGCTCTTGTGCGATACCAGAACAGCCCCCTTGTAAAATACCTTACTTCCTATTTTAATGGGAAGTTTGTTTCCAAGCAGTGTCCCATTTGCTAATAAGAATTTAAAGAAAAATTTTAATTTCACCATGCAATGAAATTTAGAATTAACCCAGCCAATAAAAAATACATGTAATCAACAGTGAAAAATGGGTGAGATATAATTAGTGCATATTTGGCAGGGACATTCCCCCAAAACATAAATCTTTCTCGAATTGCCCAACTTCCAGTTTTGATTTTGAATGTCAGACACATGGACTCTAAACAAGGCCATTGCTCCTACATTTGGTCCACTGTTCATACTTCCTGGTTGGGTTGTAAAGTCTGTGCAATTCTTTAGAGGTTGCTTTTTTACCATACAAAGGTATCGGGGCTCTTCTCTATTTCTGTATTTTTAAATCAATGCCATGGACAACGTTGCAGTGACAAACCATTAAGTAACTCAACACTTAGAGTAACTGCTACATTAGATGAGTGGACTTGATGGGGTTTTGTTAATTTGGACATCATTTTCCCATATAAAGAGAGAAGAGGAGTGGAGGTGTGCTAGGCGTCTGCAATAATAAACCACTGGGTATACGGACAACCTTTCTAAAGCAATGCTAATTGTTTAACGTAGTCAGAAGATTCTGTAAAAAAAGAAAAAAGGAAAAAAAAAGAAATGCCAGGATAGAGAGAGTCCTTTTAAGAATTAAAAAAGCTTGGAAAGGCAGCAAGTAGTCCCAGAAAGTTAATATGCCTGTTTGTGCTGTCTAACAGCCTGTACAAGATAGTTGCTCAGTTTTGACTATATTTACAAGCTCCAAAAATGTGTGCTTTGAACACGGAGGAAGGAGCCAAGATCAACATGTAACCCATTTGGCCAAATACCATGGAGCAGGAGACACAGTCCCAAACCACAGAACGCTGTCTGCCCCGCTAGAGCTTGCAGTGCTCTCCTATGGATACAGGATGGATCCCTGCTTTTCTGTCTGCTCACCCCAAACTGCAAGATCCAGGTTTCTGGCCAGCTCTGAGAACAAATCAGTGCATTTTTGTCTTGTTCCTCTAAGGACTGTGCTTTACTTTTGTCTGACATCTACAACTCTTCTGTGACCACAGCAGTCCCAGTGGCCACTGGGAGGTGGAAATGATCTGCTGACACTTACCCTGGGATTCAAGAGAGCCAATATGAATGCTGAGAGATGTCTCCAGACACCTCCAGGGTCAAGGCTCTCCACAAGAACACTGGATGAAAATGTTTCAAATTGACTGGGAACAAATCTGAACGTCCACAAATGCCTTCCAGCCTCCACTCCTGTTGCCTGCTAATTATTTAGCACAGCGATTTGTGTGCTAAGTTTGTGCGTGATTTGTGTACAATTAGCTGAGCTTCTTCCCCCTGCACACCCTTCTCCCATCGGCCTGTCTTCTCCTTTTTGATCCTGCTGTGAAATTGTAGCACAGAATTCGTGGTTTCTCAACTAGTTCCATGGCAACAGACTGCGCTGTCATAATTTGAGGGATTAGGATTTTGCAACAGGATCCTGTTGGAGGAGAAGCTTGACTGGGTTAGGAACAAAGCTCTGAAGTCCAACCTCAAAAGAAATCAGAGGGAAGCATCTCTCTCCAGACATCCAAGCTTGTCCTGGAATGAGAGCCCACTCCGTGCCAAAAAAATCCCTGTCAAACTTTCACATGGACACAACTAGTTTGAGTAACAGCTACTGGGCATAGTTGAATTTTGCTCATGTATTCAGCTCTGTACTGGGGATCCAATCAGCCTTGATGTAATTCCAGTGAACAGATGAGATCTAGGGTTGAGTTTGTTTTGTATCCACTCTTCAACAGAGATCAATACTGGCTATTAAGAGGATGCTACAGAGGAAACCATGATGGTTGGTAAGGTACAATGGGCCTGATCCTAAGTCCTGAGCCCGTAGGGGTACTCACTTCCTAACCATTTAGGAGGCGAGTTACACCCTGGGGCATGAAGATCCAGTGCCCCTTTATAAATATTTATCCTCATCAGTGCAACAGAGCATTTTTTAACAGCAAATTGTCTCAAGTGACTAACAGGGTCAATCTGGGGATTTAGACCTAAATCTTTTGCCTAAACAATAAGGAAAGGCTCTGTCTGGGGAATAAAGCTAATGCCCCTTGAAGTGCAGCTGGCACTCAGGAACAAGGGCAAGAGTGTTTGATCTCCAGTTCCACTGAGTCAGGCATAGTGAACTGAAGAACTAGGCCTGTGCCCTCCCAGAAAACTCCTGGTGCTCCCTTAGCCAGCCGTAGTCCAGCTCCAAGCTAAACAGCAGGCTTCTCATAGTTGTCCTCTGAGCAGTCTGGCAGAGCTTGTGAAATGGAGCCTCTTTGCATTTCAAGAAGTGATAACCATTTGCTGTAAGTGTGTATCTCCCCCATTCTTTGCAGCCTGAGGGGGCCCCCCCGATTGCTGTTCCTGGGGACAGGCAGCTATGCTGGTAATGCTTTCAAAGCACCAGCTCCCCACTTACCCAGAAACTGGATCGCAGTCACTGCTGCCAAGTGCATTGCACCAAGCCAGACGTGTCCTGCGGGGAGGACTGCTCCCACATTTCCTGCCTCCACCCTGTGTTCCTGAGCCTCATCCAGCAGTGACATGTGAATCCATTCAGGCTGTTCAAGGACTTCCAGGGGGACGTTTACTAGGGATCATCCCTGGGAAAGCCAGGCACTGATGCCACATTTCCAAAGAGCAAGTTCAGCTGAGGGATGCCTCTCCCTGTCTGATGCCTGCACACTGTGAGCCCTGCTGTCCCGGGGCAGGGATTTTCCTGTCACAGGCATTTCCATCCACAAGGCCAGCCTCCTCTCCCCCATAGGCTCTGGCCTTTCTGACTATACCATGCTGCTCATGTGGGACGGGAACAAGCACATCTGGAACTGGAGCTTCATTTCTCTGATGAATGGACTCTAGATATCCCCTGTCTGAGAGATGCAAGTTCCCTTTGGCTAAAGAGTAAAGGACAAGATGGACTGACTGTCACTGAGGGCACCGGCTGGCATTACGTGGACGTACGTTGTTCAGGGGAGTGTGAGGGGCAGGAGGAAGACTGGGGCAGGGGATACAGGGAGCCAGCCAAATGCTAAGAGAGAGGCAGAGGGCAGTGATGGTGAAGGATGAAGGCAGCACGGTCTAGTGGAAAAAGCAGAGGACTGGGGCGGCCAGAGACCTGGCTTGGTTTCAGTGAGACAACCCTGCCACAGCAATGGGTTGGACTAGCCCGTCTCCTGAGGACCCTCCTCGCCCCTTTGGTACTTGGCAAGTGGGAGGAGAAAGGAAGTGGTTGGCAGCCCTCCCCGTCCCACTTCAGGTAGCGGAGGGGGAACAGTGGTACCTTCAAGCAGCCAAGACGAAAAGAGAAGAAACCATGCTTTCGCTCGCGTGCTCAGGGCAGGGCTTTGATCTTGACAAGCTCTCTCTCCCTCACGCGTGCAGTCACTCACACTCGTGTGCACACGCTCACACGCGGACTCTGGCCACCAGCAGCCTTGCCATCGGATGGAAAGTGAAAAGCCTTGCAGGGTTGTTATTTGGAAGCTTCTTATGATTGCCAAGCCGATCTCGTGATTTCGGATGGCTGGGGGTCTTGCCTGGGAGGCTGGCAGGACTGCGGCGGCTGCTGAGAAGACAAGCCTCTTCGAGCCCCGCTGCCCCGTCTCACTTTTCTCAGCTACTTCAGCAAGCACGCAGCTGTACCGGGCTGGGAGGAAATAAAATGACTTAAAGCGTGGCGGCGTCCGCGGGTGCTTGGTGGCTGGATTCTGGACTCGTGGTGGTGGAGGTGGGTCTGAGAGAGACAGCTTTGTTAGCTACTGAAAACACAACCGACACGGGTCCTGCGACAGTGCTTAAAGGGGCCCTGCGTGCCCCTCAGGCCGGCCGCTCCGCCCTGCCGCTGCCTGGCAATGTTGCTGAGGCACCGTTGCTGAGGCTTCCTTTTGGAAGGACCAAAGCATGGCGCGATGCGGATGGGTACGGTACCACGCACGCGGCGCGTGGCTAGATTTCGGCGCTACAGCACCAGAGCGGCACGCTATAAGCCCCCGAGCTGAGGGTCTCTGTCACTCACCCGAGCTGAGGGTCTCTGTTGAACCCGGCCTGTGTGGAATGTTCCAGCAGACGGATACGTGCGGCCCAGCAAAGGTAGGTCACCGAGAGAAGAGTAGGTCACCAATGGAGAAGTCCACTTTACCAGAGCCTTGCGACGATGTGTTAGACCACGGAAAGTTACAGCCTTAGAAAAAGCTCCCGCCACCTGTATGCTCATGAGTACACCTCCATTGGCCGTTTGTACGTTATTCTGTTAGGCGGTCAGCAATCGGCTCGCTAGCCGTATAAAAGGTTCAAGCAGTTTCCGCCCAAACCGGGAGGCTTCTGCGAGGAGGTCCGTGCACTTGTGCCGGAGAGCCTGAAGAGTACCTCAGAGACGGTTGGCGGCCCGATCACCCCCCAATCCTTTCCCCGTCATCCGGTAGCTTGACGTGCCCCCGGGTTATTAGCTAGCTTGCTGTGTCGAAGACCTCGTCGGCTTTCCTGTTCTTTGATACCTGTTCGGTCCCGTTACCTGTTTCATTATCTGTTGAGTCGCGGGCGGCGTAACCTGTGACAAGCAAGTACTTTGTGCCTGCGCTAGTGACATCAGAGGCGTAAGTAAAAACTCTTTTGAAACCAATACGCTGTCCCAACCTCTCCATTACTCGTGTACCTGACAGTCCGGTTTGAATAACACTGCTTTCTGGACCGGGTGGACCGGCTCCCAGAACAACATACTGCGATCGCCCATTTAGCCTAAAAAGCATGTTTTTCTCCTGTTCTGATAACTAAAAAAACCCTTTTTTCCCCTTAAACTTTCAAACAATGTCCCATTGCATTAAAACCAAGTGTGCTTACTAATCATCTATAGAGCCTGAACAACTGCAAGCCCAGTACAGGGTGTAGTATGGAGGCCGGAGCAAAGTATACAGATCTCCTGCGAGGAACACTTCCGATCTAAGAGCACTATTAGAGAAATCTCAGCTCCAAATGAAAATTGCTCAGGCAACTCAGAGGAAGTGGAAACCAAGGGTTAAAATGAAAGTCAGTGTATGACTGTTTAGTCACAGGTTCTGCTACCTCAAAATAGATAATACATGTGGCTCCGACAGAGACAGTTTGTCAAAGATTTCCCTGAGGTCACCTTACGAGCAAAAATGTAGGAATGCAAAAAACGGGGCTGTACAGCTTGAGACAGCGAAAGCAAAGCAGGCCATGGCGGTCATTGCACATGCTGTCTCTGTCTCTGTTTACACGGCTTCGTAAACCAGCAGAAAATCAACAGAGTGCAGCTGCTCTTTGTCCCTGAGTACTTCTCCGCCCTCCCAATTATTTTGTTATTGGTCCAGAATTCAAACCATTTTTATGCTGTGCAGCCTCCATGTGAAGCATGAGACGCAGTGGTAGCTGGAGACAGAAATGAAGAACTTGGTGAAGTCAAGATGGTCCCACAGAGTGCCGTGGGAACCGGGGAAATTATAGCAAGATCTCTCCCATGCCCCCCTTTCTGAGGGAAAAGCAAACTTTGCTGTTTCACTCCTGTTCCCCTCCGATACCGCACTTTTATAAGTCCTCATATCCCCCCCTGCTGCCTCTACATTTCCGTCAATGAACTTTCATTCTCACCTGCTACGTGCACTTTAAATATCAGGCCCTCGTCAATCCTGCCTGCTAACGATGTTTCATAGTTTCATAGTAGCTAGGGTCAGGAGGGACCTGAACAGATCATCTAGCCTGAGCCCCTGCCACAGGCAGGAATGAATGCTGGGTTCATCAGACCCCAGAAAGGTGATTGTCCAACCTCCTCTTGAATTTACCCAAGGCAGGGGCGAGGACCACTTCTCTGGGAAGTTGGTTCCAGATTTTGGCCACCCTAATTGTAAAATATTGCCTCCTGATCTCCAACCTAAGCCTATTCTCCATCAGCTTATGACCAATATTCCTTGCCACCCCAGGTGGTGCTGGGGAGAAAAGGGCTCTGCCTATTTGCTGTTGATCTCCCCTGATGAGCTTGTAGGCAGCCACCAGGTCCCCCCTCAGCCTCCT
>JAGPOW010001327.1:44218525-44230113 GCA_030014935.1 Caiman crocodilus | reverse complement strand
ATTGATGAGGATGGGGTGAGAGACAGTGTCAAAGGCCTTCTTAAAGTCTAGAAAGACTATGTCCACAGCAACACCATCATCCAAGGATTTAGTTACTTGATCATAAAATGCAATCAGGTTGGTCTGGCAGGACCTGCCTTTGGTGAAGCCATGGTGATTGCCCCTGAGCATGATCTCCCCTGCAGGCCCCCCACAGATGTGCTCCTTGATGATCCTCTCCAAGATCTTCCCAAGCACCAAGGTGAGGCTTACATGCCTATAATTACTTGGGTCCTCCTTCCTCCCCTTCTTAAAAATAGGGACCACATTAGCCAGTTTTCAATCCCCCGGCACCTGGCCAGATGACCACAAATGCTTATGCAGCCGGGTCAAGGGCTCCATGATGACCTCTGCCAGCTCCCTCAACACCCTTGGGTGGAGGGCATCTGGACTTGCAGATTTAAAAATGTCTAGCCTTTCCAGAAGATCCTGAACTACATCTGCACTGACTGAAGGCTTGATAGAGCTATCCCCAAGACTGTCCCTACCTCTGGCAGGTGGGATATCCCGGTCCCTGTTCAGGAAAACAGAAGCAAAGAAACTGTTTAACATATCAGCTTTCTTGTCTGGTGTGGCCACCAGATTACCATTTGTGTCTTGCAGGGACCCTATATTGCCTGGTGCCCTCTTCTTGCTCCCAATGTACTTGACCAAGGACTTTTTGTTGTCCTTAATCCTGGACGCTAGCCTGAGTTTCATCTCTGCCTTGGCCTTCCTAATAGCCCTCCTACACTCCTGGGCCAAGGAGAAGTACTCCTCCTTGATGATAGCTCCTCCCTTCCACTGGTTGTACACCCCCCTTTTAGTCCTCAGGCATTCCTGTATGCCCTTGCTGAGCCAAGGGGGTTTCTGAGCACTCTTACCACCCCTTGCTTCTCTCAGGGACTGTTATCCTTTTGGCCTGGAGGATCACCCCCTTAAGGTACAACCATCCCTTGTGGGCTCCCATCTCCTCTACCTTCTGGGCCCTTAGTGCCTCCCCAACTAGCCTCCTAAGCTCATGGAAGTTGTCCCTTCTGAAGTCAAGGGCTTTAGCCTTGGTGTGAGCCCTAGACGCCCTCCATTGGATAATGAAATCCAGCAGGTGATGATCGCTATTGCCCAGGTGGTCAAGGACCTGCAGTCCCCTCACCAGGTCATTCCCTGTGGCCAGGACCAGGTCCAGCAAGGCATTACCCCTAGTGGGGCTGTGCACTTCCTGGATAAGGTGAAGATCCTGTAATACAGCCAGGAATCTACGCAAGCGGTCAGACCTGGCTGTCTGCTCCTCCCAGCAAATGTCTGGGTAGTTTAGGTCACCCATGACAATAATATCCCTTGACCTAACCATCTCCATAAGCTGACTGGAGAAGTCCTGGTCTAGCTCTTCCCCCTGGTTGGGTGGTCTGTAGTAGACACCCACCATAAGGTCCCTTTCGCCACGCCCCCTTGCAGTTTGACCCGTATTGTCTCTGCCCGACCCTTCTCTAACCCAAAGCTAATCCTTGATGATGTGAGGTGCTTTTTGACATAGAGCGCAACCCCCCCCCCAACCTTTCCTCTCTGTCCTGTCTCTTCTATATAGGGTGTACCCCCAGATGCCCACTGCCCAGTCGTAGGTATGGTCCCACCAGGTTTCTGTGAGCCCCACTAAGTCTGGGTTCTTACTTGCAATCAGGAGGCTCAGTTCCTCCTGCTTACACCCCATACTATGAGCTATACTACACTATATTAGTGTAGAGGCATCTGAGGCCTCCTGAGGGTGCTTGTGCCTTCCTCCCACTCCCAGGACAGTTGTGGCCCTCTGCTTCTCAGATGCTGATACTTACCTGTGCTTCCCTTTCTCTTGTCACCCTGCGTGCTGGTAAAGCATGATCTCCACTCAAAGCGTTCCTTCCCCCAGCGAAGTTAGTTTAAAGCCCGCTATACGAGATCAGCCAACCTAGGGGAAAAGATACGTCTGCCATTAAGGGAGAGGTGAAGCCCATCCCATCCCAGCATGCCCTCCTTACAAAAACGTGGGTTGTTGTCAAAAAACCTAAAGCCTGCCTCGTGGCACCAGCTCCGAAGCTGCCGGTTAACCATGTCAATGCAGGCCTCATGACAACTACCCTGTCCACTTACCGGGAGAATGGAGGAAAATACCACCTGAGATCCCATCCTCTTCAGTTGATGCCCCAAGGCCTTATAGTCCTCCATGATGTTATCCAGCTTGCCCTTGGATGCATCATTTGTACCCACATGGACCACAACCAGTGGGTAGTAGTCAGAAGGCTTGATGATTTTAGGGAAGGTCTCTGGCTTGGTGTCTTGGTAACCATGTCTCTTGGTCTTGGTCTCTGTCTTGGTGTTTTGGTCTCTGTCTTGATGTTTTGGTAACCACGGCCTTCCAGCCCCACCTGAGCTACTGCCTATAAACCTTCATCTTTATCTGCAGGAATCCAAAGAACAAATGGGAATGAAATGGCCCCGAATAATTTAGATGCAAAATTAAAAGATGGCTTCCAATCAACAGAGGAGTGACATTCTGGAACAGCCTTTCAGTCAAAGGAGGGACCATAACAGCTAATGAGATTTAAGATGAAACTTCAGGGATTTATGAACATGATGTGGCTGCCTGTGGTAACAGATCACTGACCTTGATGACAGAGGAGGTTCTTCCAGTCTTACGTTATTACATATTGAAACAGAAATGCACTGATGAGAGTATTTCCTTGCAATATTCTGTCTTCTTTCTTGTAGGCCATTCCACCTCCAATAGCATTTAAGTTTGGTGTGCTTGTCCATCACTTATTTGCCATCCCTTGTGTCTTAAACAAGTCCAGTTCTCCAAACAGGAAAGGTTCACACACTGACTACACATCTGTTTCTTCAGCTACAATCAAAGATTTATCAGGGCAGGGAGTAGTTTCCACAATATTACCCATGCACTGCTGTGTGCAGTATTATTTTGATCGGTGTAGCAGGGCTGTAATTCATTGCTGTTCTGCATTATTAACACTAGTCCTTTCAACTGGAAAGGAACAAACAGCATCTCATTTTAAAGCCTGTCAAGAGCAAAAGCAAAGGAAACATTTAACATGATGTGCTAAGAACCTAATGGGACAATTTGAGGAGAAACTATACTATTTATACAGTGCCTTCAAACCACTGGCGCATGTAAGAGTTCAGCTGGGGAAAGGCAAAACTTTAACCTAGGATCAGCATCTGTAAAAGCATTTCCCTCATGGAAGGAAAACCCTAAGAGGCTGTCAAGATGAACAGAGCCTCAGTAAATTAGCACTTGAAAACAACCCAGGTACACAACTTTGGTTTGTATTTTCAGATCCTGACATTGAAGAGACTTAAAAGGGACCTACCACATCCATGTAGTTGCTTAGTGTCTTGCTTTTAGAGGGTATAAAGGCAGAAGGAGAAGCGGAATGGGTGGATGGGGGAAAAGTCATAAAACAAGTCATGGGATATGTTCAGAAACCCCTTCCCTTTGCCAATACATTTCTAGTGTTACAACGAACACGTCTTCAGCCAAGAAAATAGAGAACTCAATGTCTGCGTTGCAACTGCCCACACACAGTCAAGAAGCTTCCTGATAGTTCATAGGATTTTCACTGTCAGGTGAGATGTTGAACACTGTCCAGTTCAGTCACAACTTAGATGGAAGTTAAAGAGGGTAGGTGGATGATTGTTGCTCTAGCCAATAGTCCCTACTTCAGGAAGCACGGTTTGAAAGCTCGGAGTTGTGTGAGAGCTTATGCCAATTAGAGAGAGAGGCTGTCCAAGTCAAATGCCTTGTGGTCATTCCACTCCAATCCCTACAATTGTTGTTGTTCATATAGCACCAGAGCCAAGCATGGTGCTTCACAAAAACACAGATGCCTCGCTGTTCAGAAGAGTTTACAACATGGGGTGCTTGCCACGTGACGGGGGTTTAGTCCTTCTCAGTTGCATTCTATGTCCTGTAAATTGAAACAGTGAGTTTTTAATTGAAATGGTGGGTTTTATTTTTCTGTCACTGTATACACATCATTGTCGTGGCAGTCGGAAGCACCTGCTGAAAGCAGAAGCTGTGAGAGGCCTGATCTTTTTTATTGGCAGAGCCTGCCCACCTCTCCCACAGCTGGGGGTGAGCTGACAGATTAATGTCCGCAACATTGCAACTTGGAACATTGTAAACTTGCAACATCGATGCCTACACAGCCAGATAGGTGGCTAATTGGCTGAACGGTCAGACCCAGAGAGTGGTGGTGGGTCATTTTTGACCTGTAGATATGTGGGCAGCGGGGTCCCCCAGGACTCAGTCCTCAGGCCCGCACTGTTCAACTTCTTCTTCAGCAACTTGGATGAAGGGGTGGAAAGCACATTGTCCAAGTTCACTGATGACACAAAGATGTGGAGCGAGGTGGGCACGCCAGAAGGGAGGAACAGAATCAAACTAGATCTGGACAGGTTACAGAGGTGGGCAGATGAGAATAGGATGCAATTCAACGTGGACAAGTGCAAGGTGCTGCATCTAGGGAGAAGGAACCAGCAGCAGACCTACAAGCTGGGAAACTCCCTTCTCGCCAGCACAGAGGTGGAAAGGGATCCTGGAGTCTTTGTTGCCTCCAGGTTGAACATGAGCCGCCAATGTGAGGAAGCGGTCGGTAAGGCTAACTGCACCGTATCATGCATCTACAGATGCATCACAAGCAGGTCCAAGGAGGTGATTCTTTCCCTCTGTACAGCATTGGTCAAGCCGCATTTGGAGTACTGCATCCAGTTTTGGGCACCACACATCGAGAGAGATGTCGCTAGCATTGAGAGGGTCCAGAGCAGGATCAGGGAGCATCAAGGCAGGCCATATGAGGAGACTAGAGGGCCTGAACCTATTCAGCCTCCACAAGAGAAGGTTGAGGGGGAATATAGTGGCCATCTACAAATTCACCACGGGGGATCAGCATGGAATAGATGTCCTGTTCCCCCTGGCACTGCACAGGGCCAGAAGGAATAAGTGTCACAAGCTGATAGAGAGCAGGTTCAGACTAGACATTGGGAGGCATTACTTTATGGTTAGGGCGACTAGGACCTGGAACCAACTTCCAAGGGAAGTGGTGCTCACTTCTATCTTGGGGGTCTTTAAGAGGAGGCTGGATAAACACCTGACTGGGGATATATGACCCCAGCATCTGTTTCTGCCCAAGGCAGGGAGTCGGACTTGATCTGTTTAGGTCCCTTCCAACCCTAGCTACTATGATACTATGAATCTAAATTGTATCAAGATGTGGTTTATTTTGTGACGATGCAAACTCTTTTAAACCCCCCAAACTCGTGTATGTGTAAAGTGTGACACCATTAAGCCAAATGAAGGAAAATTTTCATCATGTGTACATGGTAACATCGTCACATGTACAAGCACCCTAGGAGGCCTAATGGTGACAACAAGACAGAACTTCCTCCTACACAGTCCATGGCAAGGCACACACTCACTCCGATCATGGATGTAGTCACAGCTGGCTAGGATGTGTTGGCAGACTCCAGCCCTATATGTGGACTGGAGCAGTAGAAGGTAGCAGAAGGATAAGTACTGGCAAATGCAAAGAAATAAGACGTATTGCCTCCTACACAGCTGCTAAGGGTCTGGGAGGGTGCCAGACTTTTTGTTATTGTTAGTATGCTTCTAATTTATTAGCATTATAGGGAGAAATTCTGGAGTCATGATTTCACTCATATTCTCTCTTACAAACATCAAAGAAGTAAAGACTGAATCCATCACTCTTCCTTCCCAAACTTCAGCAGTGGTTTCAAAGTGCTTTTAATTCTTCATTTCTTGCACTCCTCTACTGCAAAGTTTTCCTGCACACTGTTAGAAAGCTGTTGATATCTACCCCAGAAGTGGCTGCACTTCCCTACTGCCTGAATCTGCATCATTGCAAAGGGTATGGATCATGTGGGGCTTCTTTGGCTGGCTGGTTTGGCATTTGTGTCTTAGCCAGCTGCTATGGACTGGAAATGTTGCCAGGAGGTCTCAGGCTTAGCCAGTTCTCCTCCACTGCTACGGCACTGAGTCTTGTGAACTTAATACAGCATTTTAGTGAAGCCTCTACCCTTCACCTCCTCCCCACATCCCACATGCTATTTGGAGTTCTCTTTGGCTCCAGGGGACCACCTGCCTCTGCCCTTTCCACATCCATGGATGAAAGCAGCAGAAGACAGGAGGAGAGTTATTTATGAGTTTTGCTAGATTAAAATCAAAGCCAGAAGGTGTAAGAGCCCTGAGACTATTGTTTCACTTTGGCCTCTTGTATTTTTTCCAAATAAGGGCTCTTTAGAAAGAAGAACACGAACTCCCAGATTTAACACAATCTGCCCTGAGGACATGAATAGAGCTTCGTAACACAGGACATTCAAAGTGCAGCCCAAACAATAAATAAGGGTGGCAGAGTCTTGTTTGTGCTCGAAGCACTATTGGAGGGTACAGAAAGGACTCGAGATTCTGGGTATGGGCACACAAATAAGTTACTGTGAGATAAGCCAGTGTGTGAATTTACAGCACCTCAGCTAACCTCTATCAACTGCCTCTGGCCACACGCTTCCTGTACTTTACTGAGGGGATGTAAAACAAAGGAGGTAAAACTAGCTCATAAAAACTAGTTTTCAGTCTAAGTGATGAGGAACAAAATGGATGAACAAGTTCCTTCAGAAAAGTTAACCAAAGTTTAAAGGGGTTTCTGCTGGAAGCAGATGCATTCACTGAAGGTGAAGGTTTCATTTAAACGATTTTTTTCATCTGAGAGCATGGGCATCTGAATAAGTTGCCATGAGACAAGGTTGAGTGCATGTCCTTTCCCCACAGTAAATGCAAAAACAGTCCAAAAGAACTACTCTGCTCTGTGGCCCCCATTTATATTGGGGGCTATGTTTGTTGGCTATGTCTACTTAGTTGAGTGTTACACATCCGGGACTGAGCCTTCCTGTGTCATTGGTAGCCCAGATACAGCCTTCCCTTTCAGACTTAGGCTATGCCTTCTTCAGCCATTGATAACGCACTATGCTGCTGATAAAACGCTTCACAATCAGTGACTTCTGTGTTCAGGACTTTGTACAGAAGTAGTTAAATTATGTTAACAGCCAACAGTCGGAAGGAAGAAACCATTCTATGCATTTCTATCCATGCAAGCTGTTGAACCCAGTAATATTAGTCTGCTCTTGGTGCTCTCTGCTTTCTTTCTAACACTCATTACCATCTCTTCTAGACATACACTAAACCATGGACATCTGTGCCTTCTCTACCTGAAGTGCTCCAAGTACCTGAAGAGTGGTTACAAAGAGGATGGAGCTGGACTGTTCTCACTGGTGGTAGATAATAGAACAAGGAGCAATGGTTTCAAGTTGCAGCAAGGGAAGTTTAGGTTGTATATTAGGAAAAACTCTCTCACCAGAAGGGTGGTGAAGCATTGGAACGGGTCACCCAGAGAGGTGGTGGAATCTCCATCCAGAAAGCTGGTGGACTCTGCATACCCATGCATTAGTAGGTGCATCACAAACAGGTCCAGAGAGGTGATGCTCTTCCTCTATGCAATACTGGTCAAGCCACAGCTGGAGTACTGTGTCCAGTTCTGGGCACCACAATTCAAGAGGGATCTGGACAAACTTGACAGGGTCCAGAGGAGGGCTACTTGAATGGTTAGAGGCCTTCAGGGAAGGGCCTATGAGGAAAGGCTGAGGGACCCGGACCTTTTCACCCTCCACAAAAGAAGACTGAGGGGGGATCTTGTGGCAGTGTACAAAGGGGGGCAGCAGAGAATGGGAGATTCTCTGTTTACCAAAGCACCCCTTGGAATAACCAGGATCAATGGCCACAAGCTGATAGACAAAAGATTTAGGCTGGACATCAGAAAGAACTTTTTTGCAGTTAGGGTTGTCATGGAATGGGCTTCCAAGCGAGGTGGTGCTCTCCCCTGCCTTGGGGGTCTTCAAGAGGAGACTGGACAATCAGCTGGCTGGGGTCACATGACCCCAGCACTTTTTCCTGCCATGGCAGGGCATCAGACTCAATCTGTTAAGGTTCCTTTTGATCCTAGCATCTATGAATCCAGAAATCTATGAATCCTTGGAGGTTTTTAAGCCCCAGCTTTTCAAAGCCCTGGCTGGAATGATCTAACTGGGGATGGTCCTACTCTGAGTAGGGGTTGGACTAGATGACCTCCTGAGGTCCCTTTCTCCTGTCCCTATAGGCACCCTGTCTTCTACTCCTCAGTTTTGATGAAAAACTGATGTTTTTGCTCCATGAGGCATCATAAACATGATTATACAGGAGGTCTCTGAACTCCTGTTTCCAGTGGAGAGGTACTTTTTGTTTTACAGGTTTTCTACATATTAAAAGTAAACTTCCCACACTAAAAAATTAGTTTAGCATGGTGAAAATTAGAGTTGATCCATCAGGGTCAACAGAAATAAGAAGAGATAAAGAAGAGATGCAGACCAGAGGGAAAGAGGATGAGACTAGGCATGATGTGACCATTTATAAGTACAAGGAATTTGCAACTGTAGGGGTCATTTCAAGGAACACTGGAGGTAGGAGGAGAACTAGTGATGTGAAGCTAAAACAAGAAAAAACTAGTTTAAATAGCTGGCCAACACTAAAGCTGTCTCTCAGAAACAGTCACCTGCAACAAGTTTGTTCACTTGCCAATACACACATTGATTTATTGCACCCCTTCTTTAATAGCTCTGATGCACACATGCATTTGCTAATCATTGCATTTGCTGGAATACACATATGCTCTTACAGTAGCTTAGTGTAAACATTAACGATGTACAGACATTTTAAGTTAAAAGGGGTGAAATCCAAGGGAGTTACACAGCTGGGGCTGAAAGGAAAATGGGGTTCATGGGATGAGTTATTACTCTGCTACTTAGAAGATAGGTCAGGTGCATTTTTCCTCAATGACTTAGAAATACACAAAAAGCCTCACCTCAGATGGCTGCTCTGCTTGTATGTAAAATGTGTGAACCTTCCTTGCCTTACCTAAATCATTGAGTTGGTACTTTCTGGTTGTGGGGCTAATAACACAGAACTCATATAGTTCAGGCCATGTGTCCCGTTAGCTCTGCCCATGGATGATGCTCCCTGGTGTGGTAACCACATTCCTTTTTTGTAACGCAAGACGGAGATACTTGGAAACAGAATTCAGGCCATGATCAAATATTGAAAGTGACTTCTCAGACCCTTCTACCTCCGTTTGTGAAGCAAGACTCCTTCCCATCTGAGGGACTATACAGGGATTGTTATTGCTGCCCTGAACAGGTCAGGAAAGGAGAAATACAGGATCTCAGTCCACCAGGCAGCTAGAGACTAGCATCTTATTGCAATATGCCAATTTGAATGCTCTAAGCAAAGGTCTGCTTTAACGAGGAAAGTGCTGACTTGGAAGTTTTTCTTTGTAGAGCTCAGTGGGTAAGTTATGCCAGAGGGGCAGCTTGGATAATGGAGAGACTGCCTGCTATAAACAAAACTAAGGAGAAAACAACCAGTTTGAGAACAGGTGCAGAGTAGAAATACATTTGAGACTCACTGAAGCTCAGGATCCAATGTTCAGGCACTGGCAACTCTGAGGCTGCAGTTCAGGCCCAACCCTAGTTACGAACTTTCATGGATGGGATTAAATCACTTCAAAAACGAAAGCCTGGTCACTGGAGGGGAGGCCCCTGTGGGGATGGATGTTTCATGCACCCTCTTATTCTTGCTTCTTTTTATGGGCGCTATTTAAACCAAATGCCTCCTAAACAGCTCATGACAATGGAAGAAGAGCAGAGCAGAGCAGAGATTCCTTGATGTGGATGAAGAGTGGCATCAGAGTTTGGACACCCTATAAATTAAGTCAAAGCTGTTGATTTTGGCCGAGTTCTAGATGATGCTATTAGTGCAGACTTCTCTGCTCCCTTAAAACATGCTCCGGCAACTGGTACGTGTCAGCTTGGTCTGCAGGGGAAATGGGGGCATAGAATTCACCAGAGGCTTCTCCTGCATTCAGTTCCATTTCAAATGCTTGGTTGTTTATGTAATGTTGTGAGAAACCCATGAGGGAGAGAAATTATTTATGGATTAGTTTAGTAATTATGTCCAAGGCAATAATGGAGTAGAATTAAGGAAAGAATTTAAGAAAAAAAAAAACAGGAGAAAAAAATGCTTCCTGAGCAATGGATTATTTTTCTCTGGGAACTGGTAGAAGCCCCAGCATTGAGACTTGAAGGGTAATGCCTGACTACACGTGCAAATAAGGAACAATAGCTCTGCATTGTAGGATGCTGGATTACCTTTGTCTCTACTTTGAGTATTTCCAAGCCATTTCACTGTATGCAAATACTTGACAAATCTCCTGAGGTCTGGCTTAAAATACCATAAGGACACTAAGGCTAGGGACTGACATTACACATAAACCAGTATAACTAATAGGAAACCAGTTTAAGTCTGTAACACAACAGAAGTTCAGTGCACATAAACCACTTTCAAAATGGCCAAAACCAGTTTAAGATAAACCTGGATGAATGTAGTATCAGATTTAACTGATTTAGGTTAAACTGGCTTATTGAATTTCTGTCCCAGATCCCCTTCAGGTTCAAGTTAACCCACAGTCTCCCAACATCGCAGAATGCTTTGTACCTCCCTTGCAAACCCCCCTTGCAGGATGGGCAGGTTGAGTCTTGGCCCAAGCTTTCTGCTCCAGCCCAGCAGGAAGGCATACTCCAGTACAACCTGGCTTCCGGCCTGAAGTGCTGCAGACATGTGGCTGCATTTCTGGACTCAAAAGTGAATGTTTGTTCACTTGCTTATCAGTTCAATCTACGCAGTTAAGACTAATCTGCGAAGATTGAATCAATTCAGTCTTTGGCTTTTTGGCCGTCTGTACTTATCCTTACACTTTAAAATAAAGCTCATGTAATCTACAATAAAAATAAATAAATTAAAGGAGAGCACAGAAATACTGAAACACACATCCTGGATTTTTACTTCATGGAAACTTCATAACTATTACAGCTAACATAAACTTTTACAAAGCAAACTGGATCAGGCAGCTGATGGCACATGGTGCTTTGACACTAAGTACAGCACTGCTAAGGTCCAGGTGACTTCTATAAGCTCAGCTCCTGGTCACAGGCATGAGATGTTTCCCAAAAAAAAAATCGCAGAAGAAAATCTTACATACTGATTTACAAGTGAATGCAAAGTCCCTCAGCATTCACTTGTGATAATGGCAGGAAAAATAGAGCACAGCCGCATGACAAATAAACTGAAATGGATGCCATTATGTACGTTTTCAATTAACTGCCCTCTTCTCTTGTTTAGAATTTCAGAAATTTGGCAACCAAGCCTCTTTCTCTGCTGATTTTGCTTTCTGTTCCAGGTCCATTGACAAATACTAGACCCTCCCCAGTTACACCCCTCAAGTATCTGGTGCCAGAAAAATGAACTGGGAACAAGTTGCTTTACTTCCTTCATAGTATCATAGTGTCTAGAGTCGGAAGGGACCTGGGCAGATCATCTAGTCCGACCCCCTGCCTTGGCAGGAAAGAGCACCGGGGTCAGATGA
>JAGPOW010001327.1:44200103-44218425 GCA_030014935.1 Caiman crocodilus | reverse complement strand
CCCTCTTGAAGTGCGGCGCCCAGAACTGGACGCAGTACTCCAGCTGCGGCCTGACCAGTGCCGCATAGAGGGGAAGGATCACCTCCCTGGACCTGCTCGCGATGCATCTATGGATGCACGACAGGGTACGGTTGGCCTTGTTGCCCCTCAGCATTGTCTATGTTGAGAAGAGTGCTTTATAGCCATATTTTCAAATGGAGCTACTAATTCTGGGAATCTCCACTTCCCTGGGCCTAATATTTAACTATTATGAGCCTTGTTTTTGACGTGCAGTATCTACATCTCCCTTTGATATCAATAAATGTGTGGGTGCTTACAACATTACTGAAAATCCAGACCTGAAGTGTTTTATTCACCTGTACCCATGTTTAAAGGATGAGGGTTGGAGTGGCATGAGTGATAAAGTATATGGCACACAGCCTAGAGGTTACATGTTTGAGGCCATAGGAGAAGCACTCATGTTGTGGCCTGCTGGATTCCAATAAATCTGCAAATTCTGGTGAATATCTTGTCACCAGGACATGAGAAAGGAAAGGAATTTACAGGATGCCTCAAGAAATTTTGGATTTAGTAACATCTGTCAAAAAACCAATAAAGGGTGCTCACGTGTTGTCTTTTGAAGCAGTCACATTGAAGTGGTGGCAATGACTCCCTACCTCAATGAGAGATTCAGAGCCAAATTCATGCCTGACTTAAGAAGGTGCCATTCCACTGATATCAACTGAAATTGGTTCACAATGGACAGGATTTCCCACCAGGAGTAGAGTAATTCTGATCTAGATAAAAGTCCTTGACTGCATCCCTCCTATGCCCACCAGCTCTCCATTTCTGCTAGATAGTCTGGCATCATTTTATCTGTGTGGATTTGTAACAATTTGATTCAAACAGAACCTGCTCCATTTCCTTGGCATTGAGAGTGCTTTTCTTCCAAGAATGGGACAAGTCAATCAGTTTAAAAACACCAGCACACTGATGTACATAACACAATACAGCTGTTTACATCACATTTTTGAAGTCCCCTTTATCTGCCACTTTTTATAAGCATATATACAGAACTGCCAGCTGAGAGCATGGTATTGCAGCCACAGGGAGCAGCCACATCATTCACGCACTACTGTAGTATCTGGTAAAGGACAGAATGACATTCAGTAATGAAGCAGCATTGTATACTAGATGCACAAGGAGGCAGGCAGCAAGGACAGCAGTCAAAGGAACAATTTGCACACACTTTGGCAAACCAGAGTTTGCTCCCCAGACACAGCTGAAGCATACACTAAGGACATTTGCTCTGGTTCCAAACCACCACCCCTCAAAAAGGGTGTTTGTTATAACATGGAACTTCTAATTAACAAGCTAGCAGTTTCTGGGAATGATTAGGAAACACTCGAAGGACATGAGGACAGTTGTTGGTGATGGAGAAGGTGCTTCAGCCCATGGGGGGAGTTGGAAGCTGCTTGTTGGGCAATTTTATTTAGGTACCATGTCATGGGATCATCACTGGCTTTCAGTGGAACCATAACATGGATCTACATCATTAACAGAGATGCAAGCAATAGCCACAGCTAAGGGAAACATATCTCCCTTCCAGATTAAGAGTGCAATATAACAGCAGCTGTTGCTATGGAGAAAGGGTCCGGCGTAAATACCCAGAAACATGGGTGCTTCTCAGGAATGTTACTCCCAGTCCAGTGAGTCTCATCCTCCATGTGCTGACAAAGTAAAATTGAAACAACAGTACTGATACTGTCCTTGCGTCTGTATAGCCTGGTAAAGGAGTTTAATGAGAGCAGAATAAAGATGGATGCATGAAGCAAAAGGGCTTGGCATTTTTCAGCTTCAAGAGACTGTGACCAAGCTGGTCCTTTTTGGAAAAACACTTACTTTAAGTACTCAAAAAGACACCAGGCACAGCTATGTTTCCTAACACACATGGTAGCTGCCTCTGCAGCACAGGGACATGGTGTGGGGTAGCAATGGGTGACAGGAGTGCCCTTAATGTTGGGCATGAAACCCCGTCCTTAGCACTAGCAGTGTTCTCATTAATACACACCGCATCCTTAACCATTGGAACAACACAACAGAACTGAATCAGCAACGAAAACAGGGTTTTTTTGAAAATGTTGCGTGATAGCAAGTAGTTTCCGACAATAAGATGATCCAGTTCAAACTTCAGACCACTCGTCTTGGTACGCAAGCTCTGGGAATCTGTAGCTTGCTTTTTGGCTGCAAGTCCATCTGAGCTGAAAGTCCTTCCAGGGCAAAACTGCTAACGGGTCAGGGTGCAGACAATGCCCAGAGTTCTCTGCTATTCCTTTAAGGACATATCGGTCATCCTCTGCCCAGCTCTGCAGACTGGGTCACCTTCCACTAGTCAGCATCAAACCTAAGGTTTATCATCCTACATGACAAGTATCCTTTACACACTGCATAAATGCAGGAGCTCAGGGGTGTGCATGACAAAAAGAATTCAAGATGCACATTTAATTTAACAAACAATATGTCTGGATCTTCTTGCTGTTTTGTCTCCCTCTCCTGTAACCCCTTGGACTGTTCATAATAGTGTGCCCCAAAGTCAGTGTCCAGTGGGATAGCTGCTCTCCATGGCCATATCATGCAGGCTCAAACCATCTGGGTGGTTGGAGAGGCCATTTCAGATGCAGGGAGAACTACCTGGAACCAGCCAGGATTGGTTAGTGAAGTGTCTGAAAGAAGAAAGCAATCGTATGAGTAAAACCAACAACAACAAAAAAGCAATCGTTCAGTTGTTGTGGTCAGGCCTAAACCTAGGCGCTTTAATTAGAGCAGCTCTCAGAGCCATTCTAATTAAAGCAACTTCAGTGTCATGTGTATTCAGCATCCCATGCTTCAAAACTGACAGCAGGCACATTTTAACTAAAGCCCATTTGACAAGCTTTGGTTAAAGCACCCCTGCCACCATTTTGAAATGCGGGGATGCCGAACACATATGACACGGTGGGTGCTTTAATTAGAGCATCTCTGAGAGCTTCTCTAATTAAAGCAGCACCCCATCTACCCCAGTGCACATGTACAGATGTCCCCTCTGCCCCCTCATCACCACCTAATCCAAAAGAACAGTGGGTTGCCTTGCCCACAAAATCCTAGGCCAGGTGCAAACAATGCCAACATGCCATCACAAGTTAGGTGCCCAGAGGTCCTGATGTATCTTGCCCTGCTATCCTGCTACCAGAGCAGAGGGGGAATGGGCCCCCTCCAGTCATCACCTCTTGTCCAAGCTCCTCTGCTGGATAAGGGGAAGAAAGGCTGCTGTCAGTCAGTCTCTCTTCTTCCAAGATTCCCAGCTACCTTCACTGTCTGTCTTCCTCACCACCCAACCCACTGGGGTGCAAACCTTGGTTCAAACTGTGCTCTAGGGTGTTCTTTTGTGACAGAAACGTACCGTTAACCTCAGCTTTCGTCACTTGGGAGTCTGCCTTGAGGTGATGAGGAGCTGTGAATAAAAAGGGAAAAAGGAGAGAAAACAAATTAATTTAAATAAATAAGCCTAAATTCAGGTGTATGCATCTATAGGAAAGAACTCCACAGCAGGTCCGTTCAGTGACGTACAGCTCAGCACCCTCAGTGAGGAAATTGTTATATGCCCGAAGAGAGACACAACATCTATCACCTTCTCAAAGACATACACAGCCCTTAGGGTGCTTTTGGAACATGTTGGTAATCTGAGAGCGAGAGGTGGAGGCTACAAAACTAAATTTGCCTAATTCAAACCCCTGCCATCTCAGATAGCATCAGATTTGCTGGGTTATCTCTAAACCCACTGCTTCATTACACTGGGCTAAATAATGGTAATGTTGTGACCTGCAAATAGATCATGTGACATCAGTTTAAGAGCTATTTCTGCATTAGTAAACCACATTCTATCCAGGCAAAAAGGAAAGACCCAATGATCCAACAAGATTTTCGCATCGAGTCTACACCATGATTGTAAGCTTCTCAAGCAGTGAGCACCCTAGACGCATTTTCAGAATTGAACACACAACAGTGTACAAACCCACAGAAGTATTTGTTAGCACACCTGCTCAAGCTAATCATTCAGTCCAGGTCTGGATTTTACAGACCCCACAGCTTCCCCTGTTTGAATCCACTGTTTTGGTTGGAACCTCTCTGTTATCTCTATAAAACACGCATGCTCAGAGAAGAACCAGAGGGTCTTTTCAGCTTCTTGTGGCAGTGCTCTCCAGGCTGAGTGCAGACTCTTGTTCATGTGTGTGTTCACACGAAAGGTTTAAGTTCCACGTATCTCTTACCTGCTTGTCCTCTGGGAAGCAGTCTCAAAGAACTTGGTTCTGGAGGCCACTCTGCAGACAAAACCAGAAAGGTTTTTTTATGTTTACCCAGCACAAGGCAGCTATTTGTTGAAATAGTATTTGTGTCAGGAAGTGATTTAGGGAAAGGCAGGGTGAGAGCGTACTATAGGAGCAGAGTGAGGATGATCAAGGCCTCTCTCACTGATAGTCCGTCTACTCTCATACCTCTTGCCTTGCTGTTGCCTCTGACCATTCTGAACACTTGCTACCATCAATGATGCTTTGCTGTCTGTCACTTGGCTACCCAATTCAAAGCCCAACCTGCTGGCTTAAAAAACTCACCCCTATGTCCTTAATTGGCATGATTTATCTTCATTGTGTTTACTTCATACCTGGGTTCAAATCAATTATGAAGAGAGAAATCACAGCAAGTGATTACGGACAGTAAGAGTGTGGCCTGTTACTGTTACTCGGGCACAATTACCAACAGGAGGTTCACTTGAGCAAGAGGATTTGGACCAACTGCATAACTCGGGTTTACTGAAAAGTTATTTGCCAAATAAAGCACGGCTTTACTAGAAATGCTGCATCATCGCAGGACACTGACACCCGCCCTCACTCTTCTATGAAAATCTGGAATCACATCCTTTGTTGTCTAGATATTTTTAAATGCTTTGTGGCATTTAAAAATACAATTTGGTGACAAATGATGTTTAATTAGTACATGTCATCCTTGGTACAGTGTGTGGGGCCATAAATCAAAGCTCTGGAGGGGAAAAAATGCCAACCTTGAAGTACATCACGAGAGACTATTAAGCAACCAGCTGTCACTAATGTCAGCTACCCTGATGAAATGGTCCAGCACAAGATGACATAGAAATGAGAAGTTTATACTCCATTACTGTATTACAGCACCAGCAGCAAGGTGTGAGGTCTGTGTCGGCAATTGCCTAGACATCCATCTCCAGAGCAAATTCTTACTGTTCTTCTTAAAAGCTGTCCTGTTATTCTTACTATGGTGTGTGAAATCCAGACACAGCTTTTACTCAGGCACTCTCCCATTTGCTCTAGTAGAGTTTTGTCTAACAAAGAGCTGAGTGAAATTTGAGTGGGACCCAGAGTAATTAGTGCTAAGCCTTCCTCCAGTTTTGCTTGGAACAAATCCAAGCCAGCCTGGTTACTTCATGGAAGTTTCACTCTTCAGTGTGGCTTGACCAGCTGCCAGCAGCTGGCAAACGCAATACAGGAGATGCTGCCAAGTAGAGTTCTAGGACCACAGCAGAAAAAGTTTGCGGTTTTGTTGTACCACTACCACAGGTCTAGTTTTATTCTCTCCCCTTTTCCTTTTTCCAATACTGATGGAATGCAGCAGCTGGTGCTAGTTTGGTCTTCCAGGCTGAGTTTCATTCCCAATGAACACTTTCCAAATCTCTTAGCTGCGAAGAGTTGCCTCTTGTGGACCTGTTCATCCAGGGCTGTGTGTACTGCCCTGACAGAGATTTCCTACTTACACAGACGATGGCATTTCCTCTGCTCCTCCTGCTATTAGCTCCGGTTTCTGCTCCAGCTTCTGGGGCGTGGGGGCTCGGCAGGGAGGGTCAGGGGGTCTCACTGGCGGACGTGTGATCACTGGCTTGTCTCCATGGGATCGTGCTTTAGTAAAGTTGTCATAATCACCTGAAAGGTTGAATGTTACAAACATTGTCTATAGTGGCAGCAAATAATTATGAAGAGGCAAAGGGGTCAGGCTAGTTAAGAAAGGAGGGGCATTTGGGGAATCTACCACCCCAGGCAGAGCCAGACATTGCCATTTCAGGACAAGCTGGTTGTATACATTTGGTTTGCAGGTATTACTGCATCATTTGAGAGGGAAAACTAATCACAAGGTGCAGCATTGCTCTTCACACCCAGGGAGGGAGGGTTCAATTCCCTCTTAGAATATCCCTGGGTCTCTACTTGTCCAAAAGCATATTCAACCTTTATTTTATGAAGCAATTATATATTTCCTCTCCCTCATCCATCTTCCCTTCCTCCTTCTGGCTTCCTAGTCATTCTCTTCTCCCATTTCCTATCCTTTTTGAGTTTCATAGTATGGCTGACTTACTATCCAACTCCAATTATCCATACATAGCCATCATTACTTCTTTGAACCCACCATGGCATGCTTCTCCTCTTCACCCCATTCCCTGTTCATTGGTTTGGTCATCACCATCTGGTCTGGCCACCGCCAGCAGAGTATCATGGGAAAAGATGCTATTTCACCTGTGCTGCTTCATCTCTGTGAACCTTTGGCCCCTCCTTGGTCTAAGACAGTTCATTCTCACCTTCCACCAGCACAATTTTTTCAAGAAGTATTTTATAAAGCCAGCAGAAAATTCTCATCTCTGCCCCTATGTAAAACAAGCCCTGGGACTCCAAATCAGCTCCCAATCAGAACAGAGCACATCTTTTAGAAAAATGTCCAATCTTGACTTCAAAAATTTCCAGTGATGGAGAGTTCACCATGAGCTCTTGGTGAACAGTTAACAATGTATTTCTAGTCTAACTTTGCCCTTCTCTTATCAAGCCTTTATTCCTTGTATAGGTATTTATACACTGTGATCCTTAATCCTTTCTCTGATAAGAGCAATAGATTATGCTTCTTGAGCCATTCACTAAAAGGCATGTTTTTTTAGTGCTTTCACTGTTCCTGTGGCTCTCTTCTAAACCTGTTCCAATTATCCAACATTTTCCCTCAAAGTTTGGACACCAGAACAGGGAATGATAATGTAGTAATGGTTCATTAGAGTCTAATACAGATGTAACAGAACATCTCTAATTGCTATCAACAATGTTGATTAAGAGTAAGGTACACCCACAACCATCTGTAAAAGTCATCCTGTTATTCCAAAAACTGATTTCCTCTTCATATTTATTTGATAGATTTAAATGAGATTGGGGTATTAGCCAAATAAACCTTTCGGTAGTGCTATGGAGCCAAGCTTTGTTATTCTTCCTTTTGATTACATCCAGGAGACAACGCACAAATACACAGCATACTTTTGACTTTCTAAACGTAAGACTGTGAACATTACTGGTGTGTGAAAGCATGTAACAAGCACTGGGATGAATTAGGAAGAAACACCACTTTTATGACAATCTTATAGGAGGAATAGTATTTTATAAACAATCAACAGCAAATGCTTATTTCTACAATGACCTATACATAGCAAGACTGTTCCAGATGAACATGGGTAACTTTGCATGGGCGATTCTACAAACAAGGAGACCCACACCCCTTCTTTTTCTTCCTGTACAATGCCTGCTCAAACGTGGCCCCACATCTTCTCCCTTCAGATCTGCATTTTGATTTCAGGATCTCCAGAGATAGAGGTTTGACTTTTCATTATGCCTCAGCCCACACCATGAGGCTAAGACTAGGCTACAGTAGCAATAATGCTTCTTAGCCCTCTGACATGACAAAGGCCAGGGTGCTTTCTCTCTTCCAGCAGTAAGCAACTGGCTGAGCTTATGTGCCTATCTGAAATGAAATGGGCCCATCCCAAAAAGTGTCCAGAATCGGGACATTCTCAAAAGGAGGAGGGTTCAGATCCTTTGATCCACTCTGGCTTATAAATATCTTGTTTTATTGTCCCCCGTCACTGAATGTCATGAAAAGAGGTGCAAGTGGGAAAACTGGCATTCCCTTTGCCAAGAACCCACAGGTTTCTCGAATGCTGGTATTCAGGGGTCTTTGTCACAATGCCATTATAAGTTCTGCAGAACAACAACCTGAGCTAGTCATATCCAACGTCAGGTGTGACCTCTGTGTCTGAGAGACCTTACAAAGCAGAAAACTTACCCTCCTTGCTGTAAATCACAGGCCTGGGAGCAGGCCTCTTTGTGTGGAGTGTGGTGGTCTTTAAAGCAGCAGTGCCTGTCACCATACCATTTGCAGCTTTGCTGGAAACCTTAGATCCCCCATCCTGAAGTTTGGACACTAGCTTCCCTACATCCACCTCCAGGTACTGTTCCAGCTTGTGGTCTGAGCCAGGCCTCCCAGGATCAGCCTCCCCTGCTCGTGGCATGGGCATTCGGTTGCGATGAAGTGGCTTGGGAGCTTCTGTGCTGTTACAGATGATGGTGCCATTAGGAGTCTGGTTATGGCTGTCACCTGTGAAACCAAAAGGCAAAAAGAGCAAGCATTCCAGGTGAAACACAGAACCTGATTTTTACAAGTGCTCATTCAGCTCCCACAGCTTTTGTTAATCTCTAGGTGTTCATTAGCTTTGCAAAATAAAGCTCATGGTATATGTAATAACAGCAGCAAGAAATAATCACAATTGACTGGTTTGCTTTCACTGTCCCTGCTGAGTGAATTATGAAAGGTAAGTGGCTTATGCTGGTGGGGAAGAATAAGTGACATTTAAACATTAGTTCAGTTTCACTACTCTTGAGCATTATTAGCAGGTAAGGAATGGAAATGATCAATGAATGTTTAAAATCTGGGATTTTTAGAGGGATACTATTAACTCTGAGCTCCTGGCCAATTAACAAAAAAGTAGAAGTAAAAAGCTTGCCCACAAATATCCCTATATTTTGGGGGGGATTGATTGACACATTTCCATATTCCTCCAAAAGCTTTCTTCTTTCTAATTGCTGTGTCAAAAACCCACAAATAATAAATGCCCCTATAGTGAAACTAGCCACACAGAGTCCAACAAGACACGAACACATTTGTCATATTTCAGACAAGTTGGGTTGTTGTTACAGCCATGGTGATCCAGGAAATGTGCAAGCAGCAAAGGGGTTTTTGGTGATATCTTTTATTGGACCAACTGTACAGTTGGGAGAGATATTACACAAGCTCTGGGCACAAAATGCCCTTCCTTAGGTCTGAGAAAGCAGCAGCTACAGCCTAAGCTACAAAAAACAGATAAAACCATGGCTTGTTATGCTTAATTCTGTAAGTAAATAAAAAGATACTTAAAGGACTAGAGGAAGACTGTAAACTAGAGGAAAAAAGAACTTATGAGAAGTAGTTTCAAAACAAGAGAAGTGCAGTTGAATAGATAAAATTATATAGAACAATTCTATATGTAGAATGACATTGTCTATTCGACTGCATGACTACGTGATAGATAACGTACATAATAGATATATGATAGATAGCTTGACCTTGATTCTTGCTCATCCAGGGAAGCACTGAAATACAAGCTCAGCTTGAAGTGACTTTTAAGAACTAGTCAAGTGCTTAAAGTTAAGCACATACTTAAGCGCATGTTTAGGTTGGGCAGATGCTCAAAAAAACATACAGGATCTAGTGCAAAGTGCTGTCAAATACACAAAGTAAATATACTTAAAAAAACCCCTAGAGAAAATATACTTCTAATCTCTTTCAGTGATAGTGATCTTGGGAGCACTTTGTAGCAGCAGCTGGTAATACATTTGCAGACAGAAGCATGATTTAAAGTTGATGGTGTCCCTGCAACATGATGGGTGTGTCCTTCTAAGTTACTAACTCCTTACAAAAAAGAAAAAACAACTGAAGAGCAAAACTGAACGTGAACCAGGAAATGCTTTTATCAATCAATTGTTTACTTACTTTAAATATTCTTCTGGGGGATACTTCACCTGAGTGACCATTAGATGGGCCGTGGCTTAGACATTACCATACGATCCCCCGCAACCAAGCTTTGGCCTATACAATCCAAGGATTTAAATGAAACACTGATCTATTTATTTTAACTGTGCCTGGCATTACCTTTGCATTTCCTTTACAGTGCCAGAAAAAAGTTTTATTTTTCAAATCTATTTG
This sequence comes from Caiman crocodilus, assembly GCA_030014935.1. Taxonomy (NCBI): domain Eukaryota; kingdom Metazoa; phylum Chordata; order Crocodylia; family Alligatoridae; genus Caiman; species Caiman crocodilus. The sequence goes on along the minus strand of JAGPOW010001327.1, from coordinate 44,208,342 downwards.
CTTATTGGCATTTCTCTTTCACCTGTGAATCTGCACAACTGCATCATGATTCTCAATCATGCAAACTGTGTATTTGATTTACATCTCTGAGGCAGCAAATGATCAGAAAACCCTGCCACCAGAGAAGGGTTCATCGAGACTGTGAGCTGGCGCAGCCTACATAATAAGGTGCGTTTCCTTTGCTTTCTGCCAGGGGAAATAACCCTGCAAGCCAAACAGAGCTTCTCAGCCAAAATGCTCATGTCCTTGGTAATGATATACTGTTACTACCATTTCAAAGCCTTCTTTTCCAAGGAACAGAAAGGTAGGTTCTTGGACATGATACTGGCAAATGCAATGCAAGAGGTTTCAGGTGGATGTGATGTCAGTGAACAGCTGAACTGACCTTCATTTTCTTCCACAGAGCCACCAAAGAAGACAGGCCTTTCTCTCAAAGGACGCTTGGAGATTGTGATGGGCTTGTGCCTACGGGCGGTTACCCTGGGAGGAGGCACTGGGGGAGCTGCATTTTCCTCTGGCGGGCCAGAGTAGATCTGCAAGGAAGAGTGGTTTAGAAGAACATGATTTCAGTTGATCCCTGTGCTCAGTTATTTAACAATTCTCACTGTGTTGAGCCAGAATGACAACCCCTGGGGTTTCCTGTGAGCCCCATTAGTCGACCTGATTTTTTTTCAGCTCCTATAGGACACATTGACAGAGAACTCCGAAGTGAGGAAAAAGACTGGACTTTTGAACCAAACCAAATAAGAGGTGGCAAGAGAACTGGATTCTGCTTCAGACTTTGCCATCAATGTGTTGTGACCTGGGAAATTCAGTGGGCTTTAGTTTCCCCATCTGTAAAATTTGGAATGTGTGATTTCCACCACCTCAGAGAAGTGTAGTGAGGCTCTGCTTAGTACTGGAAATAGACAGGAAGGGGCTAAGGACAAAGACTCATTGCTGTCATCATCAGCAATGCAGTTTAAACCCCAAAAGAGAACAGTGTTTTAGGGATGCTCAACAGGAGCCATGCACTCTTTTTCCAGAGAGAATGAGCAGCAATATTTGGCCTCTTTTGCTCAACAGCCTCGTAACCATGAGGAGTTCAGTCATTTCTGGCTGACTCGCTCTTCAGCAGAGACGGATGTATCCTACTCGTGTTAGGTTAAGAACAGGAATGTGATTGTCACCTCACTTTCCCAGGCGCATGTCTCTCACCTGATGCTTCAGGCTCAAGTCTTGAATATAGCAATCCCAACACAGACATCCCAAAGCCATGCAACTTAAATGCAGAGTAAAATGTGTGAACTATCTACAGAAAATGCATCTTACGGTATACCCTTGGGGGCCAGTCCTAACCTGCATCCACGTGGGTTGCTGGGTACAGATTACTGGAGGAAACACACAAAAGCTGTTACAGGTCAGTAAATCTGGGGCTAATTCTACACTTGCTCCAACATAGTTTAGAAAGGCCTTAGGGTTGTTCTAAAACTATGTTGCTTGCCTACTGAATTCAAGTGCCTGGTAAATGAGCCAGTGAGCATAGCAATACCTTGGAAATAGTCTCTTCCTCTTGCGTGTGCTACCGAAACCATAGGTACCCTCAGGATGGTAGATGAGCTGGCTGTGAGACTTCTACAGCACCCAGAAATTCTCCTATGCTGAGAAATTCTCCTTTGCTTATGTCTTTGTACAATCAAAGCACCACAAAGACAGTTCTGCTGTACTTAAAATCAGGAACTCAGCACTGGGGAAAGTGATGCATTCCTCACTGTATGCTGTTGTGTCTCATGGTGGGGGCTTTCTTCTAGACCGATTTCCTGTTATGCATCTTTGCACACACCCACTTCAAAAACTAAAATGTAGCACTTATCTATGCTGAGGAAAATGAAAGGGGGAAAAAAACCCAAACCACCGAAGGATGAAACCTGTGTTAGCACAAAACTGCAGGGCATATCACTCATCCCCTGAAGCTGACAGTTGCAGAAAAATATTTTCCATGCTGCTGACAAGAGTCAATTTAGTCTTTTGCAAAAAGCACCCAAACAAACCATCAAGTTATTTGGAATTAGCACTGAAAAACCCTCAGATCCAAGACTGTTCTGGGATATGGAGGCACCATAAAATAATCTCAGTGAAAATGTTTGTAGAAGCCACTGAAGGCAAATTAATTTGATTCCATTTTATTCTGGGCATCTGGCCTTTAATACTTATGTGGATTGGTCTTAATTTAGCTGCTCTCATTCATTCAGTTGCTTTCTTCATGGTCAAAGAGAAATTGCAGTAAACTTTGGACAGGAGTTTGGAGATGTAAACTGCTACATGGAGGTGTTAATCCAACTGGTATTATATTTTATCCTTTAGATAGTAAAAGAAGTTGGATAGGGCCTTGAACAAGTGTGGAACGGGTTCCCGAGTCATGGACTGGAATCCCAATCACAATAAAATATCAGAATTGGCAAATCTGACAGCAGGAAGAACAGAAAATGAGTCAACCCTGGAGAAGGAGTGGTGCTCTCATGAGATACACGGCTCTCACTGGCTGGGGAGCCAGGTGGGGCCCCTGTTCTGCACAGATACTACTGTGGGGGGCAAGTCAGGGTCTCATTTAGGTAGACTTCAGTAAGAAGTAAACGTAGTGTTTTTTTATAAAAATATCATGCATGTCATTTTCTGTAAATAGAATCCTATGTGTTGCATGTGTTTTACTGAGACACTTTTGTCACTCTCAGCCAAATAACTCTGTAAAGTCAAGAAGTAGGATGAAACAGTGCAATGCTCTCCATCTCCTTTTCCCTTAATCTTCTCTGTCACAAAGGCCAGGCAGAACATATAGTAGTGGTAACACGAACCAGGCATTTCTGCAATCAGATTCTCCAGGGTCTAACTTACAAGAGAGACCAACACATAAGCAGTTGGTCTGAACTTTCACCAGCCAACCCGAAGGGCATTAATAGTTTCTCAAACTCTCTGTCCATTGAGTTTGCTATGAATGCTGTCTGGGTGTGTGCTCCTGCTTTTTCCATCTCATTTTGTTTGGAAGCCACACCAGCGACATTCCCTGTTCTGCAGCTATGTGCACGCACAACTCCCTCTAAAAGTAGTTAAGGGCAAGGATTCAGGAACTTCTTCCAAACTCAGATCTGTTCCATTTGGATTGCTGGCCTTTGAAATCCAGTGACACAAAGCAGCTGCTAATGTTTCATGGACTCCAACACCCCTGGTACTGTCCTTTCAAAATGGGGATACATTTTCTCCACCCTTGAATCTGAAGGTCCAGAATGTTCCTCTGGCCTAGATGCTAACGAGAGTGTGCTGTTACACTATCAGTCCTTGATTTAATAGCAACAGTTAAAGGTCCATTAAAATAGTGAGGATTATCTGCATCAAAGTCGAGACAAGTTTCACAAAACCTGCTGAAACAACGTCTTCATTCTTGGCCACAACATTCTGCAGAAAAGCAACTCTTGGATTTCAGAAGAGTGGAACTGGCAGAACCACCATGACCTCTTACCACAAAGCATCAATTATAGCAACGGCCTTCTGGCACCTTCTGAGAACTGTGCCGAAATGCAAACCTTTCTGAGATGTGAACACAAGCCCTGCTCAGTTCATGCTATTTCAACTGAAAATCAAATTTAAATAATGCAAAGGTACAATGATATTGACCTAATCTCAGCTTCAGAAACAAAGGTTTGTACAGGAGTGGGAGATATTTCCAGGGAGATCAAGTTTTTAATTTAGCTGTGGCATTCACATTTGAACTGTTGAAGTAATGATTACTCACGGAGACTCAGCGAACAATTTCCTCCTCCTTAGCGTCTTCATAATGCACCCTATAAATAATAAATCAATCCTCTTCCAGATTCATTTGAAATGTTTGCTTATGAGTGAGCTGAAGACATTTTAGACTCTGAAGTTCCACTTAACAAGCCCAGTCTAATAAAATGTTACAACTTAACCTTATAATTGAAAGAATTAAAGGTAAGCAATGAGAGGACTGGCTTAATTAAAGATTTAATTCTGAATCTCATGGGTGGCAGAATAATGATACATTTGTCCTGGCTCCCCTCTACCGGCCATAACATGGGCCTGCATCCTCTGAACATCCTAACTTAAGCATCTACTTGGCTGTGAGAGATTTCTTGGAAGGGATGTCAATGAACTGCAAGGAAATTGCTTTCACAGGCTTCTGGTCAATTTCTGAATCCCAATAAAAATGTCCTTTAGTACTCAAAATGCCCTGTGGATTCACTTAATCCTATCTCTGACCCTAACTTTTCACATATTACCGCAGAATGCAATCATTCTCTTCCAAATCAGCCTCCAAAATCCCAAACAGTTCCTTTCTACCACAAACTGTGAGTGACAGATTAAGAATTAAGGTAGTAGAACACTGAGCATTCAATCAATGCACAGAAAACCATGAACAACACCATTTTGTTGCTAGTTACATGTGAATATATATGTACATGGCTAGCACCTGTCACAGTGCGGATCCAACCACAAAGGGGCCTGCTAGGCACTACTCCAGTACGGATATTAAATAAAGGTACCATCAAAAGGAAAATCTTAGCACAAACTCCAAATGGCCCTGCTGTGTCAGTTCCTCCACAATTCAGTAATGGCACAACCACTTTTCTAACACTGCGTCAGCATCTAGTGGTCTCTACCAGTTCCTCTCTGGAAACTGACACCTGGATGGGCTACCATAGCGCAAAGCATTACACTTGATACAGAACAAAAATGTTAGTTATGTGCTGAAGCCTCCCACAAACAGCCCCATTCCAGACCATGCCAGATGAACCCAAACTAGAAGAGTGACTGGTCCCCTGTTCTCAGCCAATTATCAGTTTAGTGGAAGGTATAAAACTCCTTTCATGTACAGTCATGGAATAAGATTCCCGAATGGGGAAGGGTCTCTCTGATTTCATGAATGCAGTGATTTTTTTTCCCCCCCAAGACTTGGGCAAGTCATTTAAGAAAACAGTGAAGAACATGTAATTGTTACAATTTCTGCTTTCCCCTTATGGATTTGTAAACAGCACAATGAAAAACCATGTGGAGAGTCCAATAAAAGAGGCCAATGCTCCAAACTAGAGAGAGCAATAATACACATAGGACTTGATGGTGCAGAAGAGAGCTTTGGAGGCAAGTTCTTGAGGGCTGGCCCCATACCTTTTCAAAGTGCTCGATGAGGATTTCAACCACAATGTTTTGGAATTTGATATTCATCATTGCGGCTACGGTGTCCTCCTGAGCCCGCATGAGAGTGGGGCCAAATATCACCCCCATGTTAGACGGTGACATTAAATTCTCTCTGCTGTGTTCACACACACTGATGGAAGGAAAGAAAAAAAAAACAAAAAACCAGAAAGAGATAAGATTAGAAAAGAGAATGCTAAAAGCCATTTAAAAAACAGCAGGACTAATTCATTCCATTTCCTCTGCATTGCTGCAGCAGACTTGTTACCTAGCATTGTAGAGTTGGCCATGAAACATGTATCTGGCTATGACGAGCACATTCTTTGGCTGCACAGGCTGTTTGAGGGTACAGTGTGCTGGCACTGTTGTTATTTGATCTCTTCAAATCTCCAGCTCCTCTTATAACCCTCCAGGATCCAAAACCCTCCATGTTACGCACACATTGAGTGAAAACCTTAGCTGGGAATACTTTATTCATCCCAGGCAGGCATGAGGAATAGTATTTTATTCTGGTTTTTTACAGCAAAGAAGGACTGTATATGAGCATAGCACCTCTGGATGATTTCAGAGAGATCTCTAGGCAAGCTCTGTGGCTTCAAGAAACAGTTCTGTTTATTTAGCAGCCCTTAGATTTCTGTGGCATATGCAGTCCCACCAAGAAGCACTGACTGGTGAATGATTTATAAACTAAGCTAGGTAGAAATCATACATTTTGGATCTGGAATGGGAGCCAGAGCTTTGGGAGTGGGGAGTAGAGAAATCACAAATGAGTTTTCTTCCTGTCATCTAGTTCCTGTTGGTATGAAAGCCTTTCTGCCAGCATAGGTTTAGTGGAGGTTAAGCCACAACCCAGTCTTTGAAATGCCACAACTAGGACTTGTAATGGGTTCTGTCAGATTTTTTTTTTAAGTGGTGACTCCAAATTAGGAAGAAGTTTTTAAAAAAAATAACAACTCATTCAAGGACTAGAGGTAGGTCCAAACCAAGACCACATAGCCAGCTTCCTGCCTGTGAAGCAGAAGGGGAAGAATCAAATGGCACCAAGATGAACATCACCCCTTGTGACCACAAGACCAAAGCAGCCTTATTTTCTTCTGCAAAAGTCCCATTTGGGAAGTGGCTTTTCCCAAATGGGATGGCCAAAACACATCCTTCCATTCCAGGTGTTAATTTCTCTGTCGTCTCTCACTGACTGAAGTCCAGCTTTGAAAATCTGCTAGCTTTGTGCTGCTAAAAGGACTATGAGTAGTGCTGGATGTGCTGTCAATGTGTTTAACCTCCAGTCCAGAAAACCAGGGTCTGAAAACCGGCCCCAAATCTCAAACAAACCTTCTTTCTAGCCAGGCCGACCAGTCCATAGATGTCATGTTCTGGTATCTTAGACCACATTATCTTTAATTTGCTTCTTGTAACAAAGTGGCCGTTGGGCAAAAGTGGCAGGTAGGAAAGTAAATAACACTTACCCTATCAAATGGCGGTGAAAAGACAGGCAGGCAATTTATGCAGCCTAAGTGCTCCGAGTTCCCTGGTGTGCAGTGGTTCACCAGGCTTAATTAAATTTGCAGAGAAACAGGCTTGCTTCTCTGGCTACATAATTATCACTGTGGCTTAACAGAAAGATTTATTGGATTCTGCTTACTTGACCAGGTGTCGTATGAGGAGTTCCAACATCTCTCTGTTCTTGTCAGGGAGTTTATAAACTAGCGAGTGAATGGCTCCCAGCCTGTAATCCAGATTCTCAGACTCTGGAAAGAAACAAGACAGAAATTTTTGCCTGTTGCTCAAAGCAAATCTGTGGGTGCTGTTCTCTCAGAAGACTTGGGGGGAGGGCAGTTTATCAAAAGCAAATGAATGTAAATCACCAGGAGAGTGAGATTATGCATCATGAGAAACAAAATGAAGTGGAAAGAGAAGAAGTCAAGCTTAAAAATATGCTCAGGGCTGTATTTTATATCTGAATTAGTACAAATGAAATGTGTAGCATGGATAGAAATGGCACAACAGTTTTCCTCACAGTTACCCATGCTATCTCAATCCTCACCTAGCAAAATCAGTGCCAGGAACAAAGGACAGCTCATTTTTATGGCCTCTCTCCTGAGGTTGTTATTAGCACAGATCAACACAGTACGGTACTTAGGGTACGTGTGGTGGGTGAAATACAGAGTCCCTGCCCCACACTGCTTACACTCTAAAGGGCACAAGCCAGTATGGATCAAGAAAATACTTAATGTAAAAAGAAGGATGTGTGATTTTTACAGCTGGAAAGCTTCATGCTGAGGTTTCTGATGGTGGAAGATAAGAGGGTTAACTTTTTTCTGCCCACCCAGCCATTATTGGTTAAACCACAGCTAAAACTAATAAATCTTGGGCCTGAACGTAATCGGTTGGAAGAGAAAAAAACCATTTTGGTGGCAGGAAGAACCTTATTCATTCTCCAAGAGCCAAACCCAAGGAGATGCTGAGCCCTTGCAATTCCAAAGAGTCCAAACAGAGTTGCAGGTGCTCAGCACGGTTTGACCTAGATTGTTTCCCATCTGCAGTACCCTTTTCAAACATTTGCTCTTTTTTTAGTCAGCTGTCTTTCTTGACAAATTGCAAGACCAAGGTCACTGGCTCTGCACTTCTGCTCCAAGTGCAATTACGGGATAACTACTTTAAACCCATTTCACTTTACTTGCAAAAAAACATTCTAGCACTGAGGAAAACCAGTTGCTTTAAATGCATCTTAACTCTAATTAGGCCCTGTTAGCACACACATGTGGTTAGTGCTCACAAAGATCAGCAAACAGCTCCATCAGAAAAATACATTCATGTATTCAAAGGTACCATGGGATCAGCATGTCTGAACAACTTGCATTGCCAAACAGGCCATCTGAGCTGCTGCCTGGCATCTTATGTCCAAAAACCTGTCCAGAATCAGTTGTGAGGACAAAACTGCTTTTAGAGAGTTTTAAAAATATCATAGTGCCTAGGGTCAGAAGGGGCCTAGAGCAGGCCATCTAGTCTGACCCCCCGCCAATGGCAGGAACGAGTGCCAGGGTCACAGGACCCCAGC
>JAGPOW010001327.1:44130137-44200003 GCA_030014935.1 Caiman crocodilus | reverse complement strand
TAATAGCCCTCCTGCACTCCCGAGCACAAGAGGAGTACTCCTCTTTGGAGACTGCTCCTCTCTTCCAAAGATAGTAAGCCTCCTGCTTAGCCCTCAGGGACCCCCAAATATCCCTATTAAGCCATGGGGGCTTTTGGGCACTTTTGCCCATCTTGCATCCTTTGGCTCTCAGACCCACCTCGAGAGCACCTGAAGGGATCCAAACTTAGATACAGGGAAGCATGCCGAGAGGTGACTGGCATGAGGGGAAGAAAGGGAGTCCTTCCTTTCAGGAGTGCTTCCCTTCAAACCAATTAAGAAACCAGAAGAAGCAGGGGTAAGGCTCTGCTACCTAAATACAGTGAGCCAGATCTCCACGTGGTGTAGGTCAGTGTACCCTAGTGAAGCGATGTCAACTGACCCTCAGAGAATGTGCTCCAATATATAGTGATCCTGCAAAATGCCGTGCCCTCACCAATTCCACAGCTCCCTGAAGTACTGAAACGTAAAGTGTCACTTGGTGATGAGCAAGGCACAGAGGCACTCTCAAGATCCAGTATCCCAGAGGCTAAATCATAGGATTTTCCATCCGCATCAGTTCCTAAAAGGATGTGGTTGCTGTATTGGCTGTGGACCTCACTGGTTCCCATATAGTACAAGGGCAGATGTGGGGGGAAAAAAAAAAAGACACAAGTTCTGCAATTTGTCTAGAGTCAGGAGGGACCTGAACAAATCATCCAGCCTGACTGCCTGCCACAGGCAGGAATGAATGCTGGGTTCACAAGAGCCCAGAAGCATCTAAAACACTTCTACTTGGGCTAGAACACCATGTGCAAAACACTCAGCATTTTCTCTTGTTATGAGAGAGAGAGGGAGGGAGGAAGAGGGAGAGAGATGCAGTACTCTGATCCAGAGATGAAAAGTAGGGGCAAGCAGGAGGGAAGCTGCTGGGACTTACTGGCAGCCAAGACGAGCTCTTTATGGAGCTTGTATGTCATGACGGGCTCAGACAGGTTCCTGAAACAAAGAGAGAGAATACTGAATTCCTCCAGGAGCCAGGGAGCAGCTGTGATTCTAATCTCATTACTTCAGAAGCAGCAGGAGCACGTATCATCTCATTGTGCTCCCCAGTGCCAATGACTTCCAAGGTCCAGCTCGCTTTCCCTTCCTGACTCCTATGGGTTATGCTCTACTGTGCCTAGGGTTTTTACAACAGATGTACTTTTCAAACAAACACACACAAAAGCTACATGACTTGCTCAAAGAGTTCTGGTGTTTTTCTATCACCCTCCCCACAATGGTTTTTCTTAGTAAAATGGGAGCGGACTCTCCTGCTACTGATGTTAGCTTTCTTTTGATACATTCATATACCTGGCTCCACCCTGAGGCAGAAGACAGACTGTGCCTTAGTGGCCAGGGCAAGGGTTGGGAATAAGTAACTTGTGAATTCCTATTCCAGCTGTGCTGCCAACTTTCCGCATGTCAATTTTTCTGTCGTGGGCCATGATTTTCCCCTGCCTATTAAGATATGTTTGGACAGTGACTCTAGTAACATGAGCGGGGAGCATAGCAAGGGGATAACGTCTCTAGAGCATTTTGAACATGAAAAATGTTTGATGTTACAATATTATTTACAGAGAAAAGAAAAGGAGACTGCTTTGAAACAAATTTAAAGTATGTTTGTGTTTGCTGAGCCCCCAACTTAGGCTAGTAATCAGCTACCACCTCTCTCACCTGCCCTGGGCAGTCTCAACCAGACAGAAACCCATGAAGCTACCTGAGGTAGAATTTCAATGAGCTGGTAATGGTCTTGATGTCCCAGTCACTGCTTTGGAGATCCACGTTCCCTGGACATTTTGGATCTTGATGAGGAAAAGGATATAAAATGATAAGACATAAATTAGCTTTGAAATAAGCCTGCTTTTTCAAATGGCTATCAAAAAACATTTGGGCAGGATTTCCTTTCATGGCAGAGGAGCCTGCAGTGGCACGTAAAGGAAGGTGGTGATTCTTCCTGGTCAGGTAAAGCATAACACCAATGATAGCGCTGGTGGCCTTGATCTTCTGGAGAGGATGTTGCTGGGAGGGAAGACGATGACAGTGTGTTTAAAATTAGGGGGAGAAGGAAGTTGGAAAAGAATGTGGCCTTAGCACATGGCCAAAATAATAAAGGGACTGACTTCCACCATAATTCGCAGAGGTCAGGTATGGAAAATCCTAAGGGCACTGGCAGATGAATAAATTATGCCAAGTTAAAAGGAAGAAAGAAACACATACTGCATATCAGCTACTCTTCAGTCACTACTTTGTGCGTCTGCTCTTATCCTGAGGCTAGTGAAAACTACACTGACATTGCCAACTCCCAAATGAAACAGGGACCCACAGTCTGGCTTCCACTCGCCCCAGGATAGCAGCAGACATGTTGAATAATTACTACCCACCTGCTGACATGCTGTGAGTCTCTGTACTTTTAACTCAGTATAATGTGTCTATCCATACTTCCAGTTAATGTACATGTTACATCGCCCATCAGGACTATGGATTGGGAAGGTAGGAATTGAGAAAAAAATTAACAACTTCAATTTCAGTGATTAATCATCAGGAAAGTAACTACACATAGTATTCTGGTGTTCCAGCTGTGTGGGAAGCCAATACAATGACATATCAGGATAAGCAAGCTGTTTAAAATAATAAAAATAATCATAGCGTTAGCAGCCTTTGAACAGAACATTTATACCACGTATCCATTCAGTGATGTGCAGGCAGTTGTCTTAAAGCCTACTCATGTGGAAGTTTGGTATGGACATAGGTCTTATCTTATGTTCCAGGTTTATATAGTCTTCCCCATCTGGAAAGATATTCATGATAAGGATTCAGGTCTTGGGTATCTTACAGACCTGCCTCCGCCTTTGTGCCTTGACACTTTGATGATTAAGCTGATAGTCTCCCAAGCTGCAGATCCGGGTCTAAGAGCAAGATATTCTTAAAGCACAGATCTAGACTTTGGGACATGTTCCTTGTTGTGGTCTAGGAGTGCCCAATGTTGTTGACCTTCATAAAATGTAGCAAGGTCCTGTCTGTTTATCCTGAGTTCTTCTAAAATACAGGTGGCAGAGTGAGGGTGTGTTAACAGTGGACACATCTGGTGGCTGTTTTGTTGGAATTGTCCCTACAGGTTGGCAAAAGAGGTGACCAAGATAAATAACTGGGCTCTACAGCAGTGACTCTCAACTAGGGTACCACAGGATGCTGAGGGGCTTTGAAATCCTTTCAGAGGAGCTGCTGGGTGCCACACAATATTAGCACTGTTAAGTGTGCAAACATGATTTACAAGATAAAGCCAGGGATTTCAAATAGGAAGCTATGGTGTCAAGACGATTCTGATCTGCTGTAATCTTTCTGAATTCTCTGCCACAGAAAAATTCTCTGCTTTCCTACTTTTCTGTAGCCATAACAAATGAGGAAAAAAGCTGGCATTTTCCAAGGTGTGCTTCGAGCCAAAGGAGGCTGTTGCAGGTCTAAAAAGGTTGAGAACTACGGGACTACAGACAGTGCTGTGGAAGCAGCAAGATCTTTAGTAGTAAGAAGAGCCAAATTCTCCCTTTACATACACTGATGTAAACAGGAGCAACTACAATGAAGACAGTGGAATTACACTAGTATAAACTGCTGTGTGTAAGGGGAAAATCACCCCTAAGGTCCGATTCTCACCTGCATTAATGACCTTCATCCTGCGACAGGAGAGCAAAGGGACCTTCCCGTAAAAGACAGTCAGGCCCTATGTACCTATTGGGTGGGGAAGGGAAGGGGCCCAGATTGCAACATGAATAATCTCTATGCTTTTGTTTGCACCTGCACCTGCAGTCACCACAGGCTGAGAGGTGACTCCCCTACTGCGTTACTGTTTATTTCACTTCTCAGTTTGCAAATGCTAATCAACCTGGCAGCACTTAAAGGACTGAGTGATAGAGCAGAGTGGAAAAGTGGCTCAGAAAAGGAGAATGAAAAATGATACTTCAGAAGGGCTAGCAGAGAACAGCAGCAGCCCGGAAGGCAAATAGCACAGGGGGCTCTATATGCAAAAGTGTGCAGAAGTCTGTTCACTTGGAAGCTAATCTTCCTTGTCGGTGCCTTAGAAATATAAAAACATGACAATTCAGTCACTTAAGAATAAGTGACGCTTACCAAAGAACGCATTCAGAAGCTTCTGCACCTGGATATTGCTACCAACGGTTCGATACACGCCCTCAGTAATGATCCCTGGACAGGAGAAAGATGAAAACTATTCATTTTGTGTCCTTTTGAGACTATGGTAGTTCAAAAGCGCCATCTATTGGAGCAATATTTTCTTCTGAAAAGCTAAGAGGGCGTCAGTGTCTGTGATAGAATTGAAATGCTTACTCTAAGAGCAACATGAACAACCAAGAACAAATAATTGTAAAAAAACCAAAAAGCAAAACAAAACTGGCCACAGACAGATCATATTATCCTATAATGCATTTGTTTGGCAGAATGATTCATCATATGTTTCTGCAGACTACTCGGGCTGTGTAGCTAATATGTGAGCAACTGGTGGCAAGTATTCATCGTTCTAAATTGAGCTGTTCACTTGGGACGTTTCTGTTCTTTGACTGGATCAGTGCAACCCTTAGCATCAGATTTCAGAGATGACTAGTCACAAATCTGAAACTGACTTCTTGCCAGTCCTGCAATATTGCTTTAAATCTGGTTTGTTAGCAAATTGGTTTGCTGGCATCACTGAGAGAGTAAAGACAGTCAAAGCGGATTCTTTTAAAGTATGAACCAGTATTTGGAAAACTTGTTTGCATTATTTACTCAACTGTGTTTCCTTTCCTGAGAGTGCCAGTGGTTATACAACATGGCTGGGATTTCTAGAGTCAGACTACTTCTGAGCAGATTACTGTTCTTCAGACTGGGGGACAGGGTTGTGGCTAAACCCGCAGGAATGCTTTGAAAAATTAAACCTCACATACATATTATGTTTGAATAAATCTTTATTTTCTGACGATACCTCCTTATCTTCACCTGACACATGCCTGAAACCAGTTTCAGAAAATGCTCTGCTGTGGTCTGGTACCAATCATGTGGTATTTCAAACCTAAAGGCAAAGTTTTTAAGAAACTGAGGAATGAGTGAAATCAAAAAGAAAGTGGGCATTCAACCTTGACTAGCGTGTGCTGCTGCGGGTATTTTATGAAGACGCGGTTTCTGTCATTTTGACGTACACTCTTTATCCAGTGAAAAAAGTTTGATTTTTATATTGCAATTTTGTCATGAGGAGGAAATCACAGCACAATCAAATGCCATTCAAACAAGTAAATGCCAAAAGCAAATGGTTTCCAGTCACCATGCTGATATCTTCTTACCTTTCGTCTCTACTGCATTGATGCATTTCCTTACAAACTTGAAGCCAACCTCGTTCAGCTCCACTATTTCAAATAAAGGGAAGCAAAGTTAGCTGCCTGCGCGTCACATGCAGTTACTGGGGGAGACCTATCAAGGATGAAGTTACTGCAGGGTCTTGCCTTCCAAGTTCGCTGCTTTTTTAGGGACTGCATTTTCCAATCCAAACATGTAAAGTGCACAGCCACAGCCTAGTATGCAAATATTTTTCTGTGCAGGGTCAAGCCAAGGCTGCATATCCATTTAGCCCCACCTTGCACTTGTAAGGTCAGGTATTTACATCTCTGCATTGTTTTGTGCAAAACTACAGATGTATTGTGAAAGCTTATCCAAGATTTGTTTGTTTTCATTTGTTCTCTATTTTCCCTCTCTAATTTGCTTTGCTAATAAGCTTCATCCCACTTTTAATACATAATAATACTGTAATTTGGAGAGTTCAACCATACACAGATTGCTGCCTGACAAGAATTACTTTGTGGATTCCAGTGTAGCAAAAAACCTGCAGTCTGGCCTCTTCTATAATGCAACAGCCTGTAATATTTATCTACCTGCTGAATTATAGAAAACAACAGATCTATACTAAAAAGATAAAGAACACAAGCCTTCTTCCCCACTGATTAACCAACAGAGTATTACAACAGTGGCTTTTCATCATAAGCAGGGATGCTGGTTTTTTCTGATTAAAAAAAACAAAATCCCCAATTTTGGTTTTTAAAAAAGTACCCCAAAACCCATGTTTTTCTGATTAAAATGAAATACCACTATATATAGCTCTCTATATTAGTGGCGTTTCACTTAATCATGGAAAAATGTGGATTTTGGGTTACTTTTTTAAACTGAAAATTGGGGATTTTTTTTAAATCAGAGGAAACCAGTATCCCTGAAAAGGCAGGCAAAAAGCTGCCCTGTTTCTTAAAGTGTTTGCTTGATTGATTCTATCGTCTTAAAGTAGATTACAGTTCACCTTGGACTAATCTGCTGCCCAAGAAAGTCAGTCCTTTATACCTCGGTGGTAACCAAATCATGCTACTTTGTTTCTTAGAGCCCTCTCCTTCAGCTTACTTAAACGGGTTATCTTTAGTCACACTGACCCTTCTAATGACTTTGGTGGGACCATCTATATAATGAAGTTTTGAGGAAGAAGGCCCATGCTATGTTTCTATGTCACTGGCTTTGTACACTGAAGTAGCGGTCTGTCTGTGGCAAACTGGTATTTGAATTTCTCTCAACTAACATTATTTAACTGGGGAGAGAGAGGAAAGGCTGTCTAAAATCTGACTCATGGCAACTTTATATCAGAAGTGGGATTTCTTCAAAGGAATTTGGATCACGTCTCTAGCTAGTCAGCCAGGAAAACAAAAGTTCTTTGATGGGGACTTTCAAAATGGAAAAACAGCATTCAAAATGCAATTGGTAAGTTTTTACTCATTTCAATTTCAATCCAAATTCCAATGGAAATATCTGGTTTTGAATATCTGGTTTCAAAATATAAACACCATTCCAACATCCCAACCTTTTTTTTTTTTTTTTTTTGGATTTTCCAGGAACTATCGATCTCAAAATTTCTCATGGAAAATGCTAAGTTTCTCCTTGGCCCTGATGCTTTTTAATGTTAAAATTTGGTTTTAATATTAAGGGTAATTTGTTTGACAAGAAAAGTTTCCTCATGAAGTCTATGGATGAACTCTCCTCAGGGCACAGGCTCTCTTTCACGGACTTGTGTGCTTGCCACAGCTATCAGCAAGTCAGTTTCAAGGAGCATGCCTTTTCTTAGCATCCTTGCCAGAGACCTGGAGATGTAGAGTAGCTTTATAGGAGGACCTGCTCACATCTATTAGCGGAGGGTCAGTGCCTGATTTGCCAGTCTGCATGGTGTCCCGTTCCACGCTGTTACAAATAGGGTTCATCCGTACTGCCGAGCTGGAAGGAACACAACTCAGCTCCTCCAAGTGAGGACTGATCACTCTCAAGGACTATGTGCAAAAGGAGTTTCTTCCATCTGATAGCTGGACAGATTAAGGACATACTACACAAGTCTGAGTACCTGAGTAAATCATGCCTAAGAGGCAGAGTGCATATTTTTCAATACCCACTAAGATGCCTCGGTAGTAAATCTGAAGTACTGAAATATTGGAGGCAGGGTGTCTGTAAAGATGCCACATTGCAGACTGTGAGCAAATGCAAAATGAAGCGGGTAAGGGGAGAGCTAAGGAGAACAGTTTAGTAATTTGCTGTAATGAGCACAGTCAACTGACTGAATGTGTGGTATTCAAGGCAGCACTCATGAACTCTGGCTCAAAAAAGGAGATATGGAAGAACCCAATGGTTTTGGATTTTCAAGAAATCCCTTAAATATTTTCTTTCTTTTTTTTTCCAAAGGTTTACCATGCAATATTCTGTCAAATGCCCTGGGACTCTTTCCCTTCCTCCTATGTTTTCTGATGGAAATTTAAATGAAACCCTTGTGTGTTCTCACTGAGTGCTTTGCAATTCTGGTTTGAAAATCTTCCTTATCTGGCTGGAATGGCTAGGGCATAAAAAGAAGTAACACAGCAGCCCAATCAGCAGGTTTGGCACCAAATGGAACATGAAGCTCAAAGGTTTTGAGCTGTATCTGAAATCAGGAACTTGCATTTTTCAAGTGGGGAAGGAGGGCTTGGAATTAGCAAATTCTCCCATCGCTGCCCAAAAGAACAGTCCTTCTCTACTTAAATAGCTAAGGACTTCTCCTGCAAAAGGGCTGAACACTCAACTCTGTGAGACCTAAAAGTACCCTGCATCTTTTAGGATCAGACCCCAAGATCTCAGTAGTGTTCTTAGCTCATTGAGCAGAGGGAATACGCATTTCATCCAGGAGAAGCAGCAATAAGCAAATCTACAAGTTAAGTAGCACAGCTTCAGCACAGGCAGCTCTTAAGCTTCAGAGGAATAGAAACATGAAGGACTCACTCTCTTCCTGTTTTGTGATGGGACTGTGGTAGATCTAAAAAAAGGGAGGAAGGGGAAGAAAGAAAAACATAAGCAGGCATGACTTGTGGTTTACTTCCCAAAGAAAATCCAACACTACTTAAATGAGTGCAGGCAAGTCACAAACACAAAACAGATCTATAGTCTCCAATGCAAACTGTCTTATAATTAAACAGTATGTAAATCTCTATTTAGCGAGGACTTATAGCCTCCCTAAGTTTCACTGGAGCACCTGTTTCCATACTGAAAACAATACTTTACCTCTGAGGTATACTGCATAAACCAGGCTGGAAGCAATATAGTTAGGCCTACATTTATTTACACAGAATAAGAATACATAGTTTTCTTCATCCTTACGCCAAAACACAATGTGAATATTTCAAAAATGCTATTTGGTGTCTTCCCTCCCAGAGGTTCAAAAGCCCTTTTCACAGTGTAACAAATTGTATTGACTACTGGACATAACTCAGATTCTCAGTGGCTTTCCATCATAAACAAGTTCACTCTCCTCATTATTTAATATTTATCTATATTCACACAAACTCTTCTTTGCTTGCTTCATATGGACACCCAAGTCACACAGGAACCAGGATTGTTTACTAATTTCTATAAAATGAAGAGCAAATATGATCTGTTGGTCTCCTGTTGTGAACAATTTCAGTTCCCCAATAGAGAAGTTTGCACAATACTATGTAACATATGTTACTGAGCACAGAACACAACAATGCTAACAACATCACTGTGGATTAAAATTTGTTTGCATAAACTATTTTTTGACCATCTAAATTCTCAGAAATTGAAATCTTGACTTGTGAACTGCAAAGGTGAAAAAAAAGGCGACACTTGCTGGATAATCAATTCACAATGGATAATTTTACTCATTCTAGAATTAAGCCTCAGTTTTGCCTGAAGGTAAATGGATTAAGTGTTATCCTTGTTTTAAAGACGAAAAACTAAAGTTCTGAGAAATGCAGTGACTTGCCCATGTAGCCAATGGCATGACCTGAAAGAGAACCGCTCTCTTCTGACACAGAGTCTTGCATTTTACCAGTAAAAAAATGCTTTCTTTTCACAAGGACAGATAAAGGCAAAGGCTAATTAGAACAGCTTTGGCTTGGCCTTTTGATTATTTTTACAAAATGCTTGACGTAACCAGAGATTCTCTTCAATTTTCCATGACAAAAGCACCATTCTAATAATTACTGCAAGCTTGTCATTCCTTTACTTTACTGATGTACTTGGAGCAAGAGTAATTCACCAGGTAGGATCCAGGAAACTGCACTTTTAAGGGTTTTGCATCAACTCCCATGCAGCTGACTTCCTTTATAACACAAAGCAAACTTTGCAGGGGGCACCAAGCAGTCCTTATGCTAGGATCCTGCCCCTCATGCTTCTTGCCATCAATACAGCTCTGGGCAAAAATGGAGTTTGATGCCAGCATCTAATCAAGGAGGCTTCAGGTCATGAAAGCGTGTGCTACACACACACACCCCTCTCTACTTTGGTTAATCTATAAGGTACAAGTCTACTTTGCTTTCTGCCAGAATTAGGTGCTAGTCTTTTTACAAAGGTATTGGATAACATCAGGCTGTTTAAGGAAAAGGAGCTGCCAAGAGATGTAGGGAAATGGCAGGAAATGTGTTTACTCACATTGCACACAGTGCTTTCTGTTTACAGGAAATTCTGTGAAACAGAGACGTTTATGCTGGGCTTAGATTAAAGGAAGGAAACCAACAAAGAAGCACAGGCAGCTTTGGAAAATCTATGGTCAGACTGTTTTCTTATACATCTGTTTTCTTATACACATACAAATAGGGTGTCTACAATGCCAGACTAGATTTACAAGCAGCTGTGATATACAAGCAAGAGCAAACAATAAGCCATCTGTTCTTTCATATGGATTGGACTCTGATCTCCTATATGTTCAAATCAGTGCTATGGGGTTTGCTGTAGGCCAGCATAACTACCAGAAATGATACATCATGCCACAGGATAAAAGTGGACAGTGCACCATGATTCTGACTACTAACAACACCTAGAATGAAGAATGTGAAAATGTATTTTTAAAGCTCTATTTCCTCCACTGAGACCACACAAAAACTGTGATGGTGCTGACTGCATAACCAATATCATGAGTTCTCTAAGCAGACTTACCAGTATGCTATATATCTAAGTGTGCAAAGTTACACCACTAGAGGACACTGTGCACAACACATCTATCAACCAGACAACAATTCTGGAATACTTACTGGCTCCTTTCCATCCATGGCTTCCATCCATAGCCGTCTATTAGCTTCTGAAAGAGCTTGCAATGTGATGGTCGCAGACCTGTATGGATTTTTACAAAAAAAGGCACAGAAAAATTTAATCTAGGAGCAGAGAGTATGTTCCTGGAAGCTGCTTTAATACTACACAAGACTGAGTATAAGTGGTGTTTTGAGGCCACCACACACATTTTTAAAGCAGGTTTCTACTGCAATATTACTAACACCGGAAAATGACACACGGGGTGGAAGTTACACACAGGCTGATAGAACTGGTATAAATCCCTAAATCAACCTATTTACACGCTGTCTTCCTGCATTTATCAACAAATGAGCTAATCATGCAGACTGCGATGCCCAGCAGCGGTACCAGCCTGCCCTCACACTTGTAAGCTTGGGAACACTTTCTGACAATTTCTCAGTTGACAACAACGGGTTTCTGAAAAATCATTCCCGTTTGTGTCAACCTAACTGCTCCTCCCTCTTTTGCCAAGCACTTCACAGACCTTTATTTTTCACATATCCAGCAAAAGACACATGAAAAACACAAGAAAGAGACAGGTACAAAGGATCCCTGGACTAGGTAATCTGACCAAACATGTGACAGATACAGACCACCAGAGCTTACTCTGTGCAGAGTTCATCTAGAGAACTAGCTACTAAGTCAAATGGTAGACAGTGCAGTAGGTGAGATTCTACCCACCAGCACTCCTATAACTCATAATTCAATTCATATTTAATTACTTAACTGCTATCATATCAATTTTCTAGACAGGAGAACAAATGAGTTTAGCATGATGTTACCTAATATTAAGAAGAGGGTTGCGGGTTGATAAAAATCTTACAGTGGAGTTCTCATGTGGTGATAAAGTCATCGCTGTCTACACAGACTACACATTCATATATGTGATTGGATCTCAGTTTCCTGGGGTGTGGTGGTATTCCCACTACGTCTCCCTCGTGCTGAAGGAATTGGCCAGAGATTCAGGAAGACTGGCCAATGCAAAGTGCCATGTATACGACAGTCAGTCTTCATATGCTTTTATTCCCTTGCTATTTTCAATAATAATCATTCTATGTGTTATCATTAGTGGGCAAAACTCCCTTCAGCCTTCTGTCACCCTTATGCAGATAAGACTCCTTGGTAAGCATCTTGAGTAAGGAACAAAAATTTGGTGCAGTGCCATATTTCAAAGACTGCACGTTATTCCAGAATCTGAAACCCACGGCTCTAAACTTCAATCCCAAGTTCTGCTCCCCTTGCATGTAATCATTTTCAAAGCACTTGATTTCTTTTAGAAGTCCAACCTAATTCATGCCCTACTGCTATAAAACCGCCTTAGAGGTCCATGGAAACAGGTTTATGTGGTTTATAGCGAATGAAATGCAAATAATCCAAGGGGTAATGCTTCAGCTGTATAAAATGGCTATACTGTAGCTATATCAAGGTTAAAGATGCATGAAGAAGTACAAGGACCTGATCCTTACTGAAAACAATGGGAAGTCAGGGCCCTTCATGCCTCAGAGAGGGGTCACAGGATAAGATGGGCCCAGTAAAATGCATTCTCAATTTAATAGCAAGACTCCCATTAGTTTCAATGGACTTTGGTTCAGGCAGCAAGACTACAGGCTGAGGAAGAAGAACGCTGGATTCCCTACAAGTTCTTCCAGCGCACATAAAACAGATTTTAGTATATTGAGATGATGCACCCTCACTCAAAAGAATTGTAAGGCCCATGCAAAGGAAAGCAAACACACAAAGGATGTGCCAAGAAATCTGAATGGTGTTTTGAATGTTACCATAATGGGAAAACAGCAATCGTCCTCCGGCTCACCTTTCATTGGTTTCAATGTCAAAACAAAACCTCTTGTCTATAGAATCAGTTTTTCTCCTTACACAGGACTTCAAGGTCAAGTCTAAGGCCCCCTGGAAAGAGAGAAACATTTAAGCCAAACAAAGAACAATGAAATCTGGAGGGAGGGGTACAATTTGTACAATCCTTTGGCCATCTTCCTACTATCTGTGGAGACAGAAGGAATGATTGTGCAATCTCAGCATGAGCCTTGCTAATCAGCTAGTATTTGTAGCATGATGGCAGATGGTACAGTGCACCATTCTGCCAAACTGTAACTGTGATAAAAATCAATTGGCTTAGTAAGACAGGCTTTCTCCCCATAACACGAGTTAGGAGCTTACTAGGATTACAATGTGATAAGAGTTTAAAGTCCCAGCATCTAGTCTTTCATTATGCATTGGCATGGCAGAAACGTTGCTTACGATAAACACATTTAAAGAGGGTCACTAATGCTGTTAGACCAGGCAAAGATCATATCTCTCTGTGTATCCTTAGAGTGTCAAATGCAATAGAATCCCAATATGTATTGGGGTTCACAGGTCATGCTATACTAGTATCAAGTTACCACCAGCAGCAGTAATGAACCAAACCATTTTAGGAACAGGTCTGAAAGCGATTTAAGTTGGAAAAAATGTATTGCCTAAATACCACCCTCTGGTATTTTTTGCAAACCCATAAGAAACTAGCCATTAGTGCACAAATCTGGAATGGATCTTTGCCCAATGGTTGTTATCTGTAGCCTGGAAAGACTTTTGGATCAAATAGATTTTAAAGACTTCAACTCTGTTGAGAACATTTTCAAGGCATCTTATTTCTTCCTGTTATCACTGTACATACCACATGTTTTCTGGGGGAATTTAAGAGCATTGGTTATAGCTGCTTTATTCTATTATGTACTGAGAACGCACATTTTTGGCACAATGGACTGTAAGGGATATTAACTGGTATTTTTATAAGCCTGGATGTATTTCGGCATTTCTGATGATATCTAGCTATACAGTAGATGTTAACAGTTACATCTAGCCAGTAGGTTCAATGAATGGCTTTACTAAGTGTTTCCAGATAATGTCTTATTCTCTTTTTCTTGGTGGGGTTGATTTCTTCAGCTCAACAATGACAGAGAAACATGTGTGGCAGGGGAAGGAAGCATTGACTGAATCTGTCTCTGCTACATCTGTCCTGTACCTAGAAAGAGCCCTTCCATCTTCAGACCTGTTGATCCAACACCTACTTCGCCATCAATACTTTCTACAAACTGAAACTGTGCACAGTATTGCTTCATGCAGGCGGGATATTTACAGACATGCTTCAGGAAATAAACCAGAACCAGGTGCCTGTGTTGCTGTTTGCAGAGCTATTCCTTTGGGAAAAAAACACTCACTTGCTTAGCTCCAGGCTTCTGTTCCATAGGAGTCATCCTTAATGTCTTTGTCTCCTTCTCGTACTGGCAATAATATTTCACCCAAGATATGCCAAGGGCCCCTACAAAACCAGAAAGTCAAACATCAATAAAGAAAATGTTTGGGTTTCAGTGTAAGCTCTTTTGGGAGGGAATGTGACTTTTTTGTGCATTTGGATGGGACCTAGCACAACAGAACCCTACTCCTGACTTGGGGCCATTAAGATGTTCCTCAATATATAGAGTAATAATAATGGGTACAGGGCCTCAGTATAACAGGCTGCAGAATACACAGATGTTTTATTCACTAG
Source organism: Caiman crocodilus (assembly GCA_030014935.1). Lineage (NCBI taxonomy): Eukaryota > Metazoa > Chordata > Crocodylia > Alligatoridae > Caiman > Caiman crocodilus. The sequence continues at coordinate 44,185,803 of JAGPOW010001327.1, read as the reverse complement.
TAGTTTTATTTATAACTCGGTTACGGATAGCAGCAGCAGTAATTACGGAGGAAGTGAGCATTGATTATCAGCTTGAACCAGTATCCCCCAGAAGGAAAAAGGGAAGAAAGGGTGTTTATGCGAGTGGATGATAGCAAGTCATCCAGGGCTGGCCAAGTCAACAAGAACCCAGCCCTTTGGACTATCTGCTTTCAAATGGACAGCACTAACATTTTTCGTATTTTCTTTACCAATAACTTTTAAGTAAAAATAGCAGCACATTCAACTATAAATTTCAATCTATATAAATATCATGCCAAGGCTTATTTTCCACTATGTTTCCATTGTTCTAATTAAGTAGTTTTACATGTTCAGCTAATATTTAAAGAACAAAAAGCACCAAATGGAATATTTAATAGGACGTGTTTGTTTTCTTTATCCAATTCATAGAAACAAGATTAAAGGCAGTAAATCTAGTTCATTATCATACAGGAACACATAAAATTGACTTGTGGTCCAGAATTACTATGTTTGTGTTTTCTCTTTAACCATCAGAGTATTAAGCTGTGACGTAGACAGGGGAAAAATAAAATTATCTGTTTATAAATCAACTGTTTATAAACTGAAAGAGTTTGCAGCCCTGGCCCAATATCTTGCTTACTGGCTTTCCTGCCAGAGCTTTTGAAATTGTAAATGTTTGTACTAGTAAAGCCACTGACAGATATACATCACATGGATTATAAGTGGGGGATGGGACTTCATCATAGGACCATACCAATTATTAGCTGTCAGTGGGTATATCTATATGTGCTATTAATGAGCAGCAATAAACTCCAGCATACATCATGCCAGAGACTGTTGCTCCTGGGCGCCGTATTTGAATGTGTGCCCAGGACCGCAGCACGTTGAGTCAGGTTGGAACAGCCTTGGGCTAGCAGGCTGACCCCCCCGATCCCCTGCCAGCCAGGGCTCCTTCAACCCAGTTCAACACACTGTAGAGGGGTTGGCTGGGGCACAAGGATGCTTCAGTACAGAGCTAGCCAGCAGGCAGCCCCTGTACTACAGCATCCTTGTGCCCCAGCCAGCCCCATCAGCATCGACATGTGCACTGTTGCAGAGTAAAACACTCCACTGTTGGACAGAATTTGTGTTTACAAGTACTGTACTAACCTATGGTGGGGTTAATTAGTTTACTTCATCCTAAAAGCACTGCAAATGTAGACACTGAGATGTTTACTGTGGCGATAATTAGGAAACTACACTGTAAATGTTTGGTGTACAGACATACCCAGTGAGGGCTTTTATCCTAGCAAGTAGATGCCTGCTCATTCACACTAAGTACATTACCAGATGGAGTCGCTGTGCGAACTGTCTGGTAGAAAGGCCAAGGAGACAGAAAATACGGAGGCAGCAAGGAAATAACGTATATGGAGGTTTCTTGCTTCAAATGCTCTACATTGCCAGCTAGTTCTATGACTGAAAGAATGTCTCCTCTGCATTGTAAATGTCAGTACATAACTGAAGTATTTGCAGGCTGTGAATACAAATATATCTTTGGCTAAAGCTCATTCCTGTCCTTGGTTCTATGTGACAAATGTAACAGCTGTCCAGATCTTCAGGAATGCCAGAACTGCCTTGTTTTGGACGCATAAATCACCATGATTCATTAGAAGCACAGAATAAATAAAAGAACAGCTTCTAGGTCTCATTTGCGTCTATGGGAGTATTTAGAACTAAACTGTAACTCCTCATCACAACTCTAGTGGACCACCACACACGCAAAAGACACGCTGATGCCTTTTCTGCTGTGTGCCTAATCTATAAATCCACTCTGGGATACTTCTAAATACACAGATTGATGTATTTGGATGATCTCAAAACCCTAACACTCAGCCCCTCAAGCTTGCCAAAAGTGGGGAGAAAGGACATCTGGAGAGGATGGAGGGACATGATCTCCCACAGTCTCACTATAAAATCAGCATCAGAAACCTGGTATGTGCTTTCTGAACAAAGTATAAATTTAGCCTCAAATGAACCTGTGGAAAAGGAGAGGACGGAACAGATTTTGACACTCACACTTCAGTTTCAAGGGAAGTCCAGGTATGGGATGAAGCAGTGAGTTCAATATGGGTAGTGGTATTGAATATATTCTGTTTTTAGGAGTAGCAGACTCTGTTATGGGGACTGAAATCCTCCTTATTCAGGGAGATACGATAACATTGGTCAGGACCCCAAGTCTATTCTGGTAAAGAATCGTCAAGTCTGGATCTGCCCATCTTCAGAATGGACTCTTAAATCACACCCATGTAATTAGCAGGAAATTAGCAGCTTGCTCATGTACCTGAGTCCAAAGATGTTGTCTGGAACAGTACCTTCCCCAGCTACACTGGGGCTGTACTGCATTTAAAGTTATTGCTAAGTTGGGATCTGGCACGAGAAAGCATCAAGTGTGTAGCTAGAGCAGTGGTTCTCAACCTTTTTTAGGCTCAAGGCACCCATTGGAAAATGCCAGCACTTAGCTTTCATTCATTTTTTGACTACAGAAAAAAATAACAGAGCAATTCTGTTGCAAGAAGTCAGAAAGACCACAACAGGTCAGAACGTTTCTGACACTATGGATTCTTGGCTGAAATCTCCGAGTTTCTCGTGCGTATCGTGTTGGCACACCTAAGAAAGCTAACACTGCATGGCACCCTTAAAAGGATCTCAAGGCACCTCAACATACCTATCTGAGAATCACTGAGCTAGAGCATTAGATATGAGAAAGGTGTGAACCTCTGAACCTATAAGCTGCTGGCTCAGTAACAGTCCCACTGCATGACTGAGTCATAGCAACATTTGTACTTCCTATAGCTAAAAATACCTCTGTATACAGATCCCTGACTGCTGGCTGAATGAAGCTTGCAGCGTTTGGATAAAGTAGGTAGGTACGCTATACAGCCTGCAGCTGATCCTGTGCTTATTTAACACATATGGATTTACACACAAAGGCATTACATTTTTCCTGAGTGTAGAGATAACCCTCTATGGTTGGCTGTCCAGGTAGTTTGCAGGTCAAGGGAGCTTCTTTCATCCTTTTCTTCAGATCTTCCAATTCCTCTCGTGTGCTAGAAAAGTGATTCCTTGTCTGTTGAGAGAGACAGAGAGAGAGAGAGAAATGCACTGTGCTCGAATACAAGCAAGAAAGAAGGACACCAGGCCAAAAGTTCAGCCTCAGATTTTGCGAGTTTTTGCATGCAGGTCTCACATGTATGGATCTGGTAGCTGATCCTCAAATTCCCAACACACACAAAATGGCCACTCATCCTCTGCTGTGGGAATTATCAGTAGTACGGAAATTCAAGAAAAACCTCAGACTAAGTGAAAACTTGGTCCTTGCCAGTCAAATATGGTAAACAGCACATGCCCAGAGCTGGGGACACAGTGCCAGAAAAAGATAAGGTAGCAGAATTATGGCTAGCTTGTCTCTCTTTAGCATGAAGGAACCACAACAGAACATTTTAACCGTATTAACACCCACAAAAATAAGATATGATTGTTTAGAAACTAATTTAGGAAAATATAAAGTGAATTAGATGCATAATGGGCTTGGCACAGCTCTTGTTCATCCAAAATGAACGTTGGCCATGAAAGATAACAAGTATAAAATAGGGCACAGATCCTTGAATGGAGAGTGTAATTAAGCAAAGGAACAACATAAAAAGGGATGGAGTGGGCAGATTGGAGCAAGTTATAATGAGCATACAATGGGGCACAGAACTTTGAACAGAACGTAATTGAGCAATGGAACAGCTTAGAAACAGATGGAGTGGACTGGATGTCTTTGTAAAAACATGGTCTAATATTCACAAGACAATGGGATTGAGGTGGGAATTAGCGAGCAAAATTCTATGGCCTGTGTTAAATACAAGGTCAGATGAGGTGACCATTTTTTCTGACCTAAAGCACAGGGCTTTATGTACAAGAGTATATACAAGAATAGCACCTGAAGAATCCCTAGGTGAACCCCAGGAGGAAATAAATTCTCAGCCAGGCATTTTTTTTATGGTAGAAACAACTTCTGCACCTGCTCCAGGAAGAAAAGATGAGCTGCTTCCCCTCCACATTCAAAAACTCTTATATTACCTGTATTTAGTTTACAAAACAGGACAGAGTTTGCTTACAAAAGATGCAGCTGGATGGGAACTTACATTTTGCACACTGAGCTGAAGTTGCTGTTTATAAGGAAGGAAATCCTGTGTGAGTTCGACTGTCAGGTTGTTGTAGGTAAAGAGGCTGTGTAGAAAGGCCAAAACCTGTAAAGGAAAGAATTTATTAGCCATTGTTTCTGAAACAGCATTATAAAATCTAGCAATAGGTGGGCAGGAAGTGTGATCTTAACAGAGAGCTAGTGTTAACAGCAGCCATAAAATAAAATCTGCAATAGTGCGAAAGGAGCCAAGGCAGATTTGATCTGTACTCAGCATGCTGACAGTGAAATCACCCAGAACTGCTTGGGTGGCAATTTTTTTTTCAAAGTATGTCTACATAATTACTTCAGGGCACCACCTTTTCATGCAATATTTAACCAAGATAAGATATGGACCAGATCCTGTCAACCTATCCTCTAACAAGGCATCATGCTAGCTTCCCCCATGTTTTGAGGACTGATTTCAGTCTGATATAACTAGACCACAAGGTCCCAAGGGTTTCCAAGGTGCAGGACAGTCTGTCCCCTGAGAGATGACATAATTATGGTGCTACACATGTGTCTTGGCTGTCATCGTAAATTTAAAGGAAATGAAAGAAAGTGTTGGAAGAAAGACAAAATATTTGAGGACAGTTTATTCAATGAGTTCCATTCAGAATTTTTCCTCATGTAAACTTATTTTGATGAGACTACATCAGAGTGCAGCTCTTCATTTAACCAGTATAATGCATTATTATTCATTGGATCCTTATTACAGCGATGAGCTGAGACCTGACTGCTCTGTACTCAGGCAGATGGCTAGGCCAACAGGTGTCACTTAAGTTTATTGTTATTTTTCTACGTTTGAAAACTACTACTGACCAAGCAAGGTAAATCAGACACTTCTTGGCAAAATCTGCAGCCATCTATGGTGTCCGGCTTATTAGGCAAATTTGAATTCTAGAGACGAAAGCAGCTTCCACTACTTCTCTTAGTGTTCATCAAGCAGCAGCAAACAGTAGTTAACTGCATGTTTGGCCTGGCCTCGTTACAGATGCCTACATGAACTCCTTACTAAGACAGAACCCAACTAAATAATTTCCTATCCCTTTGTGTCGGCAAGTCAATAAATCTGAGTGTGTGAAAGAAAACAGAAGGTTCTTACTGGCTCCACAATCCTGAACTTCTTGCTTTCCTGCACTTCCTGGATCTGGTACACATATTCAAGCGATGACTCAAAGAAATTGTGTCTCTCTTTGTCAACCACCAAGTCAGCCTGAATGAGAGAGAGAGGGAAAAATAAGATTAAGATGTGGCAATACCTTAGTATGGTCTGTATGCTGGTTTGCAAATGACACCCATCCCATCTTAAAATCACCAAAGGGATTGGATGCAGGTTTTGCTTTCATTACTTGGATCCAGGTATTACTAGAAGGCATACTGGGCATATTTCTTAGTCTGCCCAGCAACTAGTGATGCATTTCAAATTGGTTGGCTGACAGCCAACAGGTGCTGGCCTCCATTGGACCAGGTAAATGAGGTCACAAGGGCTATTTAAGTTGAGGACAGGGCAGCAGCCATGAGGAAGACTCAAAGAGGGAAGAGAGCTGGACCATCTGAAACTTGCTGCCTCTCTCAAAATTCAGGATGAAGGAGCTGGCTGCCTCCAGAGGGAATCTCCATGTACCTCTGGATGATACCTGTGAGTAATCTACCTGAGATCTAACTAGATATAGAGCTTGCAGTAACTCAGATGCGTGATCAAAGACTACCCAGCCATGGGAGTTTGCTCTGTGGGATTTCTCTGATATTGCTCTACCCTGCACCCTATTCCAACCCTACCCCTTGCAACCGATAAAGTTCTCCTTTGTACCTACTGCGGGAGACTTACGGGGAGTGGGTCTAGATTATGCCTTGGGGTCCCCCTGGTTTGGCTGACTACGGGAGACCACTACTTGTGCTTCTGACTGAGGGAAGCATCCCAAGTTCTTGAACTGAATCAGGTACCCTCGAGGGCTACTAGACCTGCGTTTCCCAGGGTGCACAAAGGCAGAAGCAAGCCCATCCCTGGGTAGCGGCAGTGATACCCCCAGGTAGGTGGGTGTGCTCCAGGAAGGGGTTGGCCAGATGCGAGGTGCCCCCAGAGAGGCACTCAGAGCCTGGAAGGTGGTCAGGCGCGGGGATATGGGTGGCTCAACACAGAAGCGCCCCCTACTGGCTCGCCGCAAGCCTTGTCCGAGCAGATTCCAACTCTTGTGTCATCAGAAACTAGCAGAAGTCTGCAAGGACAGGATTTTCTGAAGCACGTTAATTACTGTGAAAAATGCCAGATGCAGAGTGCTGCAAACCAAAGTTCCCCGATTTAGCCACACAATTAGTACAGCGCTGGCAGAGATAACACAAGCATACCAATGTCTCCATCTGGCACCGCAGGACTTTGGGAACTCAAAGCAGGTATCACTCTTGCTTCAGCAAAAAGAAACAAGCAGTAGAAACAAATCTTTCTATATGATCTAGACACTATAGAGAGACAAAGTCACAAGGTTACACAATCTCTTCTATACTTCCTTGTAAAGGGACTTCAAGCGTGATCTCATAGAATTACTCCACGTTGGTCGCAGAGTCAGTAGAGCAACTGCACAGTTAAGTTTCCATGGCATATTTCTATCAGAAGTAACTTTACCTAGATTTCAGCACTTATCATTTTCAATCTATTATTGAAAAGGAGTCTGAAGTCCAATTAAGTCAATATTATTGCTGCTAAGACATCACACTCACCTCCTGTAACTGGGATTCTTTCTTCTTAGATGATAAATGCAAATGGCGATCCAGCATGGAATAAAATTTCTCACCATCCTTCTCAAATTTTTTCTTCCTTTCCTAGAGATTAAAGAGTTGAGACAGAACTGATGGTTATGGACATTATTTTTGACCATGTAAGGTAAAAATGATGCAACACTACCAGGATGTTTTTCATGAAAAGATGATAGTAGTCAATCAAAATGGGAGGTTATCTCATTTTCTTTATCTATTTTTTCCATCTTCATTCAGCTCCTTATACTGCTCGCAGTTATACACGGAGAAAAAGTTTTGGCAGTACTTCATAGCAAAATACTCTAAACATCTGCTATTATCAACAGTGCAGCAGAAGAGAGCACTGCTAGAAAGGTTTCTTTCAACCTGTTAACCTCTTTACTCTCAACAGAACTTGAAATTTATGAATAAATGAAAACCAGTGTACATTATTTACTGATATATTACTCAGTTCAAAGGAAAACTAGGTTTGCGCTTTAAATCAAATGTGTCCAAGGCAATAAAACGATTAGTAAATAGCAGGATTTGCCAGATATAAAGAATAGACAAAATTCTTGAAAAGGAGAATGTGGGGGATTGATCTCACTGTGTATTCTCTGGCCATGAAGGAATCAGAGATCACAAGCCTTGTCTTTGCCTGCACACATTCAATCCCACTGCTCATGTGCTGCCTAATCTGAACATTGCCTGGAGACGCGTCACCTAAAAACTAATGACATTCATGTTGTCACAGACATTGTGGAGCCCTCAGAGTCCTTTTGGGAGTTCCACATAAATTGCCTGTTCCTTTTTATTGACCCATCTTGCATCTGAAGCGTGTTCATGCATGATACGCACACACACAAATGACAGAGCAGAGAATGAAGAAACATTGACTACACAGGAGCCTATGCAACAAGAGGACTAACGATTTGTTTCTATTGGCACTGACGCACAAAAAAGGTCCAGAATGAAGCCAGAAAAGAAATACTGAATGATGAACCCAGAAATCCCAGCAAGAAGCTGAGGTAAGAAGCTACAAGTTTTGCCTATAGCATATAATGACCCTGTAACTATGAAAAACTGTGGTTTTGACTGTGAAACAGGTAAATATTCACTCCAAATGGGAAACAAACTATCTATGTCTTATGACTGTTGGTGGATCTCACTAATAAAACTGCAGCCAGAAAGCGGTCCCGGTTACAGCTGCAGACACCAAAGTACCAGCTGAATTCGTGGAAAGCCAAAAAGAAAAAAAAAGGAAGTCTTCTCTCTCAAGCTGTTTGGTTTATTTGATGATTCAGGTATTTAAAAACCAAGCAAGCAGAAAGCAAGTCTGGAAAGTCTAAAACTAATGAGGACTTAGTGAGGCCTTTCTACACAGCCACACGATACCCTACTATTCTCGCTGTCTTTCTCTGGTAATTCCTGTCAAAATGCCTGCCCTGATATTTGTTTTAACGGAAGAAAATGTCATGCTGGTCCAACCTTGACAAAAAGGGAGCATTTATGCAAAATCCAAGCTGCCTGGCCAATACACTGCTATGTTCCCTTAGCTTCCACTTCACATCTTTAAGCTGGAATAGTGGTAGGATCCTTTAGCCTCCCACTACTGAGCAGCAGGACCCCAGGCCTGGATTTTCCACATAATAATATGCTGTCTTCAGAAGTACTGGGAGGCCGTTTCAATATCCCAATTTTGCAGCAGGATCACAGGACAGTGATGGTGGTACGTGGAATGGGGTAGCAGAGGACAGCTGGGAAGAAAGCCCTAGCATTAACAAAAATATCTTGAAGGAGCTGTAAAAGTATGAAGGCTGAGGGAAGAGATGCCATAATGACCAAGGAGTGGAAAGACATTTAGGCAGGAGTCTGGCTGCGTTCCAGTGAAATTACTGTATTAATGCTGCTTCGGGACTTCACGCTGTTATTAATGATGTAAGGCTACCTAGACCCTTGAAAAAGTATCTATGTTAAAAGTGAATAAACAAATACACACATGGGAGTGAACCACTGTCAACTTCTCGCAGACATTTCAGAGAGGCTATCACCTTGCCTCTGATTTGTGGACTCTTTCACATGCAAACACAAATTGAGTACTGGCACAGTCCTTTCTTGATTTGCTCCTAAAACTAACTACACCTGCAACAGACTGCAGGTGCAAGGTGCTGGGCTAAAACTGGAGACTGCTTTTGAAACATCTAGTCTTTTCTCCCCTTTTGGTGATCATTCTTCCTTTCTGTGAAGTCTCATTTTCTGTTCTGCTTTTATAGACTATTTGTCTGAATATGAAGATGTCCCTGCATGTTTGTATCTCATGGGGCTCCTTAAGGATTTGGACTAACCTACTGCTTTCCCCTCTGAGAAGCAGACAAGGAAGGGTTAAGAGGTGTGGAGCATAGCCAGCTGGTCTCAATAGCCTCTTGGGCTCAGCTGCTGAGTATAAGAAGAGAAGGACTGAGGGAATAGATTAGTTTTGAGGAAGAAATGAAGGATATTATCCTGCTTGAGTCCCAAAATGGGGACAGCTTTTATTTTTAATACTCCTGGGACATGAATGGGGGACATATAACAATAAAAAACAGGTTGCCTTGGGATGAATTGGGGGTAGCTGATTCAACAGTCTGATTTTGCTGTAAGATCACAAAGAAGTGGTGGAAATACTGGTGGCAGAAAGAATCTGGGAAAGGAGAAAGGCCTGGTTTTAGTAACCATATCTTGAATGATTGACAGAAGTAAGACTGCTAAGGAAACATATGGAGACTACTGCTTTAAAGAGGTTAACAAGACTTTTTTTCTGCTGTGCACATACAGAGAAGGATTTGTTTGGACTCAGACAGTTCACATACCTGGGGAGAAAGAACCCACTTCACTGCAGCCTGTTACCAATCTCAGTGAGCATTACAGTGCAAATATGCACGAACCGCCCCCCACTAACAACTACAGAAGCTACTCTGCCTTGCCTTGTGACAGACAGATAGGCCCCGAGATGCACAGGTCTGCTGAAACCAAAAGATCTTTGCGAGGAACAACAACTGACTTATGGTACTACCCATACCAAATAAAGACCATCCCAAATCAGCAAATTCATGCCTAAGAATAAAGAAAAAAAAACCTTAGTCATCAAATCTGAATGGGAAGAAGAAAAGGAATTTGGATAGCAAAATCTAAATTGAAGCACTTCTGCTGAAGAACTGGCACAAGGCGAGACTGACAAAACGAAATAATCCCCTAGCAACTGAACCTGAGGCTGAACCAGTCCAACCTGCAAGGGCTAAAAAAACAGAAATGTTAATCTCCATTATTTTACTAAGGTCACATTTCCAAATCATTGCTCACAGCATGAGGCACTGGGCCAATCAAATCAGAAGCCTAAACTTACTGTATTTATCTTTTAAAGAATAAGCCACAAAAACACACCAAGTCTTCACATTATTTTCCATAAAAAGTTTAAAAATAGAGGCACGTGAACAGCACAGCTTGCATTTTTCCCTTGAACACATTCTTTCAGGCATCAGAGCTCTAAGGGCATCTATACACGTGCTCCAGGGTGGAGGGGGACCCTTCACTTAGAGATGCTCTGAGGGTACCTATGCACATGACAGACCTCTGGCTCCAATGCAGGCTAATTAAAATGCATCAGAACAGACTCAATTAATCAAGTCTGCTGGAGGATGCTAAATAGGATGCTCCAACAGCCTCTGCATCACATGTATTCAGTAGGGCTGTATTTGATTCAGATTTGGCCTCAATTGGGGACAGTGATTTGATTTCTTGATTTGGATCACTATTTCCGATTGGATTCGGCCGAATCTGAAGATTCGATGCTGATTCAGAGGATCAGCGATTCGACCTTAGATACAGCTTTATATGTTCTTTACTACATACCACGAGGTACCAGCACAGCTTGCGAATGCTGCAATGCTGGGGTGCAATGGAGCATCCCACAGTAGCGTGGCGGAGGGAGGTGTGCATACTTGGCAGTGAACCCAGAAGTGGACCAGAAGTACTTCCGGTCCACTTCCAGGTCTGCCAGGGAGCGCACTGGGGACCCTCCCATGATCCCCCCGGCTCGGAAATCGGCCATGGGGGGACCCCGGGTGCCCCCTCCAGACCCAGGAGGCACCAGTTGCCAAGCCGGAAGGTGCAGGGGGCCCCCCAGCATGCTCCCTGGTGGACCAAGAAGTGGACCAGAATTGCTTCTGGTCTACTTCCAGGTCTGCTGCTGAGCACGTTGGGGAGCACCCTGCACTCTGCGGGACACTCCATCCACCCCAGCATCGCAGGAGTCATGGGCCACCTGCTACCTTGAGGTATATAGAAAAACAATTAAAGCTGTGTCTATGTCCTAATCACCGAATCTTTCCAAATCTCTTCAAATCAATTTGGAGGGTTCCAATTGGAGACATTAAAGGGTCTCCTGATTTGATCTGGATTCAGAGGTTTGGCCACCAAATTGGGTTGAATCTCCGCCAAATTGAATTAGGGCCCGAAGCTTTGCCACAGCCCTAGTATTCAGCGTCCCTGCATTTCAAAATGATGGCATGGGCACTTTAACTAATGGTTGCTGAACAAGCTTTAAAGTGCCCCTGCCGTCATTTTGAAGCATGGGATGCTGAATACACATGACACTGCAGGCGCTTTAATTACAGCAGCTCTGAGAACCGGAGCAGAGGACTGTCACACGTATAGGTGCCCTATGGAAAATGGTTTGCTGTTCATACAAACACAAGTAAGAGGATAGTTGCAAAGTTTAGAACAGTTTGATAAGTAACTATATCAGGAAAAGAAAACCAGTGATGAAATAGTGGAAGTGGCATAAGATGGAACAAACCACGTCTGTCATAGCTAAGCTAGAGAAGTCCGGCCCCATTTCTAAGGAATAAAAATAAATTGCTGAAAAATCAAAACAAGCTGTAGATTCCAGTCTGTGCTGAAGACTCAGGATCTGGAAGAGCCAGGCCTGTCTGTAGTGGCAAGTGTCGTATGTTAGACATGACAGACAACATCCACCCCAGCATTTGGAACGAGACTGCCACTTTACTCAGTATTCTCCACCCCTGTGGAATCGTCAGAGATGTCAGCAAAATCCATGCCCAAAATAAAATGTATTGTGTCAGTTATCTGGTATCCATGTTTTGTGCATGAAATACGCACACACAAAAAAGATCCAGGAAACGTGAAAAATAAAAGAGCATTACTGCAATCATGTGACAGATACCATTCTGATGCTGCCTGCATACTTCATCAGTGGGAAGTTGAAAAAACATGCACTGATATGATAGGGAACATGCAGATGTGACAGTCAAAGTAGATGCAGATTCGCACATCAGACAATAACACCCTAGAATAATATGCCCTCTTCTTCCATGACTCTGGCTCAGCATCCCTCCATGAACCAGACAGTACTTGTTTGGGGATTATATTATGTGACCAAATAAAGTGATAATGTAGCACAGGGGAGGCTAACCTGCATCGAGTGCTGCACATGGCATGGGCAGTCTCTGTGTAGCAAGTGACAGATCAGGGAGGGGATGTCAGCAATATCAGGCAGGAACAGCAGCACATAGGGCAGGAAGCAGAGAGCAGAGCAGTAGAACAGGAAGGGAGCACAGAGCAGGGAGCAGAAAAGCAGATAAAGGCAGGAGAAAGGGATCATAGTGGTACTCAGGGAGGGTGTGGGGCGAATTTATGGCATGCTTGCCAAAAAGGCTGCCCGCACTGCTGTAACATATACTTAAAATACCACTGGTACCCATTGCTATGTGTGACAGAAATCAGATAAGGAATGTTGCTGGATTTCTGGTGTTAGCTTAGAGCTGAGCTGTTCTTTCAAGGAAAAAACCATCTGCCTACACGTGGTTGGAAACTTATTTCCGGAATAAAAACCCTGCAGAGGTAAAGGGAGATTCTGTTGTTCATCAAGAACTGGGATGTCAGTCAATCCTATCAGCAACTATTCCTTTCTCTCAAGATTTTGCCACCACCTAGTTTAAAGGATATTCTGCACCAGAACATGTACAAGGAAGTGAAAGGCAAAGACATTTCCACAGTGATTTGAGGCGATGAAGAACAGCTGCAGAAACAGCAACATACTAAGGGAGCTCCCTCTAAGCTGAGATCTCTCCTACAAAGTGATTGCTGCCATGTGGAAATAAGAAGACCACAAAATTGATTATTTGGCAAGCCTGAAAAAGAAGCCAAGCAACTTGCATTCCAGCTAATTAGCATAGAACTGAAAACCAGGAGGATGCACTAGAAACTCTGCCTGAATCTGGAGCCAAGGTTTCTAGGAGCTTGTTTGCTCACACTGCCCAGCAGCTAAAAAAAAATGACCAAAGGACAATCTGCAAACACAAGCACAAATTAGTCACTCATGAATATTCAGGGAAGGACAGCATTACCTTCCCATTAATATCTGCCAGTGTTCAAATCCAAGAAACACCCAACTTCCATGCACTTACTCACCAACAGAAAGTACTTATTGCAGCTGCATGCAAGGCAGAATAGCACAGTCAGCAAATGTTTATACAGGCTAACAAAAGAGACTGCTCTTCGAAAGCCTAGCTCTCTAAGCTTCAGCAGATGCCAGTTTACTCAGAAACTAACACAAGTCCTAGAAATAGCACAAGCTTCCTATGTTTGCTGCCTATCTAAAGGCAGCTTGGGATAACTGTACAACTGAAGGTTTGCAATTCCCTTGACATTCCCTCATGTATCATTTGAGGCTGATAAGCTCTGGCACAATGGCCTACGTCTTCTGGAGTGGCTCAGTTCCAACCTTAAACTGAAGGATGAAGCAATCAGAAAAAAGAGAAACAAAACTCAACTTGCAAAACTCCCTGAACCATTTCAAAGCTAATTTCTCTGATATTCCCATCCAGCAGGGAAACTGAGTTTTGAGGCATCCAGGATCTACAACTCTTTCAACTCACTTTAAAGCTCAAACCAAGCTTGTCTTCAGGGATCCTCTTCCCCACCCTAGCGTGCCGGTACAAGACCCCTGGTAGGTTGCTAGCACTGCCTGCTGTGGCCTTCGTTGCAAAGCCATAGAAGGCTAGGTCTAAGTACAAACATTCAAAAAGCCTGACCCTGAACTGATTCAATCTTTGTAGGTTAATCTAACCTGCATAGACTGAACTGATTTGTAAGTGAATAGACATTCACTTTTGATTCTGCAAATGCAGGCATGTGCTAGAAGCCGGGGGGGGGGTGCTAGAGCAGCCCTCCCTTCCCTTCAAGCTGGAGGGAAACTAAACTGGGGTGGGGTGTAGCCAGGCCCCAGCAGGCTGAGTATTGCTGGGGAGGGGTTTAAACTCCTACCCCAGTCTGGAGGAACCCCCAGAGCACACCTCCCAGCCAGGGGGTGATCCCGCTGCGCCTTCCCAGCTGCCAGGGCCGGGTTTCGCTTGGGGCAGCTCATGAACAAAGGGCAGATCAGAGAGAGGGAGGGGAGCGAAACGGCTCCAAGCCCAGGTGGAGATATGCACAGAGGGACTGTGGCAGCAGCTCCATCCTGGACGTAAGCCCTGCTGAGCAAAGGGACTCAGGCTGTGTGGGGGCAGGGAAGGGGCTCTAGCATCGCAGCACTAGCCCAGGGCAAAGCCTCACCAAGCCGACCATGCAGCTGTGGGAGCAGTTCCTGCCCGGCAGTCCTTTCTACCTGCTGGAAAGAGGCATGTGGGCCGGCCCCAGCTCCTGCACCAGTACACATAGCGTGGGCTCACTCCCTCAGCCCCGAGCGCTGTTATCTGCGTCTCCTGGGCCACCGGGCACCGAGCTGGATGCGCAGTGCTGACTCTTCCCCTGTCCAGTGGCAGCAGCACAGCAAGTCACTGTGTACCAGGTGCAGGGCTCTACCCCTACAGCTTCCCAGCTGCCACTGCCATTGGGGGGGCTCACCCTGGCTGTCCTGGTAGGCACTACCTACATACCTGAACTTTGGTTGGTAGCTAGGTGGGCATGCAGCAGCAGTGGCAGAGAAACGGTAGGGTTTGCACCCCACGCCTGGTACATTGGGTCCTGCTATGCCTGCGGCCTCCCTGCTGTCTGCCTGCCCGAAGGCCAACTGCAGTTTGAAAGCATAGGTAGTGCCTACCTGTACAGCCAGGGCAGTGGTGGTGGTGAGGAAGCTGGAGGGGTAGTGCCCCACGCCTAGTACACAGGGCCATGCTGCGCCTATGACTTTCCCGCCGCTGCTGCCACTGCAGTATACCTGCCCAGCAGCCAACTGCAGTTCAGTGGCATGGGCAGTGCCTACCAGTACGGCCAGGGTGGGTCCTCCCGATGGCAGTGGTGGCAGCAAAGCCATAGGGGTAGAGCACCATGCCTGGCACCTGGTACATGGGCTGTGCTGCACTGCCGCCACTGGATAGGGGAGGAGTCAGAAGTGTGCACCCAGCTTGGTGCCCGGGGGATGCAGGTAATAGCACTAACATTTGAGAAGGCAAACCTGTGTCAGGTGCTCTGCTGCAAGGGTCAGGACTGGTCCAGATGTTGCTCTCCAGCAGGTAGAAGAGGCCACCACACCAGGTAGGAGTTGCTCCTCTAGTGAGGCTCTGCCCCGGGCTAGTGCTGACACACTCGAGCCCCTTCCCTACCCTATTCCCAATCTGGGTCCCTCTGCTTTGAGGGGCTCATGTCTGGGATGGAGTCACCACTGCCACAATCCTGCTGTGCATGTCCCCACCTGGGCTTGTGACCATTTTGCTCCCCTCCCTCTGCCCAAATCTGGCCTTTGCTCTTGGGCTGCCCCAAGCAAAACACCGCCCCAGCTGCTGGGAAGGCGCAGTGGGATTGTCCCCTGGCTTGGGGGGGGCGCTCTGGGGATCCTGGACAGTGTTAAGCCACGAGCAGGGCAGAAAAGCTGGGCAGGCCCCAGCTAGGGTCCATGCAGGTGAGACAGAGGGCAATTAAAACTCCCTCCAGCCCATTTGCTTGAGGTTGCTGCTAGGGCTGGCTATGCCCCTCACTGTTCCAGCGGTGGAGGGGGTGGGGAGGAATGCCCAACAGATCTGCTCCAACCTGGTCAGGCAGACCCCAGCTTGGGTCCCCTTGGGGGGGCAGGAGAATAAATCCCCTTCCTGTCCCCTTTGCCTCAGGGGGCCATGCTGGGCCAGCATCTAGCCATGCCCCTGCCCCTGCTCTCTGGAGTAGGCTGCACAGCCTAGCCCAGGACTGAAAAGCATGCTGGGAAGCTGGGGGAATCTGATTTAACTTAGACCAGGAAGGAGTTTGGGGCAGAAGTTCCATAAACCAACTGACCTCAATCAGTTAAGTCTGATACTACATTCAGCCAGGTTTATCTTAAACCAGTTTTGGTCATTTTGAAACTGGTTTATGTGCACTGAACTTCTGTTCTGTTACAGGTTTAAACCAGTTTCTGAACACTTAAACTGCACTCATTTTATGTTTATGTGTAACTTCTATCCCTAGCCTAGCAGACTATGTGGGATAAAGACTGGATGTTCAACCAGGGTGGAATGAAACCCCCACTCCAAGATCCAAGGGCATGATGCTGACTCACACCACTTCTCACCAACAAATGTAAGGTAAGCTGTTCACCTGGTTCCCACTCTCTACTTCCTAACATCTCCTGCCTGTTAATGTCTTGCATTTCAACTTGGGCATGACAGATTCCCATTCTCATTGCAAGGCCATGATGCAACTTGAAACAGAGCTGGGGAAATAATGCACAACAAAAATGCCTCTGAATAGTTGCCTGGAGTTTTAAATTAACCTGCTGGGACTGCAGTTGTCCTGCAGCAGGGTTCCTTTTGGTGAACATGCAGATCGTGAAGCGTACCAGGAAGTTTGTTTGCAGTGGCTGAATTTAATGCCTGCAGTACAATTGCATGAATATTTATCTGATCAGGGATGAAATAGTGTCAAGTGACTTTGCACTACTCACAGCTGGGCAATGCAGCTCAAGAAGTGAATATTGACTACTGAATACAAAAGCTGAATTGTTTGGATTGGGAGCAATGGGCAAGAGGGAAAAATAAAAGTAGGCTGAATAAATTCAGACAACAAATCAGTTCAGGAAATCACAGGTTGCTGAGAGAAAACCCAGAAGCAGGAGACTATAGACACAAGAGGAGGTATATGCTCTAACTAGTTATCTTCCATCTCATTTTACAGCAGTCTTAACAAAAAGCTGAAGGAGTAAGAATGAAAGGGAATAATAAGAAAATGCTAATACAGGAAATCAAGTTCTATGGCTCTGTTTTCAACTGTTACTAATGATGTATCAGCAGCTAAGACACAAGTTTCGATAAAATAAATGTGAATGTGAAAGATGCTGACTGAGCATTTGTATAAAATATTCTATATTCATCTGATCTTTTCTCCCTACTTAGTTCCCCAAAAGTCATCTTAGAACTCAACTTTAGAGTGATTTTCTTCTGATTAGTCTTTCTCCTTACTTCCTCCTTTTAAAAATACTTACCTGGGATCTACACGCTGTGAACTGGGACCAAGAGGCTTGATTACTTATGGTCTAAATGCTGTACCCTCGGCCACGAACAAGGCAATGTTTCAGGATAACAAACTACAAGTCAGTCTTAACTAAGCTTAATATGGATTAAAGGAAAAGTTGACATTTATAAGTATGGTGCACGGTAGTAGATGTACAGTTCAAGTTTGGGCTTTCTATGGACTTCATATCACACATATTTTTAAAGCTCTGTTTCCTACAGAAATCTACAGTCCATGAAGTACCGTTGGAGTAACACAGAATCTCCTGTGCGTCGACTATTCCTTCATCTTCAGTTACAGCCGATGCAGAATCCATGCAGCAATAAATATTCCTCTGTCTCGCCACACTGATCCTCAATAGGTTTGGGAAACAATCAAACAAAAGCGAAAGGAAGCTCCCAGAGTTGTCTCCTACAAAGGAGGACCTGAACCAAACTTTTCCCAACAATCTCTCATAGGCTGCATGGCTACAGAAAAGCTATGAAAGGTATCCTAAACCACACAGAGCTTGGCCACTGCTTACAAATAGAAATGTCAAAACACTTAGCTACAGTCATGAAATCAGAAGATGGAGAACAGACGCATTCTTTTAATGTGAAAAAGCTTTCATGTTTGTCAGTAGGGCAGCACTATCCTGCAGAAACATGCTGAAGTGATTTCTACTGCTCTGCAAAGACCAACATCTTTTCTTGGGCTGATAAAAAAAATGATTTCTGCTACAACGCATCTTTGTTCCTCCAAACCCCAGAGCTGTAGACTGTATAGATCAAAAGTAACTACATTATGCAAGTGACATCTTTCCAGTTAACCTTGGTTCCTGGGTGTCCTAATTAAATGTAATTTTTTCCTTTTTTATATTCCCATGTGGCAGTTAGCATGTCTCCTTCCTCAAGACACCCGTAACTACCACTCCTTCCTTCTCCTTTTTGAGAGCTTCCCCTTTCCAGCAGCTCGAGGGAGAGAACTTGTTGCAGGTTTCCATTTATTTTCAAATGTCATGGTTATTTTTACTGGATATACTGTGCGCTCAGTGGTTACTGTAACAGGTAAGCAGCACAGGGCAGATCCAAAGCCCACTGAAAACTATGGAAGCATTCACTTCTAGTTCACTGGGCTTTGGATCAAGCCAATGATCTGGCCCATATATTTATGAGAGATTAGAAACAAACAAACCCACCAGCCTGTTTCTCCCTTAAGTGGAGCTGGTTCAAGAACACTGCACTGGATATACTCTTTCTGGATCCCATTGGAGCTCTCATCTCATTTGATCATTCACTAGCTACCAGTTTGAGAGTACAGGTTTCCCTCACTTTATGCTGTACACACGTTCCTAGAAAACAGCACATGACTTGAATTCATATAAAGAACCCACTTTACAATGCATCAAAGAGGGATACACGTTCCAAGACCTTGACTGTACTGACCTCCAGACCCATTTCTACCACTTTTACAAGACAATTTTGGTACTCGCCAACATTAGACAACAGTACACCACAAACACAGGGTGGTGGTGAATGTTTAGTGGGTGGTGGTGGACCACGGAGAGGGATAGGAGATAAGCTAGCAAGATGCTTAGAAGCCATAATAGGGATGGCAACTACAGAAACACGTGTCGCAGACAACGAGCAAGGAGCACAGATCCACACAATGTTTTGGTGCTCCCACAATGCACCGCACAGAGCAGCTGAGTGCAGGTTTCCCCCCACACCCATCGCACAGCAGTGAATTTACCTTGCATATAACAAAATTTGGATATAAAAAGGGTCATCGCAGAAGAGTGAACTCGCACATACAGAATCCGCATGAAGTGAGGGAAACCTGTACGTGGTATGTTTAGGGACTGAGAGACCAGTGAGCTCTGATCTCACCCTGGCATCCTGTGCTGCCTTGGAGATAAATACAGTGCAGATGTTCCTTATATTGCTACTTTCCTACCATTCATACACACAAGCAGCTACCTACCACCAGCGCCAGATTAACCCTTTAGTGGGCCCTACGCAAACCAACTTGTGGACCCCAGGTTGGTCGAGGCCATCCTCCCCACCCCAGCTCTGCCACCCATAGGGAGCAGGGCTCAGACCTGGTGGCTGCTGCACCAGTGAAACCAGTAGAGGGGAGAGGGAGGGAAGGGACACATACGGGGCCATTTGTGCTGCCACCATGGAGTGAAGGATGGGGGCCCCCTGCAGCTCAGGGCCGAGGGGAGGGGAAAGAAAGGGAAGGGAGGCAG
This sequence comes from Caiman crocodilus, assembly GCA_030014935.1. Lineage (NCBI taxonomy): Eukaryota > Metazoa > Chordata > Crocodylia > Alligatoridae > Caiman > Caiman crocodilus. The sequence continues at coordinate 44,166,157 of JAGPOW010001327.1, read as the reverse complement.
ACAGGTCCATTCACAACACTGCCATGGAGGGAAGGGCTCTGCTCCCCCCAGCTCAGGGCCCTAGGCATGTGCCTAGTTTGCCTATGCATTAACCCAGCCCTGCCTACCATTCATGGAAACGGCCATAACCCAAGGCATTGCTTTGGCAGAAAAGGAAACCTGACAAAAGAGGTTTATGCAGTATCCTAATGGCACCCCACGTGGATGCCTGTGTGGGAATGCCCCATTTCAGACGGACGCCATCCATCTCCCAGGAAAGCGGGTTAGTACAGACTCAGATGTCCTAGTCATCTATCTGGCCATTTACCAACCACAGACATCACAAAAGCCCAATTCAAATGCCCTTCCTATCTGGTACCAGTGTCCTTGAAAGAGAACGGAAAACATCTTACGGAAGGCGAGTCTGACAAGATATGGAAAACAGGAATAGGAGAGTACAAATTATCTCCGTCACGCCTCTGCTCAACACAACTAAAGGCTCAATTCTGACCTCACCCTCACTGCTGTAACCCAGGAGTCACTACGGTGAAGTCAATGGAGATAAATGAGGCTGAGGCAGGAATCAGGAGAGCCAAGTCTCTTCTTCTGCCTATTGGTGAGACCTCAGATGAAAGGCTCTTGTATCTGCACTAGCCCTCCTCTGCCCTTGACTTTCTAACGCTGAGGAGGCAGCAGTTCTGGGACAATTATTTAAGTAAGAGAGTGGATTCACATCTCTGCAAGTTCATAAGTGCTCAGATGTCTCATCCCTGTTTGTAGGGTCTTGAATGGGGATGCGGTTTTAGGCTTTGGTAGGCCATCTCTGCAAGCCTAAAGACAGGATGTGGAAGCTGGGGCTACAGTGGAAGTGGGGAGGTAGATGGGGCCAGTTATTTCTCAACGGAGGTCTCCATTTCTCCATGCTTTGTACATGTACCACAGCACTGAAGAGAGTTCAAATAGCCTTTACAACACCTCGCATAAATTGGACCTTCTCTTCAACACCTCATAGTAGCACGCAGGACAAGGTGCTGCTTCCTAATCTATGCTGGAGTGTATGCTGAAGGGCAAGGAACAAAATACTCTCCTGAATCCCTTTGCTCATTCAAGTGTTCCTAAAAACTCACCATTTAACATTTCCTACCGGGGGACAGAAGTCTATACAGAACTCAGAGACACTTCTGTCTCCGGGCACCCCTTTGTCTTGTCTCCATTGCTGCATACAAACTTCTTCGATTCTTCAATGCAATATAACAGACAATGTCCATCTGAAGCCTGTCAGCAGAGGTTGATCCCTTTGGGATTGGTTCTTTGGACTCCCTGAAGCTGGTGGCTTATTATGCCATCCAAAGAAACAGGGGATGAGTGAGAATAAAGGAAGCCTACATGATAGATCCTGATGGAAGGAATCTTAAAGATTAGCTCAGGAGAGAAACTTTAGGTAAAACTGGTGCCTTATTATTAGAGTATTTATTTGGCAGGAGTGCCAAGCTGCCCCAGTGGTATTTCAGGAGCCCACTGTGCTAGATGCTGTACAGACTCATAAGGAAATGATGGTCCATGCCCCAAGCAGCTTACAATTGATAAAACTGCTGATGTCACTGCTAACGAAGGCCATTCCACAAAAAACGGATAAAACTGGTCTCTGAGCAGCCATGTGGACTGTATTTGGTTATCAGGTGCTTGAGAAAGGTGATTGGTTATAGATACAGCTATTTTTATTGTGTTTGGAGTACACAGTCGCACACACTGTGCCAAGACGTCGCAACATGGCACAAGCTTCAACCTATTTACATCGTGGTGGTTCTTCAAATACATACTTTAAAAAGCACAACTGCCTGGAGATGGGACCTCATTTTCATTTTCTCCAATTCAGTATTTATTAAATGTCAAAGACTCCGGATGGGCTGGGCTGAATCCAAACGCTAAGCATTCTCCAAAACATCTCCATTTCAGAGCTGGGTCAGAGCCAGCCCCATTTCGAGCCACTGCTGAGTAATATGGAACTTGTTTCTTGATAGTAGACAAGACAGAAATAATATTTTCTACTCATGTGCAAACTTACTTTTTATGGTGTTCTGCTTTAAAAACTTGGTGCATCTGAAAGACCCATTAGCAGCCTTATTTAAATATTTCAGAAAGTAAGCCCAATGGTCATAATTAAGTCCTGATTGCTGGCCTCTACACATTTTTTCCTTTCCCTCAGATATATTTTGGGCATGGGGAAAGCATTTAATTTGTTATTCCAAACTGAATTTCATATAAAGTCCAAGATGTATAACTTTGCACTCCCCTCCATCCTTGCTGGCACATGCACTAATGCAAAAAGGGGATAGTTTTGATCTCTGATGGAAGAAAGGATATAGGTTTCTTAGGAAGGGCACAGTGCTGGGATTTTGCCAGGGCTGAGTGCCAGGAGTTCAGGAAGGGGCCTTGATGTTGCTCATGATTAGAAGTTGAGGGGAAAAAAGAGTCTTGTTTTGGCAGCTAAATGCCTGCACAGGGGAGGGGAGAAGTTCTTCATGCCCCCAGTGAATTGGGACCGTAAGCAGAAAAATCTCACCCCAATCTATTCAGGGCCTCTGTCAATAATACTAGTACTAATAATACCATTACCATACCAATAAATCAAGCCACACCATCACTTACTTTGGTGAATCCTATTTGCTCCTTACGGAAATTTTCCAGTGGCTTGATCAGCAAATCGCTAGCATTTTGCACCTGAAAAACACAGAAGAAAGAGTTTAACTGTACAACATCTATCTGTTAGCAAATTGGTAACCGCACAGACCAGCAGATCATGTCAGGATGAAAACCAGGAACAAACAATGCCAGCTCAGCCAGCAATTTGCTGACTGTTCTTAATCCAAGCCACTTGCCCTCTCAATATCCCCTTTCCTCATCCCTAAAATGGGCATAATATTAACCTATGTCACATGGGATTTTGAGGACATGCCATACAAATTGAATGGTCAGGGTTACTATTAGACTTTTGCAGGTCCACAATCTCTACAATACCATGGGAAGGCAACTTAATGCTCTGTTAAATTCTGCTACCATCTTCCACCGTAAGTTTTTAATCATTTTCCAGTTTGCTGTTTCCTACTGAATTACAGGAATCAAAAGGCCAAACTTTAGGGCATAAGAGAACAGAAGAAATATTCTCTTGGGCTTTTAGGACCTTTGTAACAGTGTCATAGACACCCTTGTTCTAAACTGGGACACACAGCATTCTCTATGAGAAAACGGTTTGCCGTAGTATTTTTTTCTGGACATTTTCAATCCAAACTGCAGAGCAAAGCTAGTCACAGACACCCAAATGCCCATAACAAAACATAAGTCTTTGCCTTGAATGTGATCTGCACTGCTGTCCCAAGTCCTGTTATTCACGCTCTGGCACTGGTGTCCTTAAAAGAGAAACTCCATGTTGCCTGTAAGCCACCTCTCTTTGGTGACCCTATTGCTGGGCACTGCAGCAAGAGTCCACACAATGCAAGGCCTTCAAAGGAAATAGCAAGGTTTCTCTACTTGTTCCCCTGTGGCTGAAATTGGCTGTTATGCCCAGCTCCCATGGGATGGGCTGATAAAAAGATAGAAAGTGTTCTGTGAAAACCCAGAAACATCCATGAGAGGACAGGTCTGTTTTATTTGCTTCTGTCCTGTAGAAATAAAACAGCAGGGAACCAATTGCATGCATCACGCACACTGGAGTCCACAACCTTATTTTAACTGATTGTTTCTAGTCTGCAATACCAGTCAGGATGGGATTATCCTGCCCAGTCTAGCAGACAGAAACAGGATAAGAGATGTGCATCCCTATGCAGTTGCTTCTCTTTGCCTCTGTTGTATTTGGTACCAAAAGAAGCCTTTGTCTTCACTGCAATGCCACTCAAAAGGCGCTGCTCAAGCCCTGCTTGTCTGCAATAGCTTCTATTCTTCATTCAGTGCAAAACCATAGCAGGTGAATACAATTCCCAAGCCAGAAGTCTGGCTTACTGCCAGCATTTCTCAGTGACTAGAACAAACCAAAGCTAATGAATGCATTCCTAGGAAATGACTGAATTGATTCTGAAATGGGCCATTTTTAAACCTAACCATCCCAGAGTAACTTGCACCCCACCCTGTATGTCAGTCCAGCAAGGTCCTGATATGGGTAAGACCCAAATCCCAGAGACACGGAGTCATCCTGGAGCTGAGTACAGGAAAGGCATGAGGGAGAGTAGGAGGCTGGTGTTGTATCTTTGGCATAGCACTTTCCATAAACTCAGTTTCAGGATTCAGGGTTTCTGAATGCAGTAAATGTGGGGACCCTAGCAGACTTGTATGGGATGAGTTTAAAACCTGGCTGTCAAATACATAACTTGAGGACTGTTCTTACTGACTCACAATCAGTAAGGGGAATGAAAGCAGGTCCCTTGGCAGTAAGGCAGTTTTCAGTGTTAATGCACACAATGGCTAAACAAGGATCCTGGGGCAAAAGGAAAGATGATTTAAAAAATTGCAAGTCTTAATTTATCTGATTAAAAATGTTCAGCGAAGGGTGTTCCCCTCAGGCAGGCTGTCTGACTGTTCCCAGGGAATCCTGTATTCTCTTTGTGCCACTGGTCCAGCCTAACCAGTCCAGGTTTCCCATCCCTGTTTCTGTAAAAGCTAGGGGACAAAAGGAGAGAGCTTTATCAGTGCAGTGAGAACAGCACAGAATTCAGTAGAAGACTAGGGGAAGATAGTGATAAATATATAGTCTGCGGATGTGTTGTAAAGAGGCTGATCCTATAAATAATGTGCCAAGGGTAGACAAAGATGAAGAAAACATCTCAGATGGTATCACTAAGCACCTGCAAACTGTGAAGTTGCTGGTAATGCTCCATCCACCCATCCAGCAGTTAAGTAGCCACCGAATCAGAGATGAAATAAAAAAATCTCAGTGCCTTCTGTCACTCGATTTCAGTCCATTGCTGGTTCCTTCTCTTCTGTTACCCTCACCCTTGCCTGCTGTAGAACCACACAGAGCCGAGTCCTGGCATCCCCAGAGGTGTAGCTATCCCTGTCTTTCTAATTCAGCCAGACAGCCTACTGGAAGCCTTTTCATCACTGTATTAGGGCAGGGGAAAGCAGAGCCAAGTAGCAAATTCCTGGCATGCTGTGAAAGGCCTCCACTGATTCTAACCTTCGTGTTTTTCCTGGATTAAGTGTGAAATGGGGAGCCAGCATTCAATAAATGATGGAGGAGCTCTGGAGACAAAAGGGCACAATGTAATGAGAGACAGAAGGGAGTGAATCACACTGCTGGAGCTGCATCCCAGGAGAGGCATGAACACTGGGGGAATGGCTGCTCACTCAATTTTTTTAAAAAAGCCATAAAAATGTGCATTACTTCATATTTTACAACATTTGACTTCACCGAGTGAAGAAAGCCTGAAATAATTTGTTCCAGGCAAAGCACAGCTGGGCTTATCAGAACACGATTGCTTCAGAATGACGGGGGAACCCGGCAGCCCACCAGAGCACCTGCCATGTGCCGTTTCTGCCTGCTTAGAGCAAAACACCCGATGGGATCTTCCCTGGTGACTCACAACTTAAATGAGACAAGTCTCCTTCAACCCCCGGCTCCTTTATGTTGTATAAGAAGAATAGCTCTCCTTGTTCCTGAGCCCTTTGGAGCATTCAGAGGGAGATGTATTGCTTATCAACGGATAAGCCCCGAGGGAGGTTCTTCACATGTCTCTGGGAGTCCTCCAAGGCCTCCAGTTTCCTCTGCCTTCCAACATACAGAACAGTAATGCCAGTAGAGACTTTTTTTCTATAGGTCGGAAGGTGGATGTAAAGTGATTCAGCCTAGCCTGTCCTGCCCAGATGGGAAACCTAGCATATATGACAGGTTTCTGGTTTGCTTCTCTTGAATGACTGGACAATTGGAAATTGTAACTACCTTGTACACTGCCAAAGCACAATTGGGCTGATTGAGGCTGGGCCAGGGAACCTATGTTTTCTCCACTATTAGGCTTTTAACTGGGTAACAGTTTTGGGCTCCCAAACGTACTAAGCAACTGACCATAAACTAAGACAGAGTTAAATGACCACAGAACTGAAAACACAAAATCCTTAATGCAGTAGGATGCTGGTGAGGAAATTTAATGCAAATGTGAGATATATCTAGATTTGCTCTGCATCATGCAAAATTTGGGGTACATTTCGCACTTCTTGTGTTGACTATTAGCTTGTTTAAAATATTAAGTAAGCTGGCACAAAACACAGTGAAGGCTTAGGCTCTCCAACTGAGTTGGTATCAGAAAAGTGGTGCAATGTAGTGGAGAGAGAGATGCAGAGAACAATGGAATAGTGTTCATAGGTTGCAAACAGGCAATTTTGGTGAAATAGGTGTTAACATGCTACTTGCCCTCTGGTGACCTTTGTATGCGAAACAATTAAAAATAGATGTAATCAAGGTGCCACTGATATAGAGACCCAAGCCTTTATAATCATGTAGGACAAGAGCAGCTCTGAGACCCTTCATGTCTGCTGTGCTTTCATGACAAATCTGTCACTTCCCTACCACGTATAATGTGATGAACCAGCTTTGGGTGCATGCCCAAACCAATGCTCTTTCTTGGATGGAATCAGAGCTCAGCTAGCTCTGATACTGTAAAGAGCTAAGATAGGTCACTTTTTGCAAACCGCATGGAAACAGAAAGAAATAAGTTCAATATCCTAATCTCACATGAGTTTCTGCGTAGGAGTGACAGCTACCCCCTGTGCAGCACAGTGATAACCATGTTCCTTTTTAACAGTTATTTTTGTCATTATATACTCCAAGCCTGGCTGAGTGATTTCTTCAAAAATATCAAGCTTTGCAGTTAAATATATCAAAATACCAAAGAAGCCACAACAGTTGTTTGGGACAAGTCAGCTTACCATCATTGATCTCTCAAGTTCTACCTCCTGGAGCAATTCTGCAAATTCCTTAAAGGATTCAGCTAGAAAGAAAGAAATGAAAGAGCTAATTAGCACAGACCTTGGACAAATTAGTGCTGAAATCATGTTGTACTCAAGATTGCTATGCTCAGTACAGAACACCAGACCGATCCAGAGAAGCACTTGGAGCGCATTTGTTTCTATCCCAGGCAGTCCAGATGGTTCCAGATTCAGAGTATTGTGAACCTCCCATTTCTCTAACTCATCATACGCACCAAACCCATATGCAGAATCTACCTAAGAGAAGGAGCATACGGTTGAAAAATGTACGGTTGAACTTTCATGAAGGCTATTTAATTAAATTTGCAAGATCTCACAGCCCCACGATCACTCCATAATAGATACTCTGTTCTCTATCAGCAAGGACAACATGCTGATAGAGTTCATTTAGGAGAGCATGATCACTTCTTACATGAACTTCTTTACAGTTTGGCAAAAAGAGGATAACGAATGGTAACCTGGAACTTTTTGATGCAAAAGAGTACTGTTCCACCAACGACTGAGCAGGCAGCAAAATACTGCTTCCTAAGGGCATCCACCTGTGCATTTAATGCTATTTGACTTCACAGAGCTGTAAATTTACTGCTTGCATATCCAGGTAGGAAATTTACTGCACAGTAGGACTAATTTACTGCGCAGTAAGCACCTGCATGTGTAGATGGTGACACTTTCCTGTGCAGTAGATTAGTCTATCTAATAAAGCATCAAGCAATATGTGCAATAAAGCATTTTGTGTAGACACAGCTGCTATGGTCTATTCTCTACCTGGCCAGAACAATATCAGAGTGGTTTGGTCTTCATGGAGGCTTGTTTATTAAGAGAAAAAGAATTTGAGTGCCTGCCTCCCTCTCTATCTCTGGGCTAATCCTTAAGAGAAATGAGACAAATGCATAGGAAAAGCCTTATGGACACCACTAATTAATTATCTTCTTGGCTAGTGCAGAGAAGTCTGATCATTTTGAGCCTCCATCTCATGAGGTAACAATACACTGTCTAGTCCCTCTGCAAAGTCAGCTAGGTAACATAGCAGAAATTACCATAATAATAATAGAGAACTAAGCAGTCAAAAGGAAAATCGAACTGAAATGTTTCACACCCCACATGGCTGAACATATGGAATAAGTTATCAAGCAAGGTTTGTGGAGTACATGCAAAGGAGGGAAAGGGCTGAAGACAGAGAAGAAAAGGAAAGCTTAAATGTACTTTTACTGGCAAGGGAAGGGGCTGGTGAAAGGAGAAAGGAGTCAAACTACTCCACCAGTCCCAAAGCTACCCAGTAGGAACACTGTACAACTGGAGGTCCATGACATTTGAAAGTGGAGAATACCAATGCAGGCAGATGAAGGCACTGGAACTAGAGACCTGTTCCTGACATTTTCAGAAAGGACAGGCCTGATGATCGGGGAGCACAGCAACAAGGGGACTGTAGCAACCCAGGTCAGGTGGGAGAGATTATGCCTGTGAAGGCACACTATTCAAATGCTGTGGCAACCTGATGGTTGGATCTCAGCTTGGTTCCTTTGTCTGAACTGCTGGACAGTGTCAGATCTACAATGCAAGGATCTGAAAAAAGTCCTATACCTAGATACAGCCTTAGTGTCGATTGAAAATCTATTATGTACTGTACCTAGAGAGACACTGGAACAAAAGGTTAAAACAGACTGAAGAATCTGGTATGGACTGGTTCTTTTTAGGGGGTTTCATTCATTAATGTCACAGATTTTGTGTGCACTTTGTAAAATGTGTAAGGCTACCTGCTGAGAAGGAGTGAAAGTGTCCTGAAAAGACAGAATCTGAATTCAAAATGATTTTGACAAGTAGAGAAATGGTCTGAAATCAATAAGATAATATTCTCTATAGCCAAGTACAAGGTTCTGCATCTAGGAAAGAAATAAACAAATGCATAAATACAGTATTGGGAAGAGCTGGCTAGGCAGCAATGTTTCAGAAAATGATCTGAAGAGTATACTGGATCACAACCAAATACGGGTAAATAATCTGATACTGTTGCAATAAAAGCCAATGTAAATCCAAGAAATATGAACAGGCATATCATTTGTACAACACAGGATTTAATTACCTCGCCTTTACGTGATGTTGGTGAGGCCTCACCTGAAGCACTGTGTCCAGTTTCAGGCACCACTTTGTAATAAATATATACACAAAGACAAGAGAGTCTAGAGGAGGGCAGCAAAACTACTGGGAAACTTAGAGATGTGACTTACTAAGAAAAGCTGAAAGAACTGGATTTGATTATCTTCAGATACAGAAGTTTAAAAAGCTTTATAAAGCAGACAAAGATCAACTGTTTCCCCTGAAGACAGAATAAAAAAAAGAAACTAGTTTAATTTGAAGCAAAGGAGGTTAGACTTGAGGGGGATGGGCAGGGACTTCCTTTTTACTAGACTACCAAGACACTGGAATGATCACCCAGAGAAGTTGTGGAAATCCAGTCACTGAAGGATTTTAAGAACAAGTCAGACAAACATCTGTTGGAGATGAAGATCTGATAGGAAAGAAGATACACTTGATCCTACCTCCGAGTCTCTTCATTTCTCTTCCAGCCCCACTTTTCTGTGATTCTAGGTGGCATAACATACAGGGCCCTGTCATTAATGACTTCCCTATGTGCCACAGAATTGCTTTTGTTCCTCTATTTACATTCACTCCTGGCCTGTTTATAGCCCAGACTCCACAGTCAAAGATAAAGTAGCCAATTAGTCCCACAACAAAAATTTCAAGAAAACATTCGGCTCTTAAAAAAACGGAGGCAAGAGCTCTCAAAAGATACAGCCTCCTGAGAAGTAGCTCTAAAACTGCGCTTTGTGGTTTGGCACATCCCAAACAGGGGTGCTAATGAAGCATGGGAGTATCCAGGTGTGTAAGGAGGCTTGTACACACATGTATGCAAGTGGGCAGCGTGCAGTCCTGGGCCTCACAGAAAGCTGACAGCTCACCCCGGCATTCAGAGGAATATACATATCCTCAGGCAGCCACTTAGGAAATCTGGCTGCTCTTTGTTTAAAAAGGCAGATGTTGCAGCTTCTGCATGGCAAATGAATGAGTATGCTAGGTGCTGTAGTAGGATTTTCTGTAGAGTTGCCAAGACAGAAAGAGAAAAATCATCACTTCCTGATACACTAATTCAACTGTCATCATCAAAACACAATCTTTTTGATTAGTCCATGATTTGGGTTTTTCTCCAAAACTTGAAAGCTTTAAATCCCTAAAGACACACTGGCTTGATGATTCCACTATTGGTCTCCAAGCTGAGGCATGTTAACACTCGGTTATGGCTATGTGAAATCTGAAGTATCCATATATTCAAGGAGAATGAACCAGGGTAAAAGCAATCATCACAGATGGATGCAGAAAATCCCTGAAGTGGTAGTATGCTCTTTTTTTGCTGCTTTATGGAATATAAAGCAAGGCTGAAAAGTTGTTTTGTTGTTCTTATTATCAGGTTGCTTTACAGACTTATACTAAATGCTGCCAGTTGTTACAATTTGATTGCAAGTCTCTTGATATTTGATGTACTGAAGTCAGAGTTTGCCAAGGCACATGGAAAAAAAAAATCTAGTCTATCTTGTGGAAAAAGAGCAGGAAAATGTGAACCCTTGAGAAATTAAAAAAGAAGAACAAAACAAAACAAAACCAAAGAAATCCTACACTCAGAAAACAACATGACAACCTCCGAGCCTATATTACTTCAAAAAACTTATGGTTTAGCTGAGTCTAATTCATCATTTTTTTAATGTTTGGTGTAATTTCAAAACCGTCTGACCAGAGCTCCCTTCCTCTTTCCTATTTCTGTTTCTTGTGATGCTGTAATTTCACTGTTTCCCAGGCATCTCAGTCTTTCAGAACAGATAAGACCTAAATATCTAGTGGGTACAAAAAGAAAATAAGCCATGGGGGAGGGAAACAAAAAAAACCCCCCAACTTTATTTCAGTGAACTGCTTATTTACAGATGCCATGCAAGCCCCATGTCTGATCAAGGGCCTGATCAAAATCTGTTAATTTAGATGGAAATGGCTCCTCTTGCAATAGTAGAGACAAATCTGTGCCCAGTAGTACATTTGGCATGCTCTAGTAAGAGCTCTCTAAAATGGGTGCAAATTCCCATAACAGGCTTCTCAGCAGCAGAGCTGCTTGCTTCTCTGGGTCTTTTCAAAGAGTGTTTCGGCCTCTCTGCTGTAGCTATGGAAGGAGAGGTGGCTGTATACTGCTGTGCTGAACCTGTTTGGTGACTCAGTTATGTCTGATTTACATTATTATGCAATCAGCTCATATCACTAGCCATTTCCCCTAATGGGAACGTGCACTCTGCAAGAGACAACCCCAGTGTTTGTCTTCTTCCTGAGTCATGTTAGAAGTAGTATGCTTTATTATTTTACAATCGGGAATGGTAACTTTGACCTAGTACATTTTCTGCATGTGTAAAGAGCAATACCTTTACTGTATGCCCATGCAGTAAATGCAACATTGTTCACATGTTATGCTCACATTCCCTTGAAGTTTAATAGAAAACGTTCTATGGAGTTTTAGTCCTACATTCTACGAATGACCTCCAAATTATCGGATGCTGTCTTAGGAGAATCTTTCCAGGTCTCAGCCATGTCAGGAGACTTCTAAAGGCAAAAAGATTAAAGCCATTGCTGAGATATCAATTACATGCTCCTTTTATTATACAAAAATAAAGAAAATACTTTTTTGAGAAGGCTTTTTAGTTTGAGCTGGTTCAGACTGAAGGAGCTGGTGTGGAAGAGAAACAAATGAAAACGCATATCTCACTTTCTCATGCCAGTGGATCAGAAAAGACTGGCTTACTAAAGGATAAGCTGTTTTGCAACTAAAGAACTTAAATGTTGCTGCTACATTCACATTATGTTCATGTTAATGCTTCTTGCCCTTCCCCAATACACCCAGAACAAATGCTTTTCTATTCCAGTGCACCTAGGATAGGGGAAAGGTGCCAGGAGGATAGCTCTGCAGACTGAAGCTCTCTTTATCCACAGAACAGGTGCTCTATAGAGCAGATGCAGCAGCAATACAAGCTTCCCCAAGCAAATGGATGAAGAGTCGCTGTTTTCTTGCCTCCAGACCCACTCCAGAGTAATGGACAGACAGGCTTCACATTCACTCTGAGCTGGGAAGATGAAACTTTTCTTCCTTTTAGTCTGAACAGGAAAGAGACACTTGCTTCTTGGATAGCTCTTTGCTTCAGATCCTTCCGTTCCCAGTTGGGTTGATTTATATGCAGTTTTGCAGTCCATTATTTAGAAGAGCTCAGAAATACAATAACTCTTTTTCTCCTATAGCTGGGCTTTGACTCATTTCCAGTAGATTTCACCTGTAGGTTTTACACTAAAGGAAAATCAGTGCCCAAAAGGCAAGCCACAATTTGCTCTAAAAGTCTAAAGAAAAGCATTTTAAGAACTAAGCTTTGTCTTTATTTGATTCTCCTTCTGCTGAGGGTCAGTCTTGTGGGCACAGTTAAATGGGAAGTTTGAAAAATAATGTTAATCTGGCCTGAGTGTGCAGGAGTAACCTGGCTATCTCCCAGTCAATGTACTCAATCCTGAGTACTTTCTCCTGGAAGTGGAAGCTTACCAGTATTTTGCAGAATTGAGTTGCATGACATTACTTCTGATGATCCCGTCTGCTCACATGAATCAAGCAGATCAGCGGGCAGTTCCTGTCCTAGTTCCTGCAGCCTGCCAAGTTCTCCAATAGCATTAAGAAATTTCTGTGTGTTTTCACAGCCCTTGTTCGGGTGTCACCACAACATTTCCAAGACTTTAAAATTGCTAGCTCAACCGCAGCAGATAATCCAAGAGACAGACGAATTCAAAAAATGCCTTTTTTAGGAAGTTTAGTGCTATAGTTTTAGCTCTCTGGATGCATCAGGCAGATGTTTAACTTACAAAGAATTCATTGGGTTGGCAGGAAACTAAACTACATGGAAACCTAACCCAGAAATGGAGGCGTTGGGAACAGGAAAGCTCCATGCACCACAGGCTGCCTCCGCAAAACTGATGCTTTACAGATACACTGAGGGCGGGGGGTGCTTTTTATGCAACTGTGCACATGTTAATTACTTTCCATGTGGGTCAGAGGCTTACAGTTTCCAGAACACCAGGGCAGCTAGCTATAAAACAATTTAAAGCAAATTTAGATCTAGAAGCACTACTGGTTCAGGACCCATGACCAAGTGCTCTGAGTCACGCTTTCTCCTACAGGTAGAGTGGGAGTAAGAACTCAGGGGATAACATTGAAGAGATCACCCAGGGGCACTGCAGTCGAGACGCTATTACAGGTCATTTCTAGCCTTTGGCTGGGGGGGAAGTCAGAGTTGTAAAATACGTTGGGTCAAACTCAATCTACTGAAATTTGAATGTCAAATTCTAAACATTGATGTTTGTGCACTTAAAGCGTGCTACAAGGCAGTGTAACCCAAATGATAAATTGCACGTGCTATGTACAGAAAGGGGTCCCAGAAATATGGCTTCTATTTTTGAGCAAGAACTAGGACACGCTTATCAACTCTAGACTCCTGTTATGTAGGTTCATGGTAAGAAAGAGAATGTTGTATAAGTACATTCAAATCTGCAATGACAGGGAAAGCACTTACCAATATTAATCTCATCATCTGTTAGTGTGTCCCCAATGAAATCAAACTGAAAGGACTGCAGAGTCTGGGAGAATTTCTGCACAGCAGAGGAGTAATCTGGAAAAGGATGAAACAGCAAGGTTAAATATTTTTGCAATTGTAAGGCATCGGTTGAAAGCTTCATGAAGTTCACCTTTCAAGGGAAAAATTTCCACTGAAATTGAACAGATCCCTGTGCATCACTGTGGATTTCAAGTTTTCTTGTAAATAATGTGCACTTTTTATGCCCAGATGATAGGACTTATATTTTCAAAGCATCTTTAAGAACACACCTGCAATATCAGTGGATGTATCAAATTCAACATCAATTAATTGATCTAATACTTAAATATCTCAGTGATAAGCATGGGAATAGATCCTTTTCACCTACAGAAACATATGCAATCTTAAATACCCTCTTTTCATCATTATGGGGCTTCTTTTGATAATTTCATACCATGAAAACTGTTTACAGAACCAAGAGAAATTAAATGTTAGTGAATGGCATGTTGGAGTGCAACACTGGAGGAAAAACTCAAGAAATAACAAACCTTGTAACCTGGGAGAAAGACAGACAGCTACTGAGGAACACCACAGAGATGGTAAAGGGAGCACACAACTCCCTACTTAGTAGTGAATTTGGAAATGCCTACACAGCAAGGTTACCAGAACAGGCAGCAGCATCTATGCTAATTAACCAACCTGAGGTACCCTAGGTGTGTAGCTATACCCCCTCCTAATTTAGCCAACATGGAGCAATGTAGGGTGCTTGATGACACTGCTGGCCGCGATCAATGTACTGCACAGATGTGTCCTTAACTCTGAGCGCTCATTAGCGCACTCAAAGCCAAAACAGCGTGTAATGTGACTACCCTGTTTTCAGTTTGCAGAGGCACCCCACATCCCATATCCTAGTCTCTTTAAGACTGTCCTAAAATGACTCCTTCATGTTGTCAAGCCAAAAAGAAGCCGAGGGTTCAGGAGTAAAAGGCTGGGAAGGGAGATGATCCGTAAGGCAATCTTAGAAGTGTCCCACAGTATGAAAGTTTGACAACAACTGCGGCAAGCCAAATCAAACACATCATTGCTGGCCCTATCCTCCTAAAGATAGCTACTTGCGTTGTTTATATTTCACAGTGTCTCTCTATGAACAGTAAGTGGGAAATGGAAGAAAAGCATCAGAGCTTGTGTAGCACACAAGGCATGTGATAAAAACAGAACTGGACCCAACTTTTTGACTCCTGATTCGCATCACAATTTTCCTGCAGTCCAGAACAAGACCACCACTCAAGTTCCAGGCTTCACCTAGTCCAAGGCACAGGATCCAGACCTGGGTTAGAGTCCAAACAGTCTCAAAGTCTGGAGGTTGCAGGAGTAGAAAGAGAGAGAGAAATACGTGAGATCCCAGGTCACAACCTGCTAGTCAGGAAAAGGAAGGTTTCTTTCTGTCAAATTTGCAGTCCAGTCATAACCTGACCTATATATTCATCCCCTAGTTTAGACCACCGTAGCAATGTTCATCCCCTAGTTTAGACTACCGTAAGGCCACATTTCCAAAAGCACTCTGATTTTTGGTCCTTTCTTTCTTGGATCCCTATTTAAGATGCCAACACCTTGATTTTCAGTGGTTGCAGAATCTCCATTGACCTTAGCTTTCTCAGCTGTGCTTTCTAAAAAAGAAATGAGTCACCTACAATTAGAAGTCACTTTTTAAAACTGGGCTGGTAGCCACAAACAAGGGACTTGCATAACAGTGACCTAAATTACTGGAAAAAAAAATTATACCTAGGGAAAAAAAAATAAGTGTGGGCTACAGTCAGTTTTGAACTTTGGTTTGTTTGGGCTTTTATATATATTTTCTGCACAAAAGTATAACAGTTTCAGATGTATTCTTTAGCTCAGGTAGAGTGACAGCCCTGATGAAAGTAATACTTTTGGCTGGCATTTGAGACACTTTTTTAAAAAGGAATTCAAATTGTTTAAGAAAGTACCCACTACCCTAAAATTAAGCACTGCAAATTTAGTTTTCGACGTACAGTGTATTTAGTAGGGTATAGGACACAGGCCCATTCTTGAGCTCTTTATTCTATCAGAGACACATCAGGATTCAGAGTCTGCAGCTTCCCTCTACTTCAGACAGGGTCAGCATGAGATCAGAGCTGGATTGATGGTAAACTGGAAAAAGACCGTCTTGAAAGCTGTATGAATTTCATAAGATGTGTTCCCCCTAAACAGAGGAAAGGCATTCAGGCCAACCTTTTGGGACTCTCTATAGTACGTGGCATGATTGTTTTTTCTTCTTTCCCTATTTCAAGCAGTTCTGTAACCTGGAGAGACAAATCAGGCTTTGAAGCTTGACCTTGACCAAGTGGGGAAAAGGGTCTGAGGAACAGGTGGAAAAGCAGAAAACACAAAGCAATGTTCCCCTCATTGTGTTGCAGCTGGGAGTTGGACTTTGCTAGACATGTATCCCTCTGAGCTGAAGATGAGCTGGACAGAAACTCACACTCCTCCTCTCTACTTTCTGCCTCTGTTTCATGCAGAAGCAGAAAGCAAATAAACCTACCCACCTATAGTTGCCTATAACCTTCCATCTGTTTGGCCTGCTGGCTTTACAAGACAGGGGTCAGCATAATCTGGAGAGAACAAGGGAGGAAGGGCCAGAATTCACCTGATGCCCCCCGTTTCACCTCTGAAGGTTTAAGAGTTTGTTGGTGGCTGCATGTTGCTTCACCCTCACAGAGTTCTCATAAAACGCAGTACAGGAAGGAAGGGTGCAGTAATTAAAACAGAGTCCAGCTCTTCCACCGCTCAGGTTGATGGGACTATTTAACACAACAGCAATGTCTCCCATGACCTGAATTCTCCTTAAAGTCCCAAGTCACCATAATAAATAAAATGTACTTTTGATCTCCCAAGGCCCTTTCATTTGGGTCCTTTTGCTGGTTGAAAACATGGGACTACACTCTACTCCCTTGCCAGTAACTAGAAATAGAGCAGACAGCACCTCAGCAGTGCAGAGACTGCTGCTGATGGTTGAATATCACCTGCCAAGTCTTTTCTTCTGTGCCATCCTACAGGCCAAGTGGCCATCTGAAGACCCATTCATGGTTGCTGTGACTGTTTGGTTGCTGAGACTATATTTTTTACATAGTTCAAAATTTCCAGGAGTTGCCAAACCCAAAACATGTGATTTCTCTTCAAAGCACTGTCTACCTTGGGGGATTTTAGTGGACCTGCTGATGAGCGATATGTCAAGCCCCACACCTTACAGTGCAGTACTAGAGGATAAAATTCAGATTTTACTGGAGCGACTAATGGGACTCCAGGATGTTAGTTCTGGCTCTGTCACACACTGGATCTTTGACCATAGGGAAGTACTATTAGCCCTTTGTGCTTCAGTTTCCCCATCTATAAAATAGGAAGGATGACACTGATCCACCACAGAAAGAAGGCTTGTGGTTTTAGTCTTGGGACAAGTGTTTGTAAGAGGCTTAGATGACCAGTAATACAGAAGGGTAGGTTATTATTGAGGTTGCTAAGTTCTGACTGCCATATTGTGCATCATTTGTGCTGTGCCAGGAGAGGGGAAGGTCTCAGGAGCATTTTCACCAATAGTTCTGTATTTCCCAGCTCCATCCATCATCTCATAGTCTTGGAACATAAGGGCCCAGCACTCTGCCAGGTGAGGAGAGAGGAACACGACCCTGTCCAAGATCTCCTTATTGCCCCTCCTGCAGCAGCCACTGGAGTGATGCTAGGAATTCCCCGCTCCACACACCAGCTGGACATGAGGCCTCTTCAGCAGATGGAGCAGACTGAGCACATCAGGTTAGCTGACAATCAGGTAACAATTAATGAAATCTCTGGACTGAGAGATACCACTTTTAGACCACACAACAGGTGAAT
This sequence comes from Caiman crocodilus, assembly GCA_030014935.1. Lineage (NCBI taxonomy): Eukaryota > Metazoa > Chordata > Crocodylia > Alligatoridae > Caiman > Caiman crocodilus. The sequence continues at coordinate 44,148,644 of JAGPOW010001327.1, read as the reverse complement.
TGGGTATATTTCTGCACTCTTCTTTCTACCATGATACTATAATGCAGGATTCTCTGAATTACCGTAGTTGCCTGCAAAGGTGAAAGGAAAAAAAAACCCTGAGTTTAATGGGACCTATATACAAATATCACAGAAACTGATCTCTCTCCTGGCATTAAGTCTGCTCTTCACCTGTTCTGGGTTCAGGTACAAATGTAACATGGTTTCTACTGCGCTGTCAACACCCTTACAGAAAAAGGGCAGCATATTGGCCCCTCTTTGGCAGCTTGACCTTGGGGAAACAAAACGACACCAGTGAGGAACTGATACTTTGAAAACACAGTCCTTCTAGTCTGAACCAACTTATTTCAGAGTGAGGAAAAAACCCAAAGAAATAAAGACTTTGTGAGAAAGCACACTGAGTTTCTTGGATAATAGCTTGCGTTACTCCCCAAGCCAAAATTCACGCTCTCTTTGCAACTAAGCAATGTTCTTAAAATGTAACTACCATGATATTGCAGTTTTATGTTGCATACACTGCCGCTTTGCTCTGGGCTGGGGAACATTAGGTTAACCCCAGGGAACATAAAGAACTTTCTAGTAGTCGCTGGTTTGGGCTAATTCAAATTAAGCTGTGGTAACAGGAATTTTACTGTATTGAGGATATATAAAAATAGAGCACTGCAAGAGGAGATCATATAAAAGCACAGACAAGCAGTGACAGCGGGAAGCAGATGCCTTTAACAGTTTACCATGACTCTCACAAAAGCCTGTAAACTGTTTATTTCCTTGTTCACATTTTCATTTCTAACTGCAGTCCCTCGAGTCAAAGGAGGCTTCTTGGATAGCAACAGTCTTGAAAGGAACTCAGCCTTCACTGGAAAATTCCCACCCTCTAAGATCGGCCAGTGAAATAATGATTTCCAAAAGGGTGTTGCTGCTCTAGCAGCTTTTCAGGGCGTGTTAAAGCAATGGAAATTATGAAAGAAGAAAAAATGACCCGCTTGAGTTTTCTCACTTCCGTGACAGGCTTCTGAGCATGCCTAAGATCACCTGTCCCCAGGCAATACAGGAGTCGTGGCAGCACTCCAAGCCGCATTCAATACCAGGGAGCAATCTGCAAAGCATGAGGACAATAGTGAAAATCCAATCCCAGCCAAGAAAAGAAAGGCTTCTTCATACACACAAGAGAGTCCTAAGTCACGGGAGGGTTGGAAGCTAAAAATGCATAGAAAACCCTTCTTTCCTATCAAAAACCCTGTTCAGCAGTTTCCTCTGAGGGGTCAATACTTAGTTCTTGAATGGAGAGATTCAAAGCCTGAATGAGCTATTTAATTACCAGCTGCTAGGAAAGCCTTGAGAGAGAATATGAACTGGTGAACTCTAGTACAGGATGACGTCAGCAACTAGGAGGAAACCACTTTCAGTATGCAAAACTTTGGTATATTCACATACTTTAAGGTAGCGGGTCTCAATTTTTTAGGCGCAAGATACCCCTTGTTAGACTCAAGAAACCCCTCAAAAAAATGCCAGTTCTAGCGCTCATTTGGTTTTTCTGATTACAGAAAAATAATAGAGCAATTGTTCTGTTGCAAAGAACTCAGAAAAAACACTGCAGGTTTGAATGTATTTAATCCTGTGGTTTCCTGTCTGAAATCTTTGGGCTTCTTTTGAGAATTATGTTTGCACACTTAACAGGGAAAACACTGCATGGCATCCTGTGACACTGCCAAGGCACCCTGGTTGAGAATCACTGCTTTAAGGAGTTTACTGGAGACGTTTTTTTAGGCAAACCTATGTCATTTTGCACACCAATATCATCTTGGGTGCCTACAGATGTGTGGGGAGGCTGCTCCACCACACTGTAATTAGTGTGATTAATCGAGTCTGTACTAATAAGTGTACTCCGGCAGCTTCCACATTTCATGTATCAGTATCCCTCCATTTCAAAATGGCAATGGGGGTGGCCTTAACTAAAGCTCATTCAACAAGCTTTAGTTAAAGCGCCCCCGCTGCCACTGTGAAGTGCAAGGGCACTGATACACGAGATGCTGTAGGCACTTTAATTACAGCAGCTCTGAAGTGCTCCCTGCACGCCCCTAAAAGCACACATAAAAATGCCCCTCCTTTCTTCCTGTAAATTTCAGCTGCCACTAAGGATTCCAAACCCCAATTTTTCATCCTCTTAATGCCTCTAGTACACGTGTGAGCAAAATGTGGCTCTCAGGCCATTTAGTCTAGCCCGGGGGGGGGGCCCTTAAAAAAACATTATAAAATAATAGTTATCTGCCCCTGGCTGCCTGTCATGCGGCCCTCGATGGCTTGCTAAGACTCAGTAAGCAGCCCTCCCCTCAAAATAATTGCCCACCCCTGGTCTAATAGCTCAGCCTGTAACTGTCTTCCTACCTTGATCTAATCAACATAAGCTGAAATGCAGCCATCTTTCAACTAATGTCTCAAGGGTAAGTATGATTCTCTAGACCATACTGTGTCTCCTCTAATACAGTTTCCCTCAATTTATGCAATACATGCGTTCCTGGAGAACACCACATAAATTGAATTTGCATAAAGTGAACTTCCTTTATAACCCGGCTGCACTGGGTCCCGAACCCTCAGGGCTTTGCCTGTCCCCACTCACCCCAGCTCCTGATGCACTCTCCAGGGAGTGGGTGATGCCAGCTCCCTGTAGATACTGGGCTGCACCATGCCCTGGTGCAGGCAGCTGGTGCCAACAGCTCCTGGGGCTGCTGCAGCCAGGGCTGGGGTGAGTGGGGCCATGGCCTTTTCTTCTCCCCCCACAGACTTACCTGCTGGGAGGGGGCTCTATGCTGATCATATAAGAGCGAGTTTACCTTGCATATAATGAATTATGGGTCTAAACATGCTCATCGCATGACAGCAAATTTGTATATAAAAACCCCACATAAATCGAGGGAAACCTGTAACGCCATCTGCAAGCCAATATACAACCAATGCAAATCCTGGAGTACTGATCTCACATGTTCCCAAAGATGCATCGCTTTCTGAATGAGCTGCCATATACCACTGATACCACTTCAGTTTCTGAATATATTTAAAGATACACCACCAGGCAGGTGGCAATGCAGCCATCCAAACTGGAGGTAACAAAGATGCCAGCAGTAGCAATAGAGGTTGCATCTGAGATAAATGATTGCATTCACTTAACCAGGAGACAGAAAAAAACATTACTGTTATCACTGTTTCTCTGTTTATGTACTCATTACTCGGAAACTAAACAGACTTCTATGTTGCAAACTTAAGGCAAAGTTTGACACAGATCCTTAATCCAAGAGACAGCAATGTACCCTCACCACCCTCACTAAATGTTTCTCTCAAACCAAACCCACGTCTCTCTTATCCAGAAAGGTCTCAAACAGGTAAGTATATTTTGGTAATACACTTATGTGTATTACCAAAACGACTATGTTCTCAGCAGCCTAGACACCTGAAGAGAAACAGGGATGCTCTTTTGTGTATCCACATTCTGAAGAGGTCTATTGGTGCAGAGAAGGATTAAAAAAAAGCTGGCCACCTCGGTGGTTTGCGGGCTGGTCATTTTTATGTACAAGAAAGCAATGTTCTCCTGGCCATGGTGTGTGCTCTGACACATTAGCTGGGTATATCGCCTAATACATTAATGTGAGTAATGGAGAGTTTCTGGCTGGATACTCACACTGCACTCGAAACAGCTTGGCATGGATTCAAAGCTGTCTCCACCCTTTTTCCAGCTGGTGGGCCAGGGCAGGATTTAGTCCTGAAAAATCACTAGAAAAAAAACACTCCTGCATTAGCCATTTTAGATTGCAAGCTAGAAGGGAAACAGGGACTTGAAAAGGCCAAAGATAATACTCTAACTCAAAAAAAAAGTATAGCAACTGGTCTAGATTATATTTTCCTTTTAAAAACCTGGACCAGACCAAAACCTTGTTTGCCAGGTTTCAGGATGAAGGAAATCCAAGTGGATGCATTACATACCACCTATCATATAAGCTTCATAATAATATTAATAAGGACAATAATAATAGACTCTATTAATTACAACATCACTGTTTTAATTGCTTTTGTTTGGTTGCAAAATCCTCCTTTTTATGGAAATTTGTTCTTACCTTAATTTTAAAAAAATGCCTGGGCTGGAAACAACTTTAATGAGTATTAGTTTAAGTGAGTTAGCACAGCCACTATCCCACCTTTCAGCTCCAGTCTGCTTCTATAATCTGGACAAGTTCCAAGCCTGTATTATCTCAACTGAGACATATTCCCCCTGCTTAGCTTTACAGCCCCTCCTCCGTTGTGTTGACCCTACCAAGACAGGGAAAGCAGGACAAATTACAAAATGTTTCTCAGGCAACTATCTGTGAACTGATCTTCAATTCATTTTTCCCAAAGGGGAAAAAATAGGGCAAAGAAAATATGACAAAAGGAACTAGATGAAGCCATTATTGGTTTCAGTGGAAAGTTTATGTCCCAAAATGCAGTATCTAACTCACTAATGGTTTTCCATCCAAGACATGCTGTAATGAATTATGCCAGATTTCCATCCTTCCACACTCATTCTTAATCCTCTCTGAAAGATATCAGAAGTGGGAGCTTTGATTTTCCTTTTCCAAATCATTTAGGCTAAACAATTCAAGTAATAGCATCGCAGAGCGTGCCTACGCTCAAATAATCCAATCTTCAAACGGGTTACCAGGAAGCAGGATTATTTTATGCACTGGTCACTTCCCCTTCACCCAGTCGGGAGTCTCGATTCCCCAGTATTCTGAGCCATATCCTGCTTGTCACGTGTTACTTGAGGAAGTTTTTCCACAACCGGACTGAAGAGCTTCTGTTTCTGGTAGGCACAGTAGGTACAGGCAGTCCTCAGACTTGCAACACAATTGGCTCCTGAAAACAGCATCTTAAGTCGAAACGTTGTAACTTGGAACCAATTTTCCCATTGTAAATAATGTTATAAATGGGGATCGGTTCCTGAACCAAGGCCTGATACCATTTTCACCAAAAATAACCCAGAATTTTGTACTCGATCAATTATAGATAAGTAATATAGCTACATTAATGTATTTCCACTGTAAATAGCAATCATATGGATTTGGAAGGACTTTTTTGGGGCAACTTTGCTGGACTTTTTGAAGGGCTCTTGGCTGGAGTCTTCTCAGGAGTCTTGGCTGCAGGTTTTTCTGGAGTCTCGTCTGCTTTCTTAAAGAAAGCATCCAAGGAAGTTTGGAGAGATGTTCTCCAGGGGGATGAGCAACGCAGCGACTTGTTTGCTGGAGTGGCGTCACATCAGATCAAGCGTTGTAAAGTCAAAACTGACATCAGAAAATTGAAACAGGGTCTCAATTTATAAAAGCTATAAGTGCGAAACACTGTACAGGCAGCCCTCGACTTACAACCACAAAGCAAATAATAACCAGGCCAAATGTTTAAAGTGGCTTCACTCTATTTTCAGTTGTGTGAACAGAAAAAGTGGAAGATACAAGAACAGAATATCCAGTTACCTTCAACATAGGTAGACTCTTGCGGTGTGTTCCCATGAGCGGGAAGGTACGTTTCCCCAGGGACAAATAGTAGTGCCATATATTTGCACCACTGATAGTTGTCCCCAGGCACACCCCTGCACACGCACTCTGGCATGAGGCAAATTGCCCCAGATTGGGCAGGGAGGCTGGGGCCAGCACCTGGGCTACCCTCAGCAGCTTTACCTGGGATCCTGGGGGCCCTCTGCAGATGCAGCAGCAGCGATCCACGTGCTCACAGCCTGGCCAGCAGACGCAGTGTGCTTCTGACTGGCCAGACCCTGGTTTCAAGCGATGCATGCTACAGGCACATGCGCTGCCCCACTATTAGGTGGTTCCTCTTATAGTAAAATAAGTATTTTATGCCTTGCAGACCTGATCGAAGGCCATTTAGGTTTATGGGAGTCTTTCAGATTAGGCCTGGTCTTAGTGCAAGAACTACTTAACTTGCGGGCTATACTCGTGTACCATTCATTAAGTCCATTCTTTTCAAGAAGTAACTAACACTGCATGCTGGAGTACTCCTATAGGTAGGGGTCTGCTTAACTTGAGGCAGCTGATTTAGGCTAATAAACCATAATCAGCCAGCTGACTTTGTGGTACAGGGTGGGGCCAAATGACAGACAGCTCTTGCAGCCAACCAGCAGCGAGGGGTAGAGACGGCAGCCCTCTTGCTGTACCAGCAGTCCCCCATATCCCCCCCAGCTGGCGGGCAGCCAGGCCACAGCAGCCAAAATGACTGGTGGCTCCCCAGAGGGAGCCAGCATTTTATTTTTGGTGAGTGGGGGGTCGTCCCCCTGCCAAGGGAGTCTGCCAAAAGTGCAGAGCGCATGCTTTTTGCAGGGCCTGCCCAAAATTGAGGTTTCTGAAAACTTTGCAAGATCATCATTTCAGTAGGTCCCTACCTATAGGCACTTTCCTTCTGTAACTGCATTCATTGAACTGCAGTCGTGCTACGGATGATGCTGACCCCTGAAGTTTTGATGGCATTAGGAATTAAGGTTTTTGTGACCTTGCTTGTTTATTTTTTTTGATATGAGCTACAGTAGACGAGGACACCTTAGAAACAACAGGGAGGCCTCAGCTCCTCGGTGAAGTCTGTTGAGATTCTAGCAGAAAAAAGCTTATCAGTTACAAAAATTGGAACAAAACAGTCACGGGAAGCAATTTACATCTTTTCAAAATGTACGTTATGTTGCTAGGGTACAGCAAGATCTCATGTGACAGTTATAGGCACCTATAAGAAAAGGAGGATAAAGACTAAGTATTTTAACATCAGGGGCTTGATGCCTTAAACAGATCCCGCTAGCTGCTGCCAGCATTAAGCTGAAATCTCAGGATTTCAAATCATAGTCAGCAACTCTGGAGAAATTGTTTACGAAAGTGAGAGCGCTGCTAACAGGCACCCTTCCAAGGCTGAAAGTGACAGGCTCAGCGAATTTATAATATGTTTGTAAACTGATTATAATCATTTTTTTTTTCTTACAGGAAAATATGTTCTCCAGTTTTATTAGGAAGACTGCTGGCCCAGGATGCAGGACACCAGGATGCTCTTTTTTCAGCTGTGTCACTGTCACCGTTCTGTTGGATGACCTTCACGCTTCACGACTCACTTTCTCCATCTGTAAAATGGGGATAATGGGACTCATCTCCCCTGTAAAAGTGCTCTGCAATTTTCTGAGAAAAATACATATTAATACCCAATTCTTTATTTCAACATCTCAATGTCTGCTGGACTAGATCTCTGCCCCACGGTGCTCACAATCTAAAAAGGCAATACAAAAGAGAAGGCACAAGAAGTGCTACTTCAATTTGACATGGACCCACTCAAGAACAAAAGAGAGAAGTGCAGTAACCCCCAAAAGCTGGTAACAAACAATACTGACCTTTTGGGAAGCATGACTTGGGTTAAGAGAATCAAAAGTTCTCTGAGGGAAAAGTTTCTGGAAGAGGAATGCTATTCTTCATGCAAAGAACAAAAGATAGGGTTTCTATGCCTATGGCCCTGATCTTGCCACAAACTCACTGTGGCTATAAAAGTGTGGAAGGTCCAATCCAATACATTAAAACCAGTTCTGTACTGCTATGTACATAAAAGCTTTATATAAGAGATAAAGCAAGCTGGGAAAACATTACTACTGTTAATAATCTCTGTAATGACTCTTGAAAACTCAAAGTTCATCTAATGGCAACCAGATTCCTCTCAATCCACAGTGACTGGTGTCTGTGTAAACACAAAGCCTTGGCTGAACACATCACTTATGACAGATCTTATACATGCACAGAAAGAATGGTTTGGAGTATATTATTATGATGGGAAAGTTTATTGGCAAATATCAATAGGAATGATTTTGGCAGCTTACCCTACAACAGAAATAACAGCTTGATAAAGTCAGTACAAACAACAGAATAAAAAGACATTTATGCAAAAAGAGCAAGAATCTCAAAGCAACTTAAGCTTGAGTTTTAAATTCTGGGGGTTATGCTGCAGCTTTCCTGCAAAGCAGCATCAAGTGCTTCCTGGCAAGGCTCAGTGGTATGCAACTTGGTTATTCCTAAACAAAGGCACACAACTGGAAGAGTGACCCCACTGTTGGACTGGATAGACCAAAGCTTCTGATTTGGGGGGGGCAGGGAAAGAGATGAGATTAATAATGAGGAAAGAAAGTGAAAAACCTGAGAAACAAATGGTTTAAAGGTCAAACAGGTAGACTGGTGCAAGCCAGCTTGACCTTTTAAGGGACCATTTTGTTTTGGATTTGAGAGTGGATATGAGGAAAGTTAAGATGCAGAAGGAAAGCGGCTGGGCAGTGAATAGAGCATCTGGATTAGGAAATTCAAGAATACACATTTTTCCATTTAAATGGAAAATCTCCAGTTTTTCCTCTGGCATAAATTTATCATTGCCAACTTTTTCTGGTTTTCTTCTACCCTCCATTTCACACTCGAACAGCCTGACTGCATTAAAACGAATTGAGACTCCAGGATCACTTCCACTCTCACATAATGCCGTAAAATATGGAGAAAGCCTAAGAATCACAGATGGAAGACTTCTCTTTTCCAAGCCAAGGATATTACTACAAAAGGCATGCATAGTCTCCTTACAGTTCTAACAAGGGAAACGTACTGAGTCTTTGTTTCAGCTTTAGACTTCAAGTCAAGCTTGGTGCAACTCCACTGCTTGCAGTGGATCTGCATCAAGATGGTTTGGGTCACAAGACTTTTACAACTCATTTTCCCCACAGCATGTGGTGAATCATGCAAGCTATTTCACAATGCGCACTCATAATATTTTTCCCCTTTTACTTAAAAGCATCAAATCTCTCAGATGTATAAAAATGGCACAATGGTGGCACTGGTTTTATAATATCATGAAAAAGTAGAACCCAGAGGAATGAACCTCAGGTAATTACATTAAAGTGCTGTGCAATGCATGAGGAAGTGAAAGATGCAACTGCATATAAGTCTTCAAAAGGTGCTGTGAAGAATTTGCTTGCGTGTATATTTGTCCCTTAGCCCTATACAGTAATGCAAAAATGTAATGTGTGTACAGTTCTGCAACTGTAACTTAATTTCCCGAGGCTCTTATCCATTAGATAGCACAAAAGGTACTTTCTTGGTATTTAAGAAATCTGTCATTAATAAAAAGAGCTTATGATGGAACAGTTCTCCAGGCTGCAGTTTGCATTTTTGGGAAGAAACTTTGGACAGATTCCAGGGGAACCTCAGCTGCTTGCAGAATGAAATGTCTTCCTATTTCTGGAGGGGTCAAACGAGAAGCCCCCAGATCCACTTTGAAGCTACCAGGCCAGGTCAACATTCCTTTGACTCACTCTGGAAATCCTTTTATAATCTCCAGGGTGTAGCGTCTCAACAAGACTCCTCAGTTGCAAGTGATGCTAGAGACAGAGCAGCTGCTAATTTAAATTTAAGCCAGCTTCCTCAGAGAAAGGTGACACTTGGCAAATTTCTGACATGACTGTAGCACTTAGACACGCCCACATGTAAAAACACGGCAAGATAGGGTGGGGAGAGATTTTATAGATCAGTTAATCCAACCCCCTGCACAAATGCAGGATGTGCTAGTCCTAAACCTATTCCTAAAATAGAAAAAAATAACAGTTCCTGCAGTTTTAAATGGCTGCTAATTATCACTGGGGTTTATTTATTTATTAACGGGGAAATGACATGCCTTATTTAATAGCAAGGAGTTAGTTGCTTACATGCCAAGCTGTTGAGAGTAGTATAGGAATATAGGTAGAAAGAATCAATTTTAGACATGCTGTTGGCATAAATTGTATGACTGAACTCATTTCAAAAATGCAGAATGAAAGTAACCAATGCAGAGATTGAGACAGATTTTATATCTACAATCACATCCACACAAACACTCTATATTCAAAGGATATTGAACCACTTAACTTTATTTAGCCTTTGAGCACTTCTACAGTGTTATGATTATCATACCTTCCCCATTTTGCAAACCTGGGTATGAAGCCCATGTTCCACAAGAAAAACTCTGTGGCAGACAGGGCAAGTAACTCCAAGGATCCTAGTTCCCAGTCCTCTGCTTGAACCACTGTGCCATGCTCTTCATCACATCCGACACCATCACTGTAAGTATCAATGGCAGACTCCTCTTTCACAGGAAGAGTGGCAAGTAATCTTAAATTCAATCAAGTGGGAGGGAAGACAAAAATGCCTCAAAAATATAACTTATCCATAAAAAACGTTCTAAAAACAGTGAAGAGGGACTTTTGAGAGAGGTTGTATATGAGTCAAATATGGGCTGCGGAAAAAGCCACTTCTGCTCAAACTGACATCACATTTAAAGTATAAACTTACGTCTCTTGGTCGAGACCAACCAAAAGCACAAAGTAAAAGCTAACTACTATTTTGCTGCCTTCTCCTACGAACAATAACATGGGCTACGGCGCAGAACTGGCTATTTCCTCAGCCTGTTCACCCACCAAATCTTTCCCTCCAAGCTTTCTTTTTAGGGAGTTGTGAACATTCAACAAGAAGAGAAAAACTTGGAGTGTTTTATCACCAATAGAAAGATGAACTGAAAAGACGGGGGAAAAAAATCCATCACAACTCTGGCAAATATTTCCCTTTAAACACTAAAGGGAAAAATAAAGGCAGATAGGTTGGGGATCTAAGCAGTCCAGTACATCCAAGTACTACAAATGATCATTAGCAACTCACAGCAGTTGCTTACGTAGAAATGTCAGATTAATGCAGGCTTGTCCAACATGCGGCCCGCCAAGCTATTTCTGTGGCCCGCGGTGCTGCAATGGGAAATGACCAGTAAACACCGGTTACTTTCGTTCCCACCCCTTTTCCCTCCCCAAGCACCTCAGCAGCTTCCCAACGGCTGCTGAAGGGCTGGGGAAGGGACAAGGTTCCCACATGTGCCACATTAGCTTGACATTGCCAATAAAGTGCGGCCCCGCCTCTGCCCCCTCATTTCACCGTGTCACTTCCTCGCCCCACCCTTCCCTTCCTCATTTGCATACCAGCTCCTCCCCTCTCCCACACTGCACGATTTCATTCCTAGCCCCACCCCTTCCTTCCTCATTTGCATGCTGGCCCCGCCTTGTGCCAGTCCCTGCCAGCCGTGTGGGCTGGAGCAGGTCCCAGTGCAGCAGGTGGGCAGGTGCAGGGGGTGCGGATGCCAGTGCAGAGGGATGCTGCTGCTGCTGTGGCTGTCAGGGCGGGAAGCTGGCGCCGCTCCTACCTCCCCGCATGCCCACTCGCCCGCAGACACTGCGCTCGGGGTGGCGAGTTGTGGCTCCCAGGGAGGGAGAGAGGGACCCCTACTGCTTGGGCTCGGGCTGCCCCGGGGGAGAGGGAGCAGGAGGTGTCCCTGCACATCCCACACCCCTCTGTAGAGTCCTCGCATGTCCCCCTGGCTACTGAGCCCAGGCACGCAGGTGTGAGAGCATCCTTGAGGCCGCCCAGGTAGCAGGGAGGATAAGGCGGGTCAGGCGGCACCCCTTGACCCCCGTGTCCCCAGGCCACAGCTGGACTGGAGAGGTTGCACAAGCGCTCGCTCTTGCCGGCCCCACATTCAAAAAGGGTGAACACCCCTACATTAATGCATGTTTTGGAGCTGATTTATAATGCAATGTAGCAACTGGAAATGAAGAAGAACCACGCTATGTGCCTAGCCAGTTGTCTGTAGACCATAAAAGCTTGGGCAACCATAGATCACAACTTGGAGATATTCCAGGACAGGGGTAATAATCAGGTGAACAGGATTCAAATTCTGATTCACACATTACCTTTCTATATAATGCCAGTCAGACAGGTCAACCTCTCAGCGGCAGTCAGATGCCTGTGTAGACACACCCACTGGATGACAAGTATATCTGTATCTTGTGTTGCACTCGTTGCTATATACTTCTAACCTTTTTTCAGTAAGGGAGGAAATTTTATAATACAAACCTGCCTAACAAGTTGCTGCCTTGATCACGAGCCTGCCTAAGACAGAGGTAGAAGAGTTCCAGGAGAGGACATGGGAAATAGAAAATAATATTTAGTATATGGTCAAACAGACTGCCGAGTGAAATAAGACACTAGGCACCTAGGGCTTGAAACTGGGAAATAGAGATATAATGTTTAAATTAGCAAAGCACTTGCTAATTTGTGTGGTGCATTGAATGACATGGGTAAGTCTTTGATCTGTAGAGCAGCTATGGATTTTATGATACACAGAGGAACTGGGCAAATCTGTTCTAATGAAAGGAAGATTGAGAACACGAAAGCCAATAAACTATTTCAATTTGCCAGTTATTTCCCCACCGCTTCGCTGGTTAAATGGTTTGTTCCTGTCACTGATCAACATTTAAATGGATTTTTTCAACATAATTTAAAAGCAGGTACAATTTTTGTCTCACTGCTCTTTCAAAGAAATGGTGCTACTTGTGAATTTGAAAGTGTAGTTATTTACTAAACAAGAGAGTACGATTCTCCCTTATTGTTTTGGTGGTTGAAAGATTTCCCAGTCAGATATCCCTATAGAGCAGAACAAGCATGCTCTCAAAGCTATGTTGAAAGCTGCTTTAGCAAACAGCTCGGTAACCAATGCTTCAAATAAAAACTTCTAGGAGGACGAATAACACGTTGGAAGTACAGAACTTGCAATTAAATATGTAACAGTCAACATTCATTTAATGATGAAAATACAGGAATAGTAGGAGTAGACATTTGAGAACTTAACATGCAAAGTAAAAACAGGATTTGCAACAACGCTTTTCAAAGGATGCTTAATGTTGAAGTATTTTCTTTTTATTATTGAAGTTTCAAAAGACATAAAAAACAGTTTGGGAACAATGGTTAAAAAAATAAAATACCCATCACCACGTTAGAACGGATTTCTCTAAAGATATGTTCCTGAAATTATATTTTTGAATCTCTGGGTTGGCTATTTTTAGGCATAAATACCTTATTAACATGTCCATTCACACCTCCCTGGCCTTGTGTTAATGCAAAACAGTGTATATGCCGTCATGTACTATTGGTTAATTACTTAGTGCTATAGAGCCACATAAGTGTTTTTATTTTTTTATTAGCCAGATGCTGCCAGAGACTTGGGATCACCTAGAAGGCTGACCTCAAGATTTTCTTTTCCTTATCTAACCGAATCAACCTCCCTGCCTTCCCCCTCCATTTTTATAGGTGCAGTGTATTTAGTACTGTGTTTGTTGTGCGTGTCAGGTCATATTACCCACTTTCTTGAGGATACATCTGGGTATACATATACAATCAGAGTACATTGGTTTCAGAGTTGAGGAATTTGGTGGGATGATGCTTAAAGACTGCAGTGAGTTTTAATACAGGTCTATATCAATAACTCAAGGCAGAATCTGGTCCACAGGTCTCAACTCCTTAAATGTAAACCCTTCAAGGTCCACTGGAACTATCCAAAAAAATCCCACATGAACCAATAGGGTTAAATGGATGTAGGGCAGAATTCAATCTAAGGACAGCGATGTCTGTGAACTAGTTCATTTTATAATGCATCCCCTGTCAACTCCTTAAGTGGGAGTCATGAACAATAGATGCATTCTTCTCTCATTGAGGGATACACACATCTCATGTTTGAGAAAAATAGCATTTCTTATGTTCTGCATTTCTCACCACTGAGCCCTTCAGGAACAAGTAGAAAATAAAGCACAGACCCTTGAGAACACAGGGGCAAGGCTTCATACAAGTCTCAAGAAGAAAGAGAGCTGCCCCTTCAACGCTGCTGCTGTTAAAAGCCTCACAACACCTCCATTACGTACTATGAAGCTGAATTTCTGAAGTTCAGTCGTAACTGTGAAAATTTGCCTCAGCATGAAGCTTCAGTATCAGATAAACTTTTACTTTGCAACTCTTCCAAGAGAAAATATATTTGACTGTTTAAAGGAAGAGAACGAAACAACCAGCAGGCCCTCAGAGCTCTATATTTCAAGCGCTTGAAGTACTTAATTAGTTTGCACTAGTTCAAAATTACTTTGTTTTTCAATAAGACTTTTGCAACCTATAACACAGCAGTGTAAAATGAGGTGCTTTCAGTGTTTTGCTTTAAGTGTTGTGGTGCAGCCCAGTATGCTGGTGACAGTGGATACTACATGACTATAGTGACACTCATATCTGATATGGCTTCCTTCAAATCTAATTTTTCCATTCTGAAAACCAAGAGCATTGGCAGAGCAGTGGAGTAGGGAACAGCTGGTGCTGTTTTAAACTCAGGACTGATAACTATTGAAAGAAATGCATGGGAATCTTGGATACTAGCTAAGGTTGAAGTACAAGGGGCACTCTGAAACATGTGCCTGATTATCCCAAAGAAAAGGAAAGTACTGTTGGCACCAATTAAAAAGCATATATTTCTCACGGTAAACAAGTAGTAAAACTAGAGTATGACTATGGAACTCCCCAAAGAACTTTTTTTTTTTTCTCACTTCTGGTATTTTTCTGGCCCTTCAGAAGGGCCAATAAGCATTCCTTTGTTGCAAGGCTGAAAATGAAAGAATTCACACAGAAAATATGGATTTGTTTAACAGAAGTGTAAGCACTGGACAACCAAAAAAAACCAACTGATGAAACAAACATGTTAAAATGTGATAGTTGTGCAAAAACAGTATTGTATTCCAGTTGTATTTTCCTAGCATGTAGCTATGTAGCTAAAAGAAGGGCTTTTGCCAAAAAAATTTTGGTTTATATAAATGCAGGCCTATGTTATTTAAGGTGGTCTGTGGTCCTATGGATAACATGGAGAACTCTAATTGGGCCCATTGGGGAAAAGGATGCTTTCAAATTTTATTTCAATTCAAAATCTTGAGGCTGGTCCATACTCTGCAACTCCCTCAGGCAGTACTTGAAAACCGTATGTGAAAGCTGTCCTTGCGTCTTGCACAGTAAGTGTATTTTCAGTGTGAAATCCCATTTATATTGATTAAGTAAATCCTTTGTCAAAAAGAAACATTTTCTAGCACTATTTGTTAGCACTCTTGTCCGTATGGAGCTACAGTACTTAAAGTTGGGGGTTCAAAAGTTAGGAAAGGATTTCTTACATATTTATATTAAGAATATGAGCCACCAGTGTGATACTACAGTTAGCAGAGCAAACAATGCACTGACATGCAGCAACCAATACATCTCAAGCAAAACTAAGGAAGTTATTCTCCTGCTCTCCTCTGCATTGGTGAGGCCGCAGCTGGAGTACTGTACCCAGTTCTGAGCGCTGCACGCCAAGGAGGCTATGGAAAAGCTTGAGAGTCCAGAGAAGAGCCACCCATGTGATTAGAGGCCTGAAGAGCAAGCCATATGAGGAAAGGCTGACAGATATGGGACTGTTTAGTCTGAAAAAAGACTTCAGGAGGATTTGGTGGCAGCTTACAAATATATCGGGGTGGTGAGCATCAGCGTTTGGTGAACAACTATTCACCAAGTCACCCCAGGGGAAAAGCAGGAGCAATGGTCATAAACTACTAGAAGGTTTCAGATACAAGGAAAACTTCTCCACGGTTCATGTGACCAGACTCTGGAACAGACTCCCGCAGGGGTGGTGCAGGCACCTACCCTGAGATCTTCAAAAGGAGACTGGGTGCACACCTTGCAGGGGTTATTTGGCCCCAGCAGTCCTTCCTGCCTGGAGCAGGGGGGCTGGACCTGATGATCTCACAAGGTCCCCTCCAACCCTAAACTTCTGTGAATTTGTGAAAGGAAATGTTGCAACGCTGAGGGAGCAAGGTCCATTGCTTAGGCCTAAGGGACCAGAGCTGGGCTGCTGAATTCCAATCCTAACACTAACATCCTTACAAAATAATAATAATAAGACAACAACTTCACAGGAGTACTGAGAAACTTCAGCGTTTGTAAACGATTTGGATGCCTTCAAAGGAAAGGCTGGTGACATTACTCTGTCAGCGTGTGCATGCAACATGAAGACAGAGGCCAGCATTTTTGCGCTGTCTAAATTCCAGGCATGGCTTGTCGGCGCTCCTGGGATGGTGGCATGCCTACAGCAGCCACTGGGTTCCCCCCTTGCTGCAGTTGGCCTTCCAATAAAAGGATTTCATTTCCTTCCTTCCTGTGGCAATGCTGCAGGAAAACAACTGGTATGCCAAGTCAGTCATTCTACTTCTATGGAATATGTTGGTCCTGGTGATCCATGTCCTAACTGAAGCAAGGGACCAGGCAGAGGCTGTGAGGGTAGGCTGTCAGGTGGATTCAGCTCATGTTCTGTGGAGTACCAGGTGAAGGACAGTCCTATTTTCCAACAGGGAGTAGTCTGCAATCAGCACAGGGGCAGAGTGATTTATTAGTGATTTATAAAGGTAACATTTCCTGCTTGAAGACCTGATGCTGTTACGACAAGCAGGTGAATTGAGGCGCTCATGCTAAGCTGTACTATGTACGTTGGTGTTGTGGGTGGTCTATAGAGGACAGTGGGCGACCAGCATGTGGAGAGCAGATCAGCACAACAGAAGTCGGACGAAAGTTGGGCGTGTAATAGCAAATCAGGATAGGAAGCCACTGGCAAGCCGAGGACAGACTGCAGGATTACACAAAGTTCTCCGCTGCAGCTCGAGCTCACCGCAAATTCACAGATTCTCGTTTGAAGTATGTGGTTAGAGGGAGGGATGGGAGCTCCCTGCTGCACAAGCAACATTAAACACAGATGCGAACAAATGGAAAATAACAGATCCATCCAGGCACAGCATCAGCAATCCCAGCCAAAAAGGGCTCCAAAGGGCGTGCAGAGACTGAACGTCGCATCTCCTTCAAACATCTAGGGAGGCTAATTAATCACCTAAGGCAAAGATGACACATAGGAAGCCCAAAGGCATGTTGCAGAATGACAGTTTCTCTGCCTCAACTAAAAGTGGAGTGACACTGTTCTCTCTGAGCCTGCCTGGCTTTAGGGGATTTCAGAATTTCCCTTAGATAGCACTACTGAGAAGCCCAGGCAGGGGGCCAGATTAGTCACACATGACATGAGAGGAAGACTTACAAGCAATTTATAAGCGGTCCAGAGAGGCTCTGCCTTGGAAAGGAACACAGCCATGTCTTGTATCTTCTCTGCAAAAACCAAAAAAAAAAGAGCTGCCATGCAGAAGCCAAGTTTTAGAGCTCACAATTGCTGGCTTCACTGCAGAGTCAGAATCTCTGTTGGTCTCATCTGAGTCATAATGGAACAAGTCTTAAGGGAGCCTCCATCTGGGCCCCTTACCAGGGTCAAGTTTTAGTTCCACGTCATCCTCTCACTTTTTTTTGTACTCGTGATGCTACCAGAAGCCAAGAGGAGCGCCATAAAGCAAGGGTTCAGTCGGCAAACCAGATTCCCAGAATAGTAAGGTAACAAGTTAAATCACTCCCACAGATAACGTATGAAGATACTTTGTCCCACAGCCAACAGCAGCTGGGACTCATCAGGTTGGTTCAAAACATGCTGGCAGTGGCCTCCTGAAGGGTCAAGATGAAGTTAGCTATAAGCATGGGGCACTAGCACATGGATTAATGGGACACAGAACCACTGATGATCGCTTAGGTCCCTTCAGACCCTACCAACTATGAAACTATAATGTGGATTTCATAGGAACACAGGGCTGGAAGGGACCTCCTGGGTCATCAAGTCTGATCCCCAGCTGGTGCACATAAATTCAGCTCTATCCCAAGTACCCTGCATTAAAAAGGTCTGTAAGATTTAACATCCTCAAAGCCTGGTCCTGATACTAACCCATTTAAATCTTCACAGTCTATAAGGTATCATTCCCCATTATCCTCATGTGAGAAATGGGGAAACTGAGGCTCAGAGATATTAAGGCTGCATTCTTCAAAATTGCTCTTTGAGATTTCTCATTTCAAAGCCAAAAGTCAAGGTGCTCAAAAATATCAGGACATGCTTAAAAAAAAAAGTGTGTACTCATTGGTCAGTCTAAGGGTTAATAAGCAAGTCAGCGAGTGAACCTAGAGTAGAATCCAAGTCCTCTTGCCTATATTCTTCTGTCCTATATTTAATCCACTAGATAAGATGGTGTTCCTTTACCCAAGGTGACAAAAAGTGTGATAATGAGGAAGCTCTATTTATTTCCTTCCTAGAGACAGTAATTGGCCTATCAGAAGGAAACTCTAGCCACTGTGCACTATGGGCACAAGAAAACTTGCTGCTAGTTAGACATCCCAGTGACAGAGCACAGCGTAATAGTATCTAAGTCTGACAAGAGTCCTTCCAAAAGAACCATTCCAGTAAAGAAAAGCTATAGGCTGTGCCCTGCCTATAAGCCAGGCTTTATTTATGGTGCCAATTTCTCATTGCTGTTCACATTAGGAAGTGTGAATGAGAGGATTAGGAAACAAAAAGTTAATGCTGACTTGAAAGGAGAGAAAGCTGCTTATTGGAGGTTTCACTTCTATTCAGTAGACCAACAAGGCCCAAGATTCTTCAAGGTCCATAATTATTTTAGGTAGGAAAGAAGAAGAGTCTATATATACA